>JANVCQ010000230.1:31243593-31266324 GCA_025531925.1 Erythroxylum plowmanianum
TTTGGGGTGAACCAGTATAAAACTGCTATGTCAATTCTTACTCTCATCTCTCAACTTTCAATTCCTATTGTTGTTACCAATACTTCATAATACTATTTTTCAAATCTTTTGAGAAAGCAAGTTTTCTTTTAAAAAAAGGAAGTTTTTGTTAAAAGGGGATTGTATTAAAAAAGGATACACAATTCAATCCCCCCTTCTTGTGCATTTTTTATATCGAATATTAAGTCTATACTAACGTGTGATTCACTTCAATGTTGTACACAGGTTTTGGCTCGATGATGATGGGCTATTGATGAATAAGAGTAGTCAAGTTTACGTGCTGAGCTTTGGTGGATTGCAGAAACAATTGTTGAAGGAGATGTATGACTCGCAGTGGGTTGGTCACCCAGGAGTCCAACGGATGTTAGCACTCCTATCACGTTTCTACTTTTGGCGGAAGATGGAGGATGACATGGAATGTTACGTCAGGACATGCCTTGTGTATCAGTTGGATAAACCGGAAAGGAAGAAGGAAGCCACTTTGCTACAACCCTTATCCATCCCTGAGAGACCTTGGATGTCGGTTTCAATAGATTTCATTAATGGGTGTCCAAAGATGAACAACATGACGTCAATCATGGTGGTAGTTGATAGATTCTCCAAGTATGCGGTCTTCGTGCCAACTCCTGTATCTTGTCCCTTGGATGTTGCGGCTGAGTTATTCTACAAGAACGTGGTCAAGTATTTCAGAGTACTAGCGGATATTATGAGCGACCGAGATGCCAGATTTATGAGCCGATTCTGGACGTCTCTTTTTAACTTAATGGGTTGCGATTTGAAGTTTTCTATGGCAAATCACCCACAAACGGATGGCCAAATTGAACGAATCAACGATTTTTTGGAGGAGTATCTTCGGCATTACGTAATTGCAAGTCAACGCGATTGGTTGAATTTACTTGATACTACACAATTCTGTTATAATTTGCACAGATCTTCTACTATGAAGAAGAGTCTCTTTGAGATTGTGTTGGGATAACAACCTCTCACTCCACTAGAGATTGCTCAACCAAGGACAGGTGACAAATGTCCTGCGGCGCATAAGTTTGCGATGGAGAAGCAAGAGTTGTTGGATGAGGCAAGGGACAATCTTCATAAAGCTTTTCGACGGATGAAAAAGCAAGCGGATCATCAGAGGATATCGTTAGAATTTGGTGGGGGAGATAAGGGTCTATTGAAACTGACTCCGTAGATTTGGAAGAAGATCTCGAGCAAGCAATTTCATAGGGGACTGGTGCCGAAGTACGATAGACCGTTTGAAGTGCTACATAAAGTGGGGAACGTGGCGTATCGATTGAAGTTGCCCGAGCGGTTAAAGGTACACCTTACTTTTCATGTTAGTTTTCTCAAGCCTTAATATAAGGATGCATCATATCCGAATAGGAGTCAGGTGAAGCATTTACTATCGGTTGTGAGAAAACAGTTCGAGGATCAAGTGGAAAAGATCCTAGATCATCGGACCATGGATAAACATAAGAAGAACCGACAGACTGAGTTCTTAATCCAGTGGAAGGGTAAACCCGTCATGGAAGCTACGTGGGAGAAAGATATGACCTTGTAGCAGTTCAAGGATTAGGTGAACGCCTATCTTCAGACTAATTCGACGAGGGCATTGAATCCATCTGATGGGGGTAGTTTGTTGGACCCCTAACTTTCGGAGCACTTCTCAGCGACCTTCATGAGGAGCCTTAGGAGGAAGATTAGCTAGATTCACGCATGAGGGAGGGGTACAAAAATACTAAGGCAAACGTGGGCGAGTGGGATAAGACTTGGTGGAAATTTTAGTAGAGCATCGGACCTTGTGAAGATTGACTCGACCCAGGCTAAGGTTTTGACGGACTAAGGACTTAGCTCATGCTCGGATGAATGGACCACGACTAATGAACTTATTGTGGGTAGCATTGGATCAGGCCAGTGTGCTAGTGGGCTTCGGCGAGATCACATTGCATCATCAGCAGATAGAGATTGTGAGGAGACCTTGGATAATGTGGCGACGACTGGGAGTTAAAGTTGTAGTGGAACTAAACATCTGAAAATAGTAGAGTTCTTCAAGGATAAGGATGTTAGTTTCCTAGTTAAATGTAAACTCTATCCTGTCGTTATCTTATCTTATCAGGTAAAGTCCTATTTAAAAGGGGGTGTCGTCTAATTGGTCCACATGATGTAATCTGATAAGGATAGACATGATCTTAGCACGATCTTAGGTAGTTCGGATTTAGTGTGAATCTAAATGTAACTTGGACTCCAAGTTAGGATACCTATATATAGCTCATTCTAGCTTTGCTCTTCTCATTCAATCAGAGAGAACATTCTTTGTATTCTTTTTTAGGAAAATTATATAAAGTTAGTTTTATACCGTATTTCTGTGCGTCCTTGTTACCTTTGTTCTTATTGTTCTTATAAATATTGTTTTTTCGAGTGTGTGTGAGGAAAATTTTTCGAGGGTTGGGAAAGGCTGAATCTTACTTTAACGGATCTAAGTGAAACTGTCGTGCAAAAGATGTGAGCCAGAAACTTCAAGTGAAAGTTTAAGTTCCAAGATTACCTTTGTAACACCAACTATCGTGGGTAATGCTATAGTTAACATAATCATAACCAAGAGACTGTCCTGTGCTCAAATCTCTGCCCACCCGAACTGACACGACCTGACCCAACTGGTTAAACAAATAATAGAGCTGAGTAACAGTAACATTAGCTTCAAGATCTTCGACGTACAAGGCGATCGATGATAACGGACTCACCCCATTGGCAACCACCTCATTTGGTGGAGCAACCTGAGTCTGCGTCTGAACCTGAACCTGGTCCATCTCCAAACTATTTTCTAATCTATAAGTGTTCGTTTTCAACTGCTTTCTAAGTCTTAAAGTTTTGTTGGATAATAGATGGAGCTCGTCGGAAATGGACAAGAGCGTCTTGTAGACTGTAACGACAAGAATGGGCAAAAAATTGGCAACACCGCAATGAATTCTGCAGAGTCTGTACGCAACCTTATCTTACCTATAAATAATACAAAGGCTATTTCTGTAAACCTACATATAAATGTAACAAAAAGATAATAATATAATTTAAAAGAATAAATAAGTAAAATTGTCCTGCAAATATGAATAACGAATATATAAATTTTAAAAGCATTTTCATTTCCTTCTTTACTTTCCACTTTTACCCTTCACACCTCTCTCTATTCACCACTCCGCCCTCATGGACTCTATCCTCTTCCAGGATTCTATCGTTCTCACTCGCCCACGCGCCTCCGCCTCCGTCCCCATTTCTACCTCCGTAGTTTCATGCCCTTGCCTTCTCTTCTTCCGTCCCAACCCTCGACTACACTCTTTGTTGGCTATCTCATCTTCACCTCGTCGGCCATCCGCCGTCTCTGCTAATGGAACCTTGATGACCGATTCAGTACCGGTTTGTTATCTTGTGCGCGTTCTCTTAATTTCTTCATGTAGATTTCGGAACTCTGGATGTGAAATGTAATTTCTTGATCTCAACTAGCATTTGAGTTTGAGTTGTACACTCGTTTCTCAAATGGTTGCTTTAGTGTTTGTGGCTTACTGACTTTGATGTATGTATTAATGACATCCTCTGATTGAGCGAAAGGTGGTTACCTGGGTTTATGAATATCATGCAATGAATGCTTAGCTTGTACAACTTGAATTGCGCCTGGATTGGGTTGATTTTTGTATGCAGATGATTATCAGCTCCGACTCGGGTTGAATTTCTGCATATATAGTTTATATTTACCTCGGCTAGCTTAACAGTAACTTGAAACTGGTTTTGATACTGGTGCATGCCTATTGCCGTTAGTGGATTTTAAAAAAGGCAAGCTTGGGCTGGGATCAACTTCAAGACTTAAAGGTCAAACGTAACTCTTTGACTGATTTATGTTTGTGATTGCTTTGCTTTACATTGCTGATATACAGCCAAGAAATGGGGTATATACCGCTGGTGATTTTATGACTAAGAAAGAGGATTTGCTTGTGGAGAAACCAATAACTACCGTGGATGAAGGTACTGATTGTACTGTGATTATGCCATGGACTATGCTTGATATTTAGACTTGCTAAGATAGTATATAACATGAAATACTTTGTGTCAACAGCTCTGGAACTCTCGTGGAACACAGAATCACTGGTTTTCCTGTCATTGATGATGACTGGAAACTGGTACATTCTGTAATCCTTTTTCTCTGTGGTTTGGTCTAATTATGATGGTAGGTCCAATATGATTATACTTGGTTAGCACATACAGTACCAATTATTTCAGTAAATCTATTTCCAGAGACTAGTGCATTGACCAACAATGTATGATATGAATGCCTTCCTTTTTCAGGTTGGTGTTGTTTCCGATTTTGACTTGCTAGCTTTGGACTCCATTCCAGGTACCCTAAAATCATCAACCGTATATCACCTTTCCACATACTTCATTTCAACAATTTCATTGCTTTTTTCATGTTGTTTCGAGTGTTTGATATGAAAACAACTATCGGATAGATTTGTTTCTTGTTCAATGGAGAAACTTGACACTTGATATGGTTAGATGTGCTGGAGAGGATATTTATAAGTCCACCTCAAAGATAACTTGCGGTGGGAAGAATCATATAATTTTGTGTTTTTTTTCTTGGGACGTTATCATATAATTCTGTGTTGATGACTGAAATGTATTGAATTAAATTTAATGCCCTTCTATGTACACTTTATGTCTGATATTATTTTCCCTGCAAAGAAGAAAACAATGATGTGAAGTGACAGTGGCCTTCTTTACGCATTATTTGTGTCCATACCATTGGTGAGCAGTGCTCATTTCATCACTATTGTCGAGCAACTAATTAAGGGAGCTCTTTTCAATTTGTGCTTGAACTTCTTTGTTCTATGACCAATCCTTGTTTTCATCTCTCCTGTGGAAATTTGAAAATGTTATAATGATGATGTTTTCCGAATTCTTCCAATATTTTAACTAGGCGGTGGAAGAACTGATAACAGCATGTTACCTGAAGTTGATAGCACTTGGAAAGTACGTGAGCACTATCTCTTTTATCTAATGCCTTTTTCACTGTTTTTCCTACTTGATTGATTGCCTTGAAAAGATAACCATTTTGTTCATCTCATTTGATATCTTTTGGGATAATGATTGCTCCTTTCTCTATACTTTTGTGTTTGACCCAGTGGCCTATCCATGCCCCCTATAATTGCTCCTCTAGTAGTGGAAGTTCTCAGAATCCTTGTGATCATATGTATATAGGGGACCTGGAGAATGGCTAAGTTAAATATTTTAAGAACATTGCCTGCAGCCTGCAGTAGAGCTTTAGATTCCTCAACAGATTAGTGCTCGAACAGTGAAAATCACACTTTCTTTTTCTGTAAATTAGTGAAAATCATCCTTGTGATAAGTAACCCGGTAGCGATGGCAGTTAATCTGCATATGAGTTGCTTAAATTCTCTATCATGTCTAAATTTTATGTTTCTGTATACACTTACATACTTGGTATTTTCTGAGGAATTTTCTCAGGTATAAACCTTTTGAGTACATGGACATGGGATAATGCTTTGGAATTTTGCATTTCCCTATGTATTATTCCTTGGCAGAACCCACATGAACCTGCTTTTGAGTCAGCTCATCATTCCTTATTTGGTCTTCTTGTATGTAAATCTGACCTTGGCGAGTCAACTGTTGTTTCAAAATGTTCCCTCCTCGCATCCTTTTCCCCTCCTTATCATGTTTAGTACACACAAAAATTTGCTCTCGCTGGGCATCATCTCGTGATCTTTGTGAAGATCTCTTGAAAATATTTGTACCTGTATCTATTTAATCTGTATGTATCTAGGTTTAATCTGTATGTATCTCCCTTTGTTCTTCAAGCTATCTTATAGGCTGTCATTTGTCAGGCAACAGTTACACCTGATATCCTCCTAATTAAGATTTCTAGAACATGTTGAAATTTGAACTCTTTTGAAGAATACGGATTGCATTTATACAGAATTAAAGACTATTTGTTTTTTTTTTTAATTACAAGGGAACCTAGAACATTAATTAGCTAGAAGGAACGACACATTGCCGGAAACAGCGGCACGCAGGTCGCGGGGGTGGGCCACCCCAGCCGCATCATGAAATAAGGCGCCGCAGAGACACGACGGTGGATCCTGTAAGGACTGAAACTCGGGTCGAGAAGTAGCCGCTATAGAGGCGAGGAGATCGGCACACTGGTTACCCTCGCGAGGGATATGCTGGAACCGGACCTCCCACTGTCGATGGAGTAACTCCCGGAGACCTATCAACAAAGGAGAGAAGTCAGTCAAACTTTGAGGGGAAGGGGATAGGATATTGATTACCTCCAGTGAGTCCACCTCGACAATCATGTGACGAAGGCCGCTCGGCGCTCGCCCACGCCAAACTGAGCCCAGTGTGGACCCCCCACAGTTCAGCCTCCAAGGGAGTACCTCGGCCAATATTCTGAAGGAAGCCGCCACACCAATGGCCGAGACTATTCCTCAACAGACCCCCAGCGGCAATCGGGAGGGACCTAACATAGGCAGTGCCATCGGTGTTGAGTTTGACCCATCTCTTTGGGGGTTTGACCCATCTCACCGGGGTATCTCGGGGAAGACTCTGGCTCGGAAAAACACGGGTAGAGAGCGAGTGAGCTCGGATAATCCATGAGCTATACTCCAGGATAATGCGAACACTGCCGAGCGGCCAAGAAAAGTCGGAGTCGAAAACGCTCACGTTTCTCCAATTCCAAAGAAACCAGCAGGCAACTCCAAAGACAAGAGTCCAGTCAATCTGCCGGAACTGTAGGGGCTGATGGAGGTTGCGACTAAGCCAACCCTCCGCACTGAGAGTGAAAAATCCCTACCGAGAATGTGGGGAGGGAATTGTTGCCAGAAAGTGTGCACTCGGGGGCAGTCCCGAAGGGTGTGAAAGGTAGTCTCCTCCTGACCACAAAGGTGGCAATTACCGTCCAGAGTAAGAGATCGTTTCATCCGCTGCTGGTTCGTCAGTAACTTTTGTTTGGCCAGAAGCCAGAGAAAGGCCCGAATGCGTGGCGGACCAGGCCATTTCCAGATGCTCTCCCAAAGTCGATTCCTCACAAACGCCCCAGAGGGCTCAAGAAGGGCATAGGCGGAGGCAACGGTGAACTCACGGGGGAAGGTGGGTCCCCAGGCCAATAGGTCGGGGCCCCGATCATTGGGAAGCGGGCGGAGAGCAGCAAACAACGGACAAACAGAAGAGGGGAGATAATGGTGGAACCGATGTCAATGCCAATCTCTAGTCTCGGTTAGGTAGTCGACCACTGTATCAGTAAGGACGCCAGACTCCACCTCGATGGTGGCTAATAAGTGCAAGGAGCCCAAGTCCTCAAACCAATTGTCGAGCCAGAAGAGAATCCGACGCCCGTCCCTAAGCTTCCAAGTCGCCCCGGTCCGCACTAAAGACCAAGTCGCAACGATCCCTCACCAGGTCGAAGAAGCTCAAGGCTGGTCCAACTTCAGAGAGATATGAGTAGTATCCAGACGATACTTAGCTCGGAGGATCTGAACCCACAGCATATCGGGTTTGGTTAAGAGAGCCCATCCGAGTTTAGCCAGGGCCGCATCATTAGAAGAGCGAATCCGCTTGATGCCCAGGCCCCCTGCGATTTTGGGTATACACACTGTGGTCCAATTCACCAAATGGACTTTCTGTTGCCCGTCATGGGCTCCCCAGATGAAGTTCCTCATAATTTTTTCCAAGCCATCACACAACTGACGAGGCAATCGGACTGTCTGCATAGTGTAAATGAGAAGAGCAGCAATGACTGACTGGGTTAAAGCAACCCGATCGGCCAAAGTCAACGTCTGAGCTTTCCAACCCTAGAGTTTCTGCTGAGCTTGATCAAGAATATACTGATATGTATGGCGAGTAGTGCGCTCATGCAGCAAAGGAACTCTCAAGTATTTACCAAGATTGTTAGTACGTTGGACGTGCAACACTTGACTGATGCGCTGCTCGGTGGCTCGGGGGACATTTCAAGAGAAAAAGATCCGAGTTTTATCTTTGTTGACACGCTGCCCCGAAACCGCGCATAAAAATTCAAGAGTGCAGTCCAGTAACTCAGCTTGCGACAGAGTGGCTTCAGCAAACAGGACAAGATCATCGGCAAACAATAAATGCGAGAGCGTAGGCCTTGCCGGCGAAACGGAAGCGGGTTCCATTGGCCTTGGTGCTATGTAGCCACCAAAGGCACGAGATGGTGAGCGTCCCTTCACTAGTTGTTTTAGTTTCTTTATTACGTTATATCTGCGACCAAAGAGTTGGACTATTGCAACGTGTATCAAAGATACGTTCATATTATAACTCAAATCCTTGAAAATAACCCTCGTGAAACATTAGCCTCCATTTGTCTTCAACCTCTACGCCCAGGCAAGTAGATGACCAGAAAATCTATCTCCTGTATAAAATATAGAACCAGATGCAGCCGTTAGAATTCTCATGGATGCTATAGCACCCATTACATATCTATATAACCACATGAGATAGAATAATAATGTGAATTCATCTAACTAGTATGGAATAAATGAATGTTCTTGAGGTCTAATGACCTTAAATACATGACATTATTAATGTTTGCTGACTAATTAATGCAATAATCTTACAGAGTAGGGAGATGAAGAAGGGAAGAGAGAAAGAAATCAGCAAGGATAGAGAAGAGGGAGTCTGGGGGGTTGGTCGTTTTCAAATCAAGAACAGAAGTCTTCCGTTCTGGTTTCTACGCAAATCCCAACGATCAAACTCCAGAAAAACTAAACTATGTTATCCCATTTTGGCTTTCAACTCACAGTCCTAACTATCCCTGCCTAACTCCATCCCTCTCACTCTTTTTAAACCGAAGGTTTACTGGTTTCGTAATTACTTCAAACACATTTCAGCTCACCGCCCTTCTCTTGCTTTTGGCTAACGTTTGAGAATCAGAGTGAGTAAAAGAGAAAGAGTGGGTGGCAATGGCTGGTTCTAAGGTTGACGAGTTCCAGCCTCACCCTGTCAAAGAGCAACTTCCTGGGGTCGACTTTTGCATCTCCGGTCCTCCTCCATGGCGTATGTTATCTTATCATCTCTAATTTGTTTTTAGTTGGAAAAGTCAACGATGCTTGTTTCGTTATTGATGATCGTTGGAATCTAATGATCATTTGGGGATCAATGATTATGCTGCGGGAACAATAGATGATCACATTAGGTGGATCATCTTTTTCTGTTAAGCGGTCTTAAGCTTGGCTTAAGCAATTTTGTCTTACGTGGTGTTCATATGTGATGTTCTTGCATATTGAGATTGTAACAGTTATCTATTATCAAAAGGTTGTCAATTACAGTGATCACGTACTTAGCAGAGGAATGTTATCCACTGTTTGTGACTTTGCCAATTCCACCTTCAGCATCTTGAGATATGGCTATATGTCTCGTAGACAAGATTGAGCTGACATATTTATGTACCTTACTGACTTACTTAATGCTACACTTTAGTACGTTCAATGTATATTAACCAAATTTCTTGTTGGATGCAGCTGAGTCAATATTACATGGATTTCAGCACTACATAGCGATGATTGGAACTACAGTGATTATACCTAGCGTACTTGTTCCTATGATGGGTGGTGGCGATGTACTTTATTAAACTTCTGTAAACAAGATTATATTTTCACATTTGTGATCTAATAATTTTTTCTGATTTTGGTTTCTTTTATTCTTATGTTCTTTCAGGAGGAGAAGGCTGAACTAATCAACACTATGTTGTTTGTTGCGGGGTTAAACACACTGTTGCAGACTTTGTTCGGTACTCGAGTTCCTGTGGTGATGGGAGGGTCTTACGCTTTCATTATTCCAGCCATCTCAATTGCTTCGTCAAGTAAAAGTAGCAGTACTAGCTCATCACTTGACACACATGAGGTTGGTATTACTCGTTTTGAGAATCGAGCAGAACATAAGAGTGCATGCTTACATACACATGTACTGGATTGATTGTTATGAACTATCAATTTCTTCTGTGGGCGGTCTCAGAGGTTTGCCAAGTCCATCAGAGCCGTCCAAGGGGCACTTATCATTGCTTCATTCTGTCAAATGGCAATCGGT
This sequence comes from Erythroxylum plowmanianum, assembly GCA_025531925.1. Classification (NCBI taxonomy): domain Eukaryota; kingdom Viridiplantae; phylum Streptophyta; class Magnoliopsida; order Malpighiales; family Erythroxylaceae; genus Erythroxylum; species Erythroxylum plowmanianum. The sequence continues at coordinate 31,253,731 of JANVCQ010000230.1, forward strand.
TTCTTTGGTTTGTGGAGAGTATTTGCAAGGTAGGAAGCTGCAGAACCATAATAGTGGAATTCAGGACGTTCTTGGGCAACATTTGTTTATTGAAAGGAGCTTCATTTTGATGTCCTATGATGCAGATTCCTTAGCCCTCTTGCTGCTGCTCCTCTCGTGACTCTAACGGGACTCGGGCTCTATACACATGGATTTCCACAGGTAATAGTGCTAAAAAGTGGAGACTTCAGGCATTTAAACAGAAGATTCTTGAATAAATTTTCTGCAGTTTAGTTTGGAAAAAGAGGACATTCCCTGAAGCCATGTGAAAATTCTGAATAGTTTACTTTTGTGGTGCGAGTGACTTTCTACCTGTTGAGTATTGCAGTTAGCCAAATGCATTGAAGTTGGGCTACCAGCCTTGGTCATGATTGTATTCTTATCTCAGGTATGACATGTCCTCAATTAAATGGCGCTCTGCTCTTTTGATTTGCCTGACTCCTCTTAGGTGGCGCTTAAATCAAGCCCTGTTTGACTGGTGCTTGCGGAATGCTTATCTGTACAGCTATTAGCATTTATACCCTGTAAAACTGACTTAAACAAATTCTATATTTTTTATTTTAAATTCAGTAAAAATTTTGTTTATTTGAATTTTTATTTTTTATTTTTAGTTTTAATTTTTCTTCCAGTTTTTTAAAAATTATAAAAACCATATAAGGTAATTTTTGTTTTTTGTTTATGTTATTTTAACTAAATATATACTATTTAATATTTAATATATTAGTTATTAATAAAAACTATGAATTATGTAATTTAATATTATATATTATATTAATTAAATTATGCATAATTTAATTTTACTTAATTTTTTACTTTAAATTGAATAAATTTAATATAATAATTATTGATAAATATTATTAAACTTAAAATACTTTCAAAAATAAAAATTTCAGATAAATTTTTATTTAATAGTTAAAGTATATTAAAAATAAATGTTAATTTACAAATTAAAAGTTTTTAAAAATTATTCATTTTAATAAAATAAAATATATAAGAAATTTAAATAAATTTATTTTATTAAAAATAATTTATCTTTAAGTTTTATTTATATATAATTATTATTCATGATAAAATATAACTATATTGATATTAACAATTAAACAAAATTTTGTTTTTATTTAAAAAAAATATAGATAATCACTTAAGAGTCAATTAAGGGGGGACTTGTTTAAAAGGAACAAGAATGAATCAATGGGAAATGAATAAAAAGTGTTGGTTATTTATTTATTAAAATTGAATCAATAGTTATTTAATATCCTAATTTTCGATATTACTACATATCCTCACATGTCAAGAAATGAAAGTAGTAAGTGTCACGACCATGACGGTCTCTATCACACCTGTAACAAAAAAGTGTCACACTTGTTAATTGAATAATTAAAATATATCTAATTAGTTAATTACAATATAATTAATTAAAATATAATTAATTAATTAATTAAAATATTTCTAATTAGTTAATTACTATTTAATTTATTAAAATATAAATTTATTTATTCATTAAAATATAATAAATTTTTATTTTTTAATATTTTTAATAAATCATTAATAATAACAATAATTATTCCTTCCTCTTAACCAATCGTCATAATTATAATGATTATATCCATTCCTATTCTTATTCTTTTTCTTTGCATCGACCAACTGGACCCTACCGTAAATGTAGGCACTTGGATTACATAGCCTGCCTTTTTCTTATTTCTGTATTTGTTCTTTAGGTGCCATTGCACTTGTGTCCTAATTTTTATGGTTAACCAATGATGTTACAGTATCTTCCTCATATGTTAGAAACAAGAGCATCAATGGTGAACCGATTTGCAGTTCTATTCTGTGTCGCGATTATATGGGTCTACGCTGAAATTTTGACTGCAGCTCGTGCATATAACGGTTCGTCTCAAAAGAGACAAATTAGTTGTCGTACTGATCGTTCAGGGCTCATTGGTGCTACTCCTTGGTGAGCACGATTCAGCTGTTAAACCTGATTTCCTTAATTCTTCACTTGTTATGGAGAATCAAGACTAATCTATTTGCAACTTCAACAGGCAGAGCTATCGGTCCTGACCAATCTTTATGTGATTTTTCTTGCTTATGATTAGCGTGAAAGTATAAACATACATGAACTTAAAAGTCTACTCATCTAGGATGAAAATTTCGGATTTGGAATACAATGGTTTATGGTAGACATATGATTTATCTAGTTGTTTATTCAGTATGGCCTTTACTAACATCTTGTTCTACTTCTATGTAGGATAAGGGTTCCATATCCTCTCCAATGGGGGAAACCCACGTTTGAGGCTGGTGATGCTTTTGCGATGATGGCTGCCTGTTTTGTTGCAGTTATTGAGGTGCAATTATGTGAATTGAGTTTTTATCAACACAGTTGTTTGTTTAGCTCGGTATGAGTCTGCAGTGAAGTATGGTTGTGGTGCTCGTTATTTCAAGTACTGCTTCCTAAAAGCTTTCTAATTTGCAGTCTACTGGTACATTCATGGCAGCATCTAGATTCGGGGGTGCCACTCCAATCCCTCCTTCAGTACTCAGTCGTGGCATTGGTTGGCAGGTAGCTTCATTTTCTGCGAAGCCCGAAGGTGTTAGTTGAAAGTTGATCTAACCCCCTATTTGATTCAGGATGTTTCTTCACTTGTCCTTTTTCTTTCTTACTTTCCAGGGAGTAGGGACTATGTTGACTGGTTTGTTTGGTACAGGAAATGGCTGTACTGCTTCAGTGTAATGATTTTGGAAATTTCTAAAAGATGTTTGTCATGTATTCTTTCTGCTAATTCAGTGTCCTAATTATTCACGCTTTGCACTTTCAGCGAAAATGCGGGTCTAATGGGATTAACACGAGTTGGAAGTCGGAGAGTCATCCAAATATCAGCAGCCTTTATGCTATTCTTTTCTGTACTAGGTGCATAGTTGCATTCAAACAATGTTGCAAGCAAGAATTCAGGCCTCCATTGGCATTTAACCACTCTAATAATTGATCTGTTGCAGGAAAATTTGGGGCTGTTATTGCTTCCATACCCTTACCGATTTTTGCAGCTATGTACTGTGTCCTGTTTATCTATGTGGGTAGGTAACCTGTTTTCCGGGTTAATTAACATGGTTGAAACATGAAAATAGAACAAAGAAGAATCGTTGTGTCCTGAAACATCTTCTCTTATATCATTCAATATTTCACTAAACTTTTGTTTGCGGACAGCCTCGGCAGGTCTTGCACACCTTCAGTTTTGCAACCTCAACAGCTTCAGGACAAAATTCATCTTAGGCTTTTCTCTATTCATGGGCCTCTCGGTGCCTCGATACTTGGACGAAATTACTCTAGTAGAAGGTCATGGACCGGTTGGTACGGGTGCCATATGGGTGAGTAAGAAACTTGAATTCCCTTAGTGATAGCTGTTTTAAAACAAAATCTAACGAAATTGTTGCTTGCAGTTCAATGATATTATGCAAGTGATATTCACATCCCCAGCAACAGTGGGAATTGTAATTGCTTACATCTTGGACATCACTCACAGTCCAAGGGACCGCTCTAGACGCCGGGACAGTGGGAGGCACTGGTGGCAAAAGTTCAGATACTTTAGTCAAGACCCTAGAAGTGAAGAGTTCTATGCTCTACCCTATAACCTAAACAGGTTTTTCCCTTCGTTTTAAATCTGCAACTCCTGTCTGTGAGCTGAAACCCGGTGACTATTGTCGACTACGGTCATTAGTCTTTGTTGTATCTGCGATTAGGTTATTTTCTCCTGCCATGTGCAGATGTGCTCTATCCCATTCACAAGCACCTTTTTCTTGTCTATGGTTACATCCTGACATCTTCTTTTTTCAAACTTCCATTTTGTAGTTTTGGCTTCTTTTTGGTCTGATCCTGTGCTTTTTTTCATTTAGTTCAACAATCCATGGCGTAAGGAAAAAAAATTTAACATCATTGGTGTCCCAGGCCTGGATTTTTCTCTAAAAGTTGGTCAAAGGTAAGGCCGTGAGCAAAAGTGATCCACTAGCTCACAGGCCCCCTTCTTGAGTTAGATTAAATGTCTATTTTAAACCTTAATATAATATAATACAATTATATCTTAAATTTTTGAAACGTTTACATTAAATTTTGGAAATCCAAAACGTTCAAAACAGATTTTTATCTTTACTAAATTTTTTTGTACAACATAAATGAAAAGATTATTTAATTAATATTTTTAAGAGAATAAATGAGTGAGTTTTATTCTCTATTTACTTTTGAACTTTATTAAAAGTAAAGACTTTTGTCCTTAATAGAATAGACTCGACATGATCTATGTCTTTGATTTATTTTGGAGAAGTGATACAGTGTAGATGAGCATAAGTACACACCAACAATACCATTTATTTTTCTTTTTAAAAAAGTTCGCGTTAGTGTCCCTCATTTATGATCTAAAGTGAAATGTAAGAGTTTTGAGTATTTGATAGGATACCAGATTTGTGTACATGTAAAAACCTGTGTTGAAGAAGAAAAGTTCCCTCAAGAAGGAAGGAAGTTTAGAATTATAATCAGAGGTAGAGATAAAAATAATTAATAGAGAATGTAAAAAAAAAAGCATTAAACTTGAGAATCATTCAACAAGTGTGACCAAGCCAATTTATCCCAAAAGGCTGTTGAAATATAAAGTAAAAATTTGTCTCATATTAGAGAAAGAGAGGAAAAAATATTATTATATAAGTCTAGGAAAAAATTTAGATGTTAGAAAATACCATAAAAATAAAGAAAATAATAAATAAAATTGTTAGGAGAAAATTTAGATGTTAGAAAATACCATAAAAATAAAGAAAATAATAAATAAAATTGTTAGGAGAATTATAAAGGTCACCCTGGCATTTCAGGAGGAGCTCCTTAGCTTGGTTTATTTTAGTTTTAGTTGAAGAAGAGAAAATTGGAAGTCTTTTGATTTTTTCCTTAATTGCTATTAATTTCCTATAAAACATTTACATGTTAGTTCCAATGCAATCAAGGTTTATACCTCTAGCTATAGATTTTTGAAGGCTAAGATGATCACATAGGTAAAAAGATCTGAAGGTGGTAAGTCTACAGTGACAACCTTCCAACTTATAAATCTCTAGATGAGTAAGATCTGAGCAGAGATGATGCTTGTATGCTACTTTACTGCTTTAGAAATTTTCGAACCAATTTTGGTTGACAAGCACATGACCAACATTTTTATGAATGAATTATTGTCCATTCTACATGTTACATCCACATGAAGAAGCATCCTTCTCCCTTGAAGTTCGTAAACTCCATATCTTCCACATAGTTCCTGAACTCCTAATAAGGTTTTTCTATTGTAAAAGCTTCCTTTGACCTCAAAGGAGTGTAAAATACAATTAAAGTCACCCCCTATTATCCAAGGATTACTTACTGAGTTGACGAACAACTTTAGTGAGCACCAAAGTGAAGATCTTTCGAAGCTATAGTTGTGGGCATAGACCACATATATATTGATATCCCCCATCCCTCTAAAAGAGGCCAAAATGTGAATACACTGATTAGTAAATTGTGTACTCTTAATTCTAATTTCCATAGGGTCATATGCTATGACAATACATCCATTTTGAAGTCATTCATATTTTGATGTAACGGGTCAATCCTTATTAACAAAATTAACGCTCAAGCATTTACTAAATTTGAGCTTTGTTTTCAAGAGTGTTAACTTAAGGTTTTTAACATGTTAAAAAAGAGTTTTCTATTTCCTGGGGTCATTGATACCTTATTATTCCATACTAGAACAGTCATTTAAGGAGAGGTGAAGCACCCTTTCTTAATTTAACTTTTTTTCCTGACCTTCTGATCACCTTGGTTTAAATCTTGTTTATTGTAGATTAAGAAGTTGACTCTAGTTTATCCTTTGAGATTGGGTTGAGCGATCTCAAACTCTACAATTTTCTCATAAATTTGCTCTAATGGCTTGAGGGACTAATCATTTAGGCTTGTTGACCCATTTTATATAATAAGTCTTATCTTTTTATAAAGTTCGTGCTTGATACTTTTGGGGAATTGAGGGGCTTGTAGGCCTTGCGAGTCATCACCTACACTAGATAAAGAACTCCTAATCTTGCCTAGGAATTTCGTCACTTACATTCATGAGTTCCATTAGCTCCCAAACTTGAACCTTTTACTTGGGGGCATCCATTGTTTAATAAGATGCTTCAATGAGGGACGCCATTAGTACATAACTAACGGCGAGTCTTTGAAAAGCACACCATTTTCATTAAGGTGAATGAGGGGAATTTTCTTAGGTAGCTCATCCCCTATATTTATTTTAATACATAATCAAGCATAGCCAAATGGCTTAGGCCGCGAGTTGAACAGTACTCTAATGGAACCTCGTCAATGTTGATCCACAGAGGAACGTGCCTAGTTTTGAGATCATGGACCATGATACTCAACTTCCATTTCTGTACAAAGAAAGGCCTATCTAACATATACTAGGGGCCTGCATCTAAGACTTTCTGAGCATTAGTAGTAGACTGGAAAATAAAGATAAGCAAACCTTGTTCATCCTAGAGACCTTCTTGGAGATCAGAATCCTTCCAGTGCTTTGTAGCCTAAGAGTGTATAGTTTGGAAGCTAAGTTTGTTGTTATTTAACACAATATGTCCCTCTCTAATCCTAACACACGTGGTGTTATTAGTATAGTGAGTAAAATGAGTGATCCTACATTGAATGACCCTGGCATGGTTCTCTTCTACTTTTGTTGTTGTTGTAAAAGTTACTTTTAAATTCCAAATTACTCCATGCCTCTTTTCCTATTAAGGTGGGTTCCTCTTACTCCATACCAAATACTCATCAAGTTATTACATTGAATTCATGGGTTGAGACATACAATATTATATATTCTTAATATGAGAAGAGAGTACTATTGAACATAGATAAGAATTTGTTTTGTTATAGAAACAGAAGTTAGAAAATTAACATATTTAAATTAGGATCATGTGGTGTAATTGATTGCAATCATTCTTGATCAAGGACACTCAATCTGTGAAAATATCATCACATCTTATGGTTCAAATAGTTAGGAAGCCTAGGGAATCACCTATTGCCTTACTATGGCACTTCAACTTGAGCTTATTTGAAATTGTGACACCATCTAAAGGATTACAAAGCCAACAATTTATTTTAAGAAAAGAGAAAATTGAGGGTTGGAGTGCGTGTAATTGCACGTGCAAACATGTGTGTGAATACTCAATATATATAATGCATGTGTGGTAGTGGTATATATCTTCTGGAGAGGCATGTAAAGAGTAGGGGAAGAGAACACAATGGGGAAGTAGAAATGCAAGGCTTGTGGATTCATAGTCAACTGAAAAGCTTCTCATGTATATTTCCAGCCACCTCTACTATAATAACGACATTTGTGTTTACGATTTACGCCTAACTATGGTAATTTTAGGAGTAATTGGTTGTTTATTTGTAGGGCCTAGGGGGGACAGATCTTCTGTCTCTGTTTTTGTGTATCTACTCTGTTCTATTGAATCTAAGCCATCTATTTATATGGATCTTATATAAATGGATAATTTGGATCTAATATGACAGGATAAATACATAAAAATAAGAAAGAGGATTTCAGGCCTAAGGAGGGTTTTTGACCTCTTAATCACTTGTATTCTTTTTAAGTTGATCTGACCAAACAAAACAGTGTTAAGTGTGCTTTTTGTCCCAGGAAAAGAAGTGTGGTCGGCTTGCAACAGTCACCCACAAAACCAAATTATTTGTACTAAGAACATCGTTGAGAGGACCACCACCCACCTGACAACCACAACAACTATTATCAATCACATTAGTAGGATGCCGAAATCTAGGAAAAGAAAGTAGCCAAGTTAACTTAAAGCTAGTTAAGTAGAACCCTTTTTTTTATTTTATCAAAAAACAAAGAAATGGTAATGGAAGATAATATATATATATATATACACACACAGAAGTTGATATTTTGGATTTTAGCCAAGTCTTAAAGACATATAGATGCATTACTGCACACCAAGGATAGGTGTCCATATAATGTGGACGGAGAAAATGGACGTGTGTACCTGGTTTTGTTAAGAGGGTACACAGTGCCTCGCTGTCGAGCATGTGAAGAGGTTGTGGTTCCCTCTCTCTTTCTTACCTCTTCTTTACATGTACCCACCACAACTGGCATTCTTTCATACATTCTTGCAGAGACCCCCTGAATGGGTTTGATAGTGATGAGGACAATTTTAGTCTGTGTATTGGATTGGACTCTGATTCTCTTGGCTTTTCTTTCCACATAACCCCTCTCCAACCTTCTTTACTTCTAATGTCTTACTATAGCTACTTAGAATTAGGGAACATAACTAGAGACATATAACCCCACTGTGTCTATTACCCTTTACCTCTCTTTCTCACACACACATACACTCTCTCTGCCCCCTTAATAAAGAGAGGTTCATCCAAGAGAAGCGACATTTCTGTGTTTTCTCTGAGATTATAGAGTATCAAACATGAATGCTTTGGCCTCTGAATGCCTTAGTGATTGTGAGTCTGGTTGGACCCTTTACTTGGAAAAATCTTTGCTTTCTCAAGATAAAGCCTACGATAAGTTTGTAAATTCAAGGAGTAGTGGCTTTTGCGGTAAAGGGACGAATATTAAGGAACAGAATGAAATAGTAGTGGTGGATGAAGAAGGAGAAGAAGATGAGGACTTGTCCATGGTGTCTGATGCATCTTCTGGTCCACCTCACTTCCTGGAAGATGAAGGCTGCTTCAACAACGAGAATGTACATTTCTGTTCTGCACTAAAGGACAATACTACTACTACATTGCCTAAAACTGGTGGCAGAAGGCAGAAAAAGAAGGACCACAACAGTAGACAGGTTAACGAAGGGCTGCCTTCTTGTCTTGATGATACTGCTAGCTCTCCTGCATTCAACTTCTCCAAGGTTTGTCTTTGATAATACATACCTGGTACAAGTTTTTATGTATATTTATTATTATACTCATACTTCATCGGACTGATATTGTAGTCCGGTTTGGTTGTCCTTGAAACCATGATTCTTTCAGAATAATTTTGCCTTCAACAGTAAACCAACTTCAATGGAGATTGCCTTGGATTATTCACAAGGATTCTCAGCTACTCATTTTCAGGTACTTGGCCTAGTATTGTCAAAGTAGTGGCTTTTATCATGGTTAACTTGTTTTTTATGATGATTTATATGAATGATGGTAGAAGGTGCTTGGGGGAAGATCTGCATATCAGGATCATCACTTCGGCTACGCACAGCCTGCTCCATCTGGAAACCAATTTCATAATTGAGTGTATATATTTTAGCCCTTGTACATTTTAGTTTCTTCTTCGGATCCCGTTTTCACCACATTTATTTCCTTTCCAAGTTTACACGAACTAAGTAAAAGTTAGATTCTTTTTTCAGGTGGTTTTGAGTGAAGAGATGAGAACGCATGAGATAAGGTCAGAATGCATTGCTTGCTGCCACAGCAGGGTGTTGCTGGTGAAACTGCTATAAAACAAAAAGAAAAAAAGATGGTAGTGGGAGGGGTGACAAAGTTTTAAGAAATGGATCTCAAAAGGGTCTGAAGTTCCTTCTTCACTCTTAGTTTTTTTTTTTTTGGTCAAGTTTCCTTCTTCTGTCAATGCAATGGGAGACATCCTGAGAGAAAAGGCTGGAAATAAATTTCATGTCCTTAAAATTTAATTCCTTACGGTAATTGTCTCACAACAATAATAAGAGAGGCTGATGTAGAGTTTATAGTTTATGGGCTCTCCCATCCTTTAAGCTAACTTTTGGGAATCGACTCTCTCATAAGACCTGTAACACATTGCTCATGAATAGTAGCTACAGATTGCTGTGTCTTTCAGACAGCCACTGTGCAGTAGTGTTCAGTCCTTGTACATTGATGGAGGCCCATGCTCTCTTTTATATCACTACTTGCCACCTATCTCCTAAAAGTTATTAACTTACCAGAACACACTTAAATGATAAGAATGGTCTATCCAACTCAACGCTAGAGCAATTTTTCTTTTTCTGTTTCCTGATGGGATTCATAATGTTCTTTGAAGACCAAATTGTTTCATTATAGGGAACCAAAACTTGCAGTCCATTATATGATATATGAGCTTAGTTTTTCTGGGATTGGAGGGAAGCTGGCAGTGATGGAGTTGGACATTTACAGCATCATCTATTATGCAGTTATGTTCAATTTCTTCCTCTGCATGAATGCTTATCCCAACTTCCTTTAGTAGAGCATAATAGTTTAATCCCGTAAGGATTGTGACTTTGAGGAAATGTCTGTTTTAAAAGATGTAGATCACGTGTTAATCAATAACTTGACCTTCCTATTTAATTACGCTAAAGATCCATCTCTTGTAGGCAATCCGCAATGCATGGAATCGGATGTCTTGAAAGAAGTTGACTACTAACTTCTGATAAAGTCTAGAAGTCGCCAACTACTTGAATAAAAGAAGTGAGGCCTTGTCATATAAAAGCCAAAGATTTTTATTAATTATAAGGAAGAAACTCATGCCAATAATTCATAATTGATTACAGAACATCAATGTGACTGATAATGTCGTAAGCTACAAATTTGATACACTTTCAACAAAGCAGTACAAAAGAGTACTATGTATGCACCTAACCCGGGAGGCTATCTCTCTTACAAGATACTATCCGACATAGATCAAATAATGGGATGTGTGTAGGCTGAATATCTGCAATTCCACAATGACGAAAGAAACCAAATCTTGGAAAATGGCTTTGGTATAAATGAGGACAAAGCTTTCATGTCCATAGTGTTCAGACAATGCTCCATTCTTCGTGATCTGTACTGCTTCTAGCTACTTCTCTCAGGCTTAAACACAAAATTTTGGCTTAATGTGGACTTGCAAGTTTAATGAGGTTATGGGGAGTCAGATAAGTTCAGAGATGAGAAAGGAAACAAAAAACTTGATGTTGGAATATTTCATATGCAACTCCGCGACCCTTTTTTAAACTGAAGAGATCCTGCCTGAGATCTTCCTGCCCCATTGTGTTGATCTTATTCTAATAAAAGAGTTCCATATTTTAATGTACAACATTTATTTGACTTTCTCCAAGCCCCTGTCTGCTTTGCAGCTGTCCTTGGAGTTGATATCATCCACAGTTTCATTTCCGTCCTTTCCCTTGAATAAACTATTCATTTTTTTGTTCTACTACACACACCATGTCAGTTTCTAGTAACATTATGTATAATCTCGAGAAGAAGGAGAAGATCACTTGGGAATATAGGATATGTCAAAGTTCTGAACTATACCCACATGCTCATCCTCCTCCTAGCTAGATTCAGTGATGGGGAGTCTTCCATGTAGTCAAAATCAAGAGCTACAAAACCACAGATGGGAAAAGAGAAGCTAAAGACAACATAAACAATCCATAACAAAAACATATAATAGTTGCACACAGCACATGTAGTAGTTGTATATAAACTACATTCCTGGATGGTTAGTCGGTTCATCAAATTGGACAAGGATGTGAGTGAGTATGGGAGGAAACATCTATTACCCTTCCAAGTTCCAACCACCACCAAAACCAATATATCACATAATGGCTGTTGTCGTTTCTTTAAGATAGGCCTATTTCTCTGTTCCTGTCTCCAATCCCGTTTTAATTGCGACTGTTCCCGTTTCTCATAACAATGGCCTCCTTGTCTGTTCATCATCTCTGCCATGCATATGTAGAGCTGCGTGTGTTGTGAATCAGCAGGTATGTACACTGTTATTGATCCAAGAAAAACTACCACAAATTTGAAAAACCTAGAGAACATGGAAATGGTGTAACACTGCTTCTGTCGCATACTGTGATATTTGTTCTGGTGATATGTCCCCAATCTAATCCCAATAGTTGGCTACTCTCTTGATATTACAGTAAGTTATGCAGCAGTGAGAAAAAGGTAGAGAATAGAATGAAACGGGAGATGTATGAGAGCAGGAAGATGACAAATGATAAAACAACAGCTCCACTCATTCAATCATCGGGAGGAAATAAATAGTGTAAAGAAATGCAGAGAACTAAATACTGTAATGAGCTTGTGATTCAGAATGAGAATTGGGACAGAATGAACGCACTTCTTCCATTGCATTCATGTATACCTAAGAAGCACAGACACGGACACGGACACGGACACGGACACGCGACACGACACGGACACGGACACGGGGACACACCAACTTCTAAAATTTAGTGAACACGGACACGGCATATATATATATTATAAAATTTAGAATTAAGAAAAAAAATTTAGAATTCATATTTCAAGACTTCCAAAATTTCAGAATCTAAAAAAAACATAGACATATATTTCATTAAGCAATTTGTCTACAATCTTCTATCCAAAAGTAATTAGTCATTCACATGGGTATTTATAACAAAAAATCTAACTAAAGTATCCACCCTCTAATCACTTTACTCTCAAATATTGGCATTGCTTTCATCAACAAAAATCATACTGTCCAACTCTGGTTCATCAAGTGAAAGATTGGCAACTTCAAGGATTCCATGATCATTATCAATTGGTGAAAACTCATC
>JANVCQ010000230.1:31266424-31292070 GCA_025531925.1 Erythroxylum plowmanianum
CCAGATGAAGTTCCTCATAATTTTTTCCAAGCCATCACACAACTGACGAGGCAATTGGACTGTCTGCATAGTGTAAATGGGAAGAGCAGCAATGACTGACTAGGTTAAAGCAACCCGACCGGCCAAAGTCAACGTCTGAGCTTTCCAACTTGAGAGTTTCTGCTGAGCTTGATCAAGAATATACTGATACGTATGGCGGGTAGTGCGCTCATGCAGCAAAGAAACTCCCAAGTATTTACCAAGATTGTTAGTTCGTTGGACGTGCAACACTTGACTGATGCGCTGCGCGGTGGCTCGAGGGACATTTCGAGAGAAAAAGATCCGGGTTTTATCTTTGTTGACACGTTGGCCCGAAATCGCGCAGAAAAATTCAAGAGTGCGGTACAGTAACTCGGCTTGCAACAGAGTGGCTTCGGCAAACAGGACAAGATCATCGACAAAAAATAAATGCGAGAGCGTAGGCCCTTGCCGGCGAAACGGAAGCGGGTTTCATTGGCCTTGGTGCACTGCCCGCGTGATAAGATGCCCCAACCGTTCCATGCACAACACAAAAAGGTATGGGGATAACGGATCTCCTTGACGGAGACCGCGGGAGGGAGAAAAAGGAGTGGAAAGAGTGCCCTGCCAATTGACTTGCATAGTAACTGTCGTCACACAGTTCATGATAACTGAGATGAGGGAACTCGGGAACCCAATATCAGTAAGAGTGTCCTGGATGAAATCCCACCGAAGACGATCATACGCCTTTTCGAGATCGACTTTGAGGGCAAAGTATCCTGTCTCCCCTTGTTTAGTCCGCATCGTGTGAATGGCCTCTTAGGCGATGATAATGTTATCAATAATATGCCGGCCAGGAATAAAACTACATTGGTTGTCAGCCACTAGATAGCCAAGGTGGCTTTTCAACCGATTGACCACGACTTTCGTTAGGATCTTATAAAACACCGTGCAAAGGCTAATAGGGCGGAACTGGGAAATATGGGTTGGGTTAGGGTTTTTAGGTAATAAAACCAGGATGGTGTGATTTAGGTCCTCCTCCCACCTCTCGAGTTGGAAAATATATTGGAGAACCTTCACCACAGACGGGCCGATAGTGGCCCACTGAGTCTGATAGAAGAGCACATTAAAACCATCCACGCCTGGGACTTTGTGGGACCGCATGAGAACAGGGTCAGTAATTAACAAACCCTCATCATCATAAAGGCGGCCAATCTTAAGTCGGCGTCGTTTGGCCATAGTCAGGGTATGGTAAAAACGGGTATTACGATCTCCCTTCGAAATCCAGTCACACTTGGCACGTTGGTGCCAAAAAAGTTCTTCTTCACACAGAACCTGCAAGAGTTCACTACTCAATTGGTCCTTTAAGGCTAATAACGAATCAGAAGGATTAGTCCGCATCGAACGCTGAATGCCCTCCAAGCAAGCGAGGAGATGTTTTTTGCGATGGAAAATATGGCCAAAGACCTCCCGATTCCAGGACTTCAGGTGGGTGGCTAACTGAGCGAGGGAGTTCCTGAATGTCCCCTCCCCGGTGCGCCAATGGGTCGCAACCATGTCCGCAAATCTGGTATGAGAGAGCCACGCATTCTGGAAACGGAAGCCAAGGGGGGACCCAACCGTCGAGGGTCGAGTGAGATGTATCAGGAGGGGTCGATGATTGGATCCAATGAAAGGGAGGTGGTGAACCTCTGTCTGGGGGAAAGTATCCAACCACGACATGGAACCGAAAGCTCTATCAAGCCGCTCTTGTACGAGGCCACGCCGTCACGTAAATTTCGGGCCGATGAATCCCAAGTCATGGAGACCACAGTCATGGACCCAAGATTGAAAGTGGGAATTGACAACCCGCGCAGACGTGACGCCCCCCCGTTTGTCCGACGCGACCAATTTAGCATTGAAATCCCCACCCACTAGCCAGGGTCCGGGGGAAGAAAGCCCAATCCAGTGGAGGAGGGGCCAAAGCATCTTCTGAAAATGTGGTTGTGGACTCGCATAGACGGCCGTGAACGTAAAGGACTAGCCATTAACCCGAACCTGAGTGTGAATGAATTGTCGATGGGCCGACACCACGGATACGTCATAATCCTGCTTCCAGAGCAACCAAATGCCGCCCGAAAATCCTATAGCGTCTACCCGGAAGGAGAAATCATAACCCAACAGTTGAACAATTTTCTGTGCTCGAGGCCCACTAATGTGGGGTTCAACCAACACAAGGATACACGGTTTATACAAACGAGAATAATGTCGAATAAGGGCTTGCACGCGTGATCCCCCACGAAGACTGTTTGTTGATGCCGAAGCTATCCATTTCCTCACCACATTCTTCACAGGATAATTCAACCAAATATTCTGGTTGCTTCTTTGCCAGAGACGGGCCATTAATTTTGTACTTGTTCCACTTATTCATGTTTCCGAAATTTGAGTCAAAACAATAATTATGGCTGCAGACATTTAACGAGGTACAAAAGTTGCTCAGTAAGACGAACGGGAAGCTTGTTGGTGATTTGATGACACCAGCCCCAGTTGTAGTTCGTGAAACCACAAATCTTGAGGATGCAGCAAGGTCTTGGTATTCCTAACTTCTTCCCCAATTTGCAAATTTCCTTGATTGTTCTCATTCCAGTTCTTAAAGACTGCATCCTGTAAACAACTTATTAATTCGTTTATCTGATGTCGGATTACTGCTTGAGACAAAATACCGTAGGCTTCCAGTCGTAGATGCCGAGGGGAAGCTGGTAACAGATGCATACCTATTAAATAATCCTTTTCTTTATTACCTAAAACGATGATATAGATGAGCTAATTTTCCTGCCCTTGAAGGTCGGTATTATCACAAGAAGAAATGTTGTAAGAGCTGCTCTTCAAATAAATCGCGCTCCGGAAAGTCTGAATCTTTGAAGGAAATACTAAAGAATCAATCTTTGCTGAATGGTTTCTTACCAGCCGTTTCGGATTGATCAAAGAAGAGGCAGGCGGAGGTTAGCTTCGTCATACTCGTACGTACCATTTTGGCCTTTATCATTTATACTATTCCTATACAGAATCTCTTATAGCGGTCCTTGTACTGTTGCAATGTTTTACCAGGGATAGTCAATTCTACCACTTGTGGCTTGTACTTTTCCCTTTTCCATTATCACCCCAAAAACAAAGGAAACAGCACTGAGTAGATAAAATTATGCAGTGTCTATCCTTCTCAGGCAAATCCTGTATACAGTGTGACTCATAAATGCTACTACAGATAAATGAAAATTTATTCTTCTCTTGTTTCTATCGATGTTTCCTCTATATATATTATCATAAAGGGCTGGTAGGGAAATTGGGAGTCGTTGGAGGTTTTCATTATGGACTTGGTGTAAACCATCGTGACCCTCTCAAGATGTCATTAAATAAAGGGCGGTGGTTGAATTGAAAGTGGAGATTGGTGACTCGTTTTTATTGCAACATATGGCTTGTTGAACTGAATGGTCCAAAGAGCTTCCTAGACTAGGAAGAAAGGTCTTAACTCTTAATTCTCAATGCAAATACCGGTTGCTTACACAGTTCCTAGACCACCATTGATAACAGGAAAGTTAGTAAAGTGCCCTCCAAAACAGTATTTCGGGATGGTTTGAGATAGGGCAACAAAGCTGGGGACAAGAGCAGAACCTAGAGCTACTGTTATGTTAGTAATTCTGCTCATTTTAATACACCTAGCTAACATTTAGAGACAATATCTGATATGATTAGAAGCAAGAAATAGTTCAACCTCTCCGCTAATTATGGGTAAACGTTTGTCTTTTACTGTCTATAAGTGGCATGCATTAGTTGTAAGCTAAACTTTGGAATAGGAAGTACACAAAAGTCAAAGTCATTAGAGTTAAGATGAATGTAAATTTGTTTCGAGGTTAACTAAAGAAATGGGCAAAACCTCAGCACCTCATCTTAGAGAAAGCGAAAACAAACCCCACAAAGTTGGCCCCTCCATAGTCATAATCATCATGCACTTGCACAACACCAATCACTCTCCCAACTCCAAAAACAAGCAACAGCAGTACTGCTACTGGTGAGTGGAGAACCAGAAAAATACCTAACTCAAAAACCTTATCACTTTAGTAGTTATAACTTTAGTGGTTAGCATGGCTATTTGCACCCAACTCCTGGGTTGTAGGCCACTCCCTGCTCCCCCACAACTCACGACACAAAAAGCGAAGAGGACCATAACACTTGCAAACACAAATAGACAAGAATTTTTTAAAACAGAACAGAACTGCCAGGTCGGCAATCCCTCTGGCAAGTGCCATCTTGCTCTCTCTAAAGGTTCATGATCATAAGCCTTCTTTTTGAGAAGAACATGAGTTGAAAAGGAGCTTCAAATTTGACAGGAATTGAAGGAAACATAAGCATTCTCATGAGTAATGATAAGTAGTGACCTGACTGATATACATTTACCCATTTTACAAGGCCAAAATTTCATTATCCAAATAAGAAAAAAGAAAAAACGATGAAGGAAGGGCTAGGGACTAAATGATAAGATAAAAATGAAAATCTAACTAAAACTACTGCTGATAATAAGCTAGTAATAATCCACATATTTTTCAAGGCCTCATCTTTTTCATCGGCCATAACGTACCTACCTTACAGCATCTAGGCAACCACCACCTTATCACCTTCGCCGGTAGCGGCGGCGGCTGCGGCGGCGGCGGAAATAGAGTTCTGTCCTCTTATTTAATTCCTCTCCAACTCCTCATCCCAGTCCTCCGGGTCCGGTACTTTGTTCAAGTCAACCCGCTCAACAAATGATTTAAACTCTGTACTATCAGCTGCCGATTCGTTGCTATCGTTATTGCTCCCATGGTGGTGGTGATTGTGGTGGTGGTGGTGGTGGTGGCGGTGGTTCTTCAAGGCGGTCTCCCGAGCATCAACTCTGGCGCCGACCTCCGTCGCTCGCTTCCTTATAGAAGCCGCAGACATGTCCTCGCAACCACTCTCTCCAACACTCTCTCCTGCTAATAATTCCGGGAAATTCAGCCTCGCCGACGGGCCTCTGAGATAGAAAACCGCCGTGTCATAGGCTCTCGCCGCCGCCACCGGAGAAGAGTATGAACCAAGCCAAATCCTCGAGCGTTTGTTGGGCTCTCGTATCTCAGCCACCCATTTACCCCACTTCCTCATCCTTATCCCTTTGTACCGTCTCTCGTTTTCCACAACCCCTCGCTTTCTCGTTGACACCACCTTCTCTACTCCAGTTTCCATGGAAACAAAACAAACAACCCCAGAAAATTTCACGACCTCCTTTGAACTTCTCTCTTAAAAGGGTATCTAAAGATTGAAGCTTTTCTTCATGGTAGAGAAGATTGGAGCATAGGAGTGATGATGGCTTTGAAGGGTTGTCTTGCCATGGCTGGGAAATAAGAGGGTGTCATCTGGGCGAGCTTACACGTTTGGATGATTTTTGTTGCTTTTCCTTTATTTTTGTAACTTGTTTATTGATTTGAAGAGGTGGGGATGAGAAATTTAAAAGGCAAAAAACCAAATTCACCGACACAATCTTTGTGAATATGTTTTAAGGGAAAGTAAAGGAAAGGGCCTCTGTTGGTTGCCTTATATAGGTGTGAGGCCAAGAGAACAGGCAAATTAGACACAACGATGCTTTCTCTTTGTATTTTGGGTTTTTATGTTACTCTTCACTTAAAACAATAATCACAACTAACTCATAAAAATTTAGTTCTCTTAAACCTAATTATTTGTTAATAATTAAAAAATCAAAAGGAATTGGATGGTATGATAATAGTGAAATAATATAATTCGAGAATTGAAACAGTCACTTTATTAATTAAGACTAAGTTTATATATTAAACTTTCTCAAATTTTACATCTCCTTGAAATTTTTACGGCCTGAATTGGTACAATTATAAAGTATATTTTTATTGTTATTTTTATTTTTACTTTTACGGATTAGAATTCTGTTTTGTGGTTTTTGATTTTTAGTTGTTAGTCTTTTTATTTTCTCTTATTCCCTAAAGGGGTAGAGGTTAGGTCGGTGGTCGGTGGATAGATACCGTTAGGAATTGACTTTTTCTCTACGCAATAACGATTTGACTGGAAGCCCAATTGTGCCCTCCCAATGTCTTGTCCTCCTCAGACCGATGATTGGGGATAAGATCGTCATTTCACTTCTTCGTGGCCCACTAAGTGAACATGGGCCATACCTTGTCTTTCACGTTGGATTGGGGAGGAACAAAAATGCAATATTTTTATTATTTAAAAAAGGATATCTAAAATCTTAGTATTGTAATTGATTAGTTTTTAATAATTAAAAACTTCAATCGATCGAAAAAATTTTGAATCATTTAATTTTTTAATCTAGCTTTTAATTTTTTAGTTTGATTTACTTTAACAACTTCTACTGTTAAAAATGGATTGATTCATTAATTATTTAGTTAGAATCAAAATAAACTAATCATCGGCTAATCCAATACTTATTTGTTAATTAAAGACATTCCATGACATATTGTTATTCTCTAATCATAAATGTCATTGACAAAACCTATAACTAAAGTTTAATGTTCCTATTCGTAACTATAAAGTATTACAATCTCGAAACCTTTAGGGCTGTATTGTTGGAGACACCAAATTGATAAACACAAGAAATGATCAGACGTTTTGGTTGTTGGTATCTAACGTTAGATCAGATGAAATTGGAAGCTAATAGACACATAGTCTGTATCGGAATACTGACAGGACAGGTTTGTTACCGTTTTTACGTTTCATTTCCTTAAAACTATGTGCTTTTGTCTCCATTGGTCGGAGACAGCACCATGACTTCCAATTTCTTTCTTCTTGTTGTGTTTTTTTTTTTCACTTTCCATCTTTTCCTTAAACCATGCACGCATCATTTCTTACGTAAAATAATGATATGGCTTGTTTTTTTAATTAAAAAAAGTCAATATCCTTTAGGCCAAAAAAAAAAGCAACCGAAAATAAAAATAAAAAATAAAAAATACAACAAAACGGAAGTAGAACTGAACGACTCCTTAATTCATCATCATTAATATCACCACAGTCATTCTGAAGTCCAACAGTGAAGCGAGATTTGGAAAGGTTTGATAGTACGTAGCCTTATCCTTACATAGTAGAAAGGTTGTTCCTTGTACACCCAAGGACGGATGCACATTGGAGGCAAGTGGGGTAACTTTTTTCAAAAAAAATTATATAAAAATATTATTATTTAAAGTTTTTTATAAAATAAAATAAAATTTTGCCCTCACTCAAAAAATTTTATCCCTATTAAAATTTTGCCCCCACTCAAAAAAATTTTTAGATCCGTCCCTGTGTACACCCACATGCAGATGCGACAGAAAAATCATAATGCAAAAAAAAAGAACACAGAAAATTTAAGTAAATAAAATTACAATATAAGACAATAAGAACATACCTGATGGTTAACCAGATCTGCTATTACCTTACACCTTGTAAAGATCAACTCTTTTGTCGATATTCGCGTTAGGAGTCTCCACTGCGCGACCCTATAAGGATGCGACAATTCTACAATTTAGACGCCCATTACGGGAATCTTCCCCTAACTACAACTAAATAAGTTGTTCCTTATTATGTAAATAATTTATCAATTTCAGATAAATCATTTGACTCCTAATTTTAATAAAATAAGAATTTTCAAAAAAATTTATGAATTAGATCACCCCTAAACAATATATTTATTTGATTTAAAATGAGAGAGAAAATTCAATTAAAAAATGAAACGATACCCAAAAAGTTCCTTTATTCTTGCATGTTTTAATTAATTAATATTTTTTGTTTGTTTTGGGAGATCATTAGGTTTGAAGGTTATGTATGGTTGAATGGAGAGGTATGTTTAGCTGTAAGCAAGTTGGCATATACAAAATATTGTGCGTCCCATATGGGCACTTATACCAAAAAGAATACTAAATTAGGGTATAGGAGGATAGGGTTGTTTTTGTTAAACTACACCAATTAGTCATAACATGGAATCAATGGTATGACAATGTGAATGTGATAGAAAAGGATGTCATGTTCAGATGTTAGAATGATCAGAGAGAATGGTGTTTCTTGGAATTGGTTAATTAAGAGATTATTATTATATAATCATATGGTTGAGCATGCAAGCATTGACTAATATGAGCTTGGTGAGAATAATAATTAACTCAACTTTACACAGACAAAGCCAAAAATTAAATGAAAAGCTAGGTAAAAAGAAGCAGCATGGCCCGTATCTTTTGTCCACACGAAATCCTATTGCCCTCAAAAAGGGCGGCTATGTAGTAGGAGGTGAGAGATAATTTTTAGTATCTTACTTCAGTCATTTGAATCTTTTAAGAATTTCTTTAAAAAGAGAGAAGCTTTTTATTATATTTATGTAATTGAGTTTAATTATATGTTAAATAAATTATTAGATACACATAATAATATATATTATTAATAAATTGTTTAATAATTAATAATAATAATCTTTAATCTTAGCGAAGTTTGCAAACATCTATTCTCTTTAAAATTATATTGGATTACAATTTTACGAAGTGATTGTAAGACTCTTAAAGGAATTAATTTTAGGATAAATTTTGTTTTTAATTTAATGTATTGTTAATGTATCCATCAAGAATCTTACATTGAGCCAGTAAAAAATGTTAAAATAATTTATAAATACATGACAAATCTCCGCTTACAAGATACCTTTTGGAGTGAAGTTAGACTCAAATTTATCATCGCATAAGAGCCTTTTATAATCACTTATAACTTATTTAAAATTTGCAACTTACCAAATTTTCCAATCATTTAAGATTTTATCCAAAAAATAAGCCAACGTTAGAGCAACTACTTAGGTGATAAAAGTATTATCCGGCCCGACATATGGACTGCAGGGATCATGAAACATGTCGACGCGTGCAATGCAAGCACCGTACAGTAAACGCCTGTGCTGAGTACGCACCAGACGAATCAAGAGTGCATTTATCTGCATGCGCGCCTCTATTTCACGAGCCTGCTAACGTCAACGTATAGTGCTGTGCTATGCTGACGTAAGCTCTACGGTACTGCTGATGTCAACACGACGTCAGCACCTTAAAAAAAGGAAATTTTTTAGAATTTCTATAAAGGCACCTCTGGTCCTTTTGAATCAGTTTTCAGGTTCAGAGAATTTTTTTAAGTAATTTTTTGTATATGAATTTATTATGATGGTAATTGGATTTTGGAAAAGTTTTTAAAACCTTTTAAAGCTAATTTTTAGTGCACTTTCAAACTCCGAACTGTATATAAGGGAGGCACTTAAAGTTTTATGTCTCGTGCAGTAAGTTCGGTATTCAGGAAAGTACGATAAACACTCTCATTGAGATTTTTTTTATATAAAAGTCTCAAATAAAGTTTAAAGACAATGTTTTCAGTAATGATATGTGATTATTTTGTTGTGAATCTAGTTTTTACAGTTATACTTAATTTTCACATATATTATGCCCATATAGAATGTGAGGATGATATAAAGATGCATCCCTTTTGTTTGTAGTCTTTTTAGGTATTGGTAAGATTGTCGTCACCACAGTGGCCTTTTTAGCCAGCGTTTAGATTGTACCGCGTGCATGTTAGGGGATGTCTCTAGTCTCATATTTGATTATTCTGCCCACAGGTGTTGACCTTATATGAGATTTTGAGATATGCATAAAAGTATTAGACGGAGGAAAATCGTTGCTTAAATGATCTATTCACCTACAAATGGTAGTGTCATGAGAGTTGCTAATTTGTACTATGTTTACTTTTATGTGGAAGTCTAATTTCATAAATTATATATTCAGCCCACAGATGTTTCATAATATGTGTGATCGGATTCTTTATATAGATAATGTTATCGTTGTTGTCCTGCATTTAAACTGATTTTTTTACATTGTCTTTTCTATCTTGCAGTCACCTTTTCTATAAACAGTAATGTTGTTACGATTGAAACCTTAAATGGTTTCAATTTCAATAAGTGGAAGAAGAACGTGGAGTTTGCATTAGAGATGGTTGACGTCAACATATCGATGCCAATCGAGATACCTTCTCCACTTACGAATATCAGCTGAAAAGATGATAAAGCGGCTATGACGGTCAGGGAGCGGTCAAATAAGATGTGCTATTTGACCATCAAGAGATCAATCCTAGATCATCTATTGAGTGGATTGCCTGATACGACCATAGCGAAGGAGTTCATGGATAGCATTTCCTAGAAATACAAGGTGTCTTCTCATGTAGAGCAGAGCACCTTGACTAAGGAACTACTCTCCATGAGGTATACGGTAGAAGAAGGCATTCGAGAGTATATCATCAGGATTGTACACCTTCAGACTAGCCTAAAGGTGCTTGATGTACCAATTCCTGATAATTTCATAATGCATCAGACACTAAATACTCTCCCTCAAGAGTTTGAGATGTTGGCTATCTCCTACATTTCTCAAGATGAGACCTGGGACATCAATGCCTTGACTTTTTGGTGTACTACAGCGGAGGAGAAGATTAAGAATTCTCCTCATACAACTACGCTTGCAGTTGCCAGAGACAAGGGAAAGGCTAAACCCCAACAACCTAAGGATAAGGGTAAGAAACTTAAACCATCTCCGAAGATTCAGACTGGAGAGTCCAGCATTGCAAAGGGGTCATATTACCTAAAGGGTATGAGGTGCTTCTTCTGCAAGAAGAAGAGGCATAGGAAGTCTGATTGCAAGAGATACGAGCGATGGAAGGTTAAGCAGGAACTGCCAGATAACTCCTCAACCTTTATGATTCATGAATCCAATATAGCTATAACTACATTAAGTTCTTGGTGGTTAGATAGTGGAGCTTCTAACCATGTTGCTTCCACAATGCAGGGATTCAGATCTAGAAGAAGGCTGACTAAGGGAGAGGAGAAGCTGATGGTTGGAAACAATGAAGAGGTGGATGTTTTGTATTTAGGAGATGTAGGATTAAACCTCGATACGAGGTTTGTATTAGTTTTACGAGACACGTTTTATATACAGTTTTGGATAAAGAAGGTTTTTGTTTTATATTTGATACTTCAGTTGTAAATGTTTCTATCAATACAAGACATATTAGAACTGCCTTCTTATCTTACGAATTGGATAGAATGTGTCTTACTCTTAATAAAAAGTATGCCTCTTCTTATATTGTTGAACCTGTTACTCGAAAGAGAGCTTTCATAAAGGAAACATCGTAAATGTTGTGACATAAACGTCATGGCCATATTTTGAGAGAGAGGGTATAAAGGATAACATTCTCTCAACTCTGGACTTCAGTGATCTGGAAACATATATTGATTGTTGTAGGGGTAACTTGATCAAGATAAAGAAAAAGGGGTTAACTGGTACTTGTGGTTTATTGGACCTCATACATACAGATATTAATGATCCCTATACAGTCACGTTATGGAATGCTAGAAATTTTATGATGTTTATAGATGATTATTCCCGCTATGGCTATGTGTTGTTGCTTAAGAAAAAGTCTGAAGTTCTTAATAAGTTCAAGATCTTTAAGATTGAGGTTAAGAACCAATTGGAAAGTTCAATAAAGATAGTCAAATCTGACAAGGAAGGGGAATACTAGGGTAAATATGGGGTTGTAGGACAAGAAAAGGGTCTGTTTGCCAGGTATTTCAAATCAGTTGGAATAGTGACTCAGTTTACTATGCCAGGTAGTCCTGAGTAAAATGGTGTGGCCGAAAGGCGCAATCGCACCCTAACGAGTTATTTGGAAACCTTCAAATTGAATTCATTAAAGAATTGGATTCAAATATATTAATGAGATTGAATTTAATTCAATTTACACTATTTGGAATAAAGTTAGTAATATTAGTATTAAATTCAATTACACTGTTTGGAACATAATCAAAATGAATTCAATTATTTCATATGTCATACCTTTACCATCAACTAAAAAGTACCATAAAAAATGCAGAATTCAATGATCCTTATGCATAGGAACGAAGAAACTGATTCAACCTCCTGAGAATCTTTCAATTCATTGCTTAGTCTTCGTTTTCTCTTGTGATAGTTATTTTTTCTTTTATCCCCCTTCTTTTCATGGTCTTGCTTCCTAGGTGATTGATGTATATAAATCTATAAACTCAATTCTCTCGAGTTCTACATAACAATATTCTACCTTTCTAGTGCAACATATTTCTCCCTCAAGATCCCAAATGGAACAAGATTAACTTAAAATGTAGCCGAAAGCAAACGAACAAAAAAATCAAGATATATACAAAAAAATCGAGAAATGCAAAAGAATATAAACAGGATGGGAAAATGAAAGGAGAAGCTAAATCGAATGATGGATCTAAAAGAGAACGATGATCATAACAAAAAATGAAAAAGAAAAAGACACCCATGAATAAGGAAAAGGGAAAACTTGGATATGGTGGGAGGTGTTGATTCGTGGAGAAGGTCTTGTTATTCCGTTTCTCGGTGAGAGGGTTGTTTGAGGTGGGATAGCTTGCTTGAGGTGAAGAGACATATGGTAGGTTAGATGGGTATTATGGAAGGATATTTTCAATGTTCATAAGAAAAATTAAAGTCCCAATTCGTAATTCAATTCCGATACTTTTTTTAGGTGAATTCAATTTATAAATGATGATGGGGTTCGATTCATTTTTTTTGTTTCCAAATACTTGAATTGAATTTAATGCTGCAATTGAATTCAATTTATACCATTCCAAACACCCTGTAAAGGACATTATGAGGTCAATGCAGAGCAGAACTAACCTACCCGAATACCTTTGGGGTGAAGTTATCAAGACGACATTGTATATTTTGAATAAAGTCTTAAGTAAATCAGTACCAAAGACGTCTTTTGAACTATGGAAGAGATGAAAGCCAAGTCTTGCACACATTCGTGTGTAGGGCTGCGCTGTTGAGGTAAGGTTGTATAATCCTTATAAGAACAAATTGTAACCTCGTTCCACCCGTTGCTATTTGGTAGATTTCCCTAATCACTCAAAGGGCCACAAATTTTACTATAGATAAGGAGGGGCTAGAATAATGGAATCGTAGACGGCTAAGTTTTGGGAATACAATGTCCATGATGAGGGAGGATCTTAACTTCCTTCATGAGATAGCAGGATGAATACTGCGATTATTTCGTATCCGCTTCTCATGCAATCAGGTCCAATTAATGTACGTCCAAATACTGTGTCTATACAGGCACAGGAACCTATACCTATTCAGGAAGAGATTTCTGAGATACAAGAACTTATGTAGTTGCGCAGATCCACCAGAGAGAGGTGACTTGCTATCTCACCAGATTACATAATCTATTTGGGAGAGCAAGACTATGACATAGGAGATGTTATGGATTCAGTTACTTTTATAGAAGTCATTTCTAGACCCCATGAGAATATATGGTGGGAAGTAATGAAGGATCAGATGAAGTCTATAGGGTATAATAAGGTATGGGAGTTTGTTGATTTACCTCAACATTGCAGGCCTGTCAGTTATAAGTGGCTATTTAAGACTAAGAAGGACACATAGGGTCAAATTGAGCGGTTTAAGGTGCGTTTGATTACCAAGGGATTCACTTAGAGAGAAGGAGTTGACTTCAATATTACCTTCTCTCCTGTATCCTCTAAGGATGCATTTAGAGTGATGATGACAATAGTAACTCATTATGACATGGAGCTACATTAGTTGGACATTAAGACCACTTTCCTTAATGATGACTTTTATGAGGAGGTCTATCTGGAGCAATCTGAAGGATTTCAGGATCAAGATGCAACTAATAAAGTTTGTAACTTGACTAAATCAATATACGATCTGAAACAAGCTTCCAAACAATGGTATCTAAAGTTTGATGAGGTTTTGACCTCATCTGACTTTGTGGAAAACAAAGTTGAAAGATGCTTATACTATAAGATCAGGAGAAGCAAAGTTATCTTTCTATTACTGTACGTGGATGATATCTTGCTCGCTTCAAACGATTTGATCATGTTGCATGAGGTAAAGTAACTTTTAGCCAAACACTTTGACATGAAGGATTTAAGTGAAGCATCTTTTGTCCTCAGTATGTAGACTCACCGGAACAGATCTCAACACTCATTGAGCCTCTCACAAAAGCATACATTGAGCGAGTGCTACAGAGATTTAATATGGTTGACTGAAAACCTATTGTAGCAGCTATCTCTTAAGCTGAAAAATTATCTTTAGCATAGTGTCCAAAGAATGAAGTTGAGAGAGAAGCTATGAGGAATGTCCTGTATTCTAGTGCACTTAGTAGCCTGATGTATGCTCAAGTGTGCACTAGATCGAACATTGCATTTGTTGTCGGACTGCTAGGTTGATATCTGGCTAACCCAGATATGGACCATTGGAATGCAGTTAAGAGAGTGTTGAAATACCTAAAAAGTACCAAGGATTATACTTTGACATACAGGAAAGTCAACAATTTAAACCTTACAGGGCATACAGACTCCAATTTCGCTATGTATCCAGATGATCATAAATCCACATTGGGATACATTTTTATGTTGGCAGATGCTGCAGTATCATGGAAGCGTGTCAAGCAGACACTGATAACTTCCTTGACCATGCATGTAGAGTTTGTTGTATGTTATGGAGCTGCTACATAAGCGGTTTGGCTCAAAAACTTAATTTCTGAGTTGTCTGTGGTAGATTCAATAGTTAGACACATTCAGTTGTATTGTGATAATTTGCTGCAGTGTTGTTTAGTAATAATAACAAGAATATCACAAGGTCTGAGCATTTGGAGGTCAAGTACTTGACCACAAAAGAGTTAGTTCAGAAGGGTGACACTGAAGTGGAGCACATCAGGACTGAGGAGATGTTAGCTAATCCATTGACTAAAGGACTTCGCCCACTAGTGTTTGTTAGACATGTATCTAATATGGGACATGTATCCAATATGGGAGTGTTAAAATCCCCAGACAGCAATAGTTAGGGATCATTGTATTTACTCCTTAAAAGTTCGTACATTTTGATGTATTATGACATTATGATTGTTTATTAATATAGATGATCATCTTTTTATCCTCAGTAATGACTGTCTTGTGTATGGTCATAATACATATGAAAATCTTAAGATTTGTGTCGATCTTAAACATTTAAAAGTCATAGGACATATATAAAGATTGACCTTGAGCCTATATCATTTTGACACATACAATTTAGTGTGGATATCCATAAATTTAACATGGCATAGGGAGATATAATTTTTTTTAATTCTCATAAAAGTTTTCTAATGCAGTTTAGCATTCAGTTGGAGAACATAAAAGTTTTCTCTAATGTTGTTTAGCATTTAGTGCAAGAAAACAAGTATTCTCTAATGTTGTTTAGCATTTAGTAATTATACAGGTATCATCTTAGTTTTTCACACTTCATTTTTCCATTCATGTTAGTGAGATATTAGATATTCTTGATTGTATTGAATCTGTGTCACATATGACACGTGTGTTTGATATTTTTCAGTATCAAAAACCTTGCAGGACGGAATGTTGGATTTTCATTACTTTTGGATCAAATGTTTTAATTTTTAAATTTGGTACCAATACAGTAGCGTGACTTAACCGATTTTTAAACTATTTTTAAACTTGAGTCAAAGGTGTAATTAATGCTTGTCCAAGGGAGAGAATGTAGGGCAATTTTGTCCTTCTCTATAAATTGGACAACTATTAATTGTATTTTTAATTTTTTAAATAACTTATCGGTTAAGTTATGTAATTCGATCATAACAAAGGTAACAAAGTAACCAAATCAATGATCGAGATTAATGGGTCAAAGTTCGGAAAGAAAATGAATCTCAATTAGTGTAAACCGGACTCATATCGGGCTTGTAATGAGAAAACCTGATATGAAAGCTATATATATAATTTAAGGTCTTCTTCATTTACGGATATAATTCGTAAGCATACGGATCCTCTCATTCGTTAGGAGTGCTTACATCTTAAGGAAACTAAAGAAAGACATTAACCGATGTCAGTAATCAACTTCCGCAAAAGTCCAGGAGAGATTGAAGCTTATTTTGGTATCAAAAACTGCTTTCAAATACGGATGGATCCGAAATCAAGTAGTTCACATTCTCTTCATTTTTAACCATTTCATGAACAATCCGAGACGTATAATAAAATATCCTAAGTGTTACCAAAAGGTCGTAGCTTGGACTTTTAACGTTGATCACTCAAAGAGTCAAGAAGGTTTTGTTGTCCGAATTGAGAAGGGTGGTGTCAGGAATTAACACCTGATTGAATGCATGAAGTCGTGACTGATAATGAAAAGTCAATAGATTGGTTATGTCAAAATATCTTGGCATCAACGCCACAAGATCTTTTTTTTTTTTTATCTTTCTCTTTTAGTTTTTATGACAGATAGGCACTGCTGCTTCCGTCTTCTGGCCGCCCAATTATTGAACCTACAAAGTCAAATTTTAGGTGAAGACACTCCATAACTATTAAACAACAACAGACGAAGCTTCCTGAAATTGTTGATTAGATTTTGTTACTTAAATGGATAGGGTTACCACAGAAGCCGGGATCAAAGTCAAAAAGATGTCAGATATCCTTCAATTGATTCCTGGAAGCAATGGATGCTGAAGAATACATTTGATTTGTTAATGTTCTGCGTAGAGTGAAAGCAGATTGGTTGGAGAAGATTGGAAGCAACCTTCATTTGCAAGGAGAGGGACCTGCTCAGTGTAGTGATGGTTTGTGTCGTCAGGTAGTTGGCATTAGGTTCATACAAAATCCTGACGATTAGGGAAACTCATAACTTGTTCCTGTCTTCTGCTTCCAACTTTCAAAGACCCTACGTCAGTTCCATTGTTACTTAACATCTAATTAAAGATATGAAAATAGTCTATAATCTAAGTAATTTTTAATTTTTGAAAAATATAAATATGATACGTGAATCAATTAATTAAATATTAATAGTGACAATTTAATCTAATTTTTAAGCTCAATTTATATTTAATTTAAACTAATAATTTAAAATAACATTTAATTAATTTATTTGTAATATTAATATTTTAACTGCTCTTAAATGTCATGAACGATGTCCTTGCAAATGTTTTCTTTTCTTTCAATGTGAACAAGTTCCAATATAAACCAGAAGCATCACAGGGTCTTCCGATGATGAGTTTTGGTATGACGTCCTTTGTCATTATAAGAAGCTGAAAAAGTCGGTTCAAAGAAGCATCGCAGGAAAGCTAAGATGATGGTCTGTGATTAATCAACTTCTGAAGGGTACTCCAATCGGAAGCCTTCACCAGGTGGTGAGTGAGGAGTACAGGACTGTGCCCTGCAGAAGATTTAGTGCCTCAGTTGAACAGGCAGTATCCTGCAAACAGGGTTTAACATTCTTGTCTAAGTGAAACTCAATTAGATTAACTAATTGGCACAGAGTTACACCATTTCTTCAAGAATGCTGTGAATGCAGAAAACAAATAGCTCCATTACCTTGATACTGGATTAGTAAAGATTAACGGTCATTTCAAATGCGATATTCTCTAGTTTGGTTTGAATGCACCAACATAGACTCTGTGATGATGAATGAAAGTAAACAGATTTCTTTCAAGTTCCCATCTTCTTTACAAATTAACAAGGGGAGATCATAGCAGAACTTGTAAGCCCATTGCTGAAAGGTTGAATTTTGAAAACATAAAAGGATTTGGCATTGGAGATTGAAGCCCTTTGTATAACTCAAGTAAAAAGAACTGTAAAGCTCATGATAGAGGGATCACCTTCTCCCTCCACCAAACTAAAGGTCTTGAAGAAAACTCGGGTAATGCCTTGCGACTGCAGTCCCATATATGCTCCATTTCTTCAATCTCAAAAATCCACTGCATCTGGTAGAAGAAATGCCGACAAGATAAAAGTTCTAAAAAAAAGCTGAAATCTTTTTAATTCAAAAGCTCTTACCTTGAAAATAATTGATTTAACTCTGCTTCTGTGCACTGTAGACCCAGATTAGCCACAAAAGTGTTGGAAATTGGAGATGCAGAAGAAGTACTCTGCACATATAAACAAATTTTTATTC
Organism: Erythroxylum plowmanianum; assembly: GCA_025531925.1. NCBI lineage: Eukaryota > Viridiplantae > Streptophyta > Magnoliopsida > Malpighiales > Erythroxylaceae > Erythroxylum > Erythroxylum plowmanianum. Next base: position 31,284,439 of record JANVCQ010000230.1, read on the forward strand.
ATCAGAACTTTGAGAACAGAAGTTCGCATAAACATGCATTTGTTGAGGTGAAACACAATCACAAGCAGTAAATGGACCCACAATATGATGAGAGACATGACCAAGATTGCAAAACTGCTTCAAGTTGAGTGTAACATCTGAAACATGCTCCATGTCGGTAAAGCCAATATGACAAAAATGCACACAGGAACTTATAGGACTAAGAAGTATGATAAGTTATGCTGGATGTATAATTTTTATATTGCTCCTGATAGCCTAATTTCATGATAAAATCTAAGCACACTTTTTATCTGAAACCCCAAAAATACTGCTAAAGTAACCATGTTAAAAGCCGTTGAGTTCAGTAGTCCACTGAAATTGTAAGAAATAGAAAAATTTTAGCAGCAAAATTGCATGCTTCAGTAACATTATCATTTTGGGACTGTGAGTTGTGACGCAAGTTCTATACCATGTTTCATATATGGCATGTAGTCTATCACACCACGATGAATACAATATCAAATATACTTTGCATTAGCATCACGCATGCAACTGCATGTACTCTTGCGTTAAGGGTAACCAAAGTCCATGAAGATTGCAAATTATTGGTGGAGAAGGTTATATTCAAGACAAGGAAGATGTAAAAGTTGGCTGCAACTGCCGATGGTTGATCAACAAATGTAGCTAAAGTAAATGGCTGCTACCATCATCTGTTCCATGTCATTATTGCGCAGAAAAAGAGAACACCATAGAAGGAAATAGGTGGAACTGAGAAAGAACATGCATAGAAGAAGAAGATAAGTGAACAAACACAAACCTGAGACGTCTGCCGCTGCGTAAACGAGAAGATTCGTATCCGGTGGATTCCCTGAAAAGAACGTAAATTTCTACGTCCTCAAGAAGACCCGCAACAAAAAGCGTATGCGCCTCATTTTAACCTACGTGTACGATATAAGAAGGCGCATAGAGGACGATGGGTTTGAGTAAAATACTGATGCTGCTCTGTTGGAGGCGGAGGTGGTGCCACTGTGGGAGGCGTGTTTGGCAGTAAGTAATGCCTGCGGCCGTGCCGGAGCGTAATAGGCAGCAAAGTTGTCGTCCATTGAAAATGATGGACGGCGATTAGAACCCTAAAGCTTAAGCCTTTGGGAAGCACAATAATCTGGCTCCAAGGCAATTGTCTTGAGCCTATTTTGTGGACCTTGGCCTCGTTTTGAAGAAACAGCAAAAGATAAAACTTGGAATCGCAACATTCATTTGCCGTTCGCTCATTACGAGAACTTACTAAGTTCTTTGTGTTAGTTTAGACGTGCTCGCTGTCGTTCATTGTGTGTTGAAATCATATTTGGTCATTCGCTTAGTAAGTTTTCAACAACAATGGATGAAAGAAAACCAAGATTTCGGATTCTCATCATCAATCAGAGTACATAATCACACAGCAATCAAGTGAAAAGTTGGGGACTTTTACTGATATTAACAACAATGAGCTGCTTTGGCTGACAAGTATGCAGTAAATTATAAGTAAAGATCATTGGAAATCTGAATAGACAAAATGCTAGTTCAACCATTCTGTTAAGCATCACATCCATTAACTAATTATCAAGTGTTGAAGACTTCCATCGACCACAAGTACAAGGAACATAAAGAGCAGACATCAAGTTACTGGGAACCAGTAGTCCCTGGAGAAGATGATATGCCTCACGCTAAACAAGATGGGGGTACTGCTTGGCTTGCTGCCGCACTCTTTTCTTATACTCTACAGCATCCTGTTTGAATTCGAGTGCACACAAGTTAAAATGACGATGAAACAATTCTACTTAAGCTGTCACTGTCTTTGCTGAGGTGATGAAAGACAGAAACAATAGTCCACCAGCATATGAAAAATGGAAATATATGGGTAGACATCTAGTAATTCTGTTTTATGATAACTTTTCCCTCCTACAAACACAAAGTGATATGGCTAAATGCCACATACCACATAAATAATATCAACCGACTCTTGATGTTCAACGCAAGACTTCAGAAACTGAAAGCTCTGGTGCTAAAGGAGACAAGATTTTACAGACAACCCTTTCTCGAAAGGGAAGTTTCAGCATAAAGAAGAGAAAGGAGTTTCCTGCCAGAAAAAAGGTTCCAAACATAGAGACATTCATAAAAACCAATTTTATATAGCTCAGGATACCTGAATAAAGAGATGATAGCCTTCAGTTTGTGCAGGATCAGCAGGATTAGGCTGGTCCAGCAAGTCCTGGATACCCACCAAAATTTGTTTCACTGTGATGGCTGGCCTCCACCCCTACAAAATTCACATTAACATTCATTGCCGTTGTAACTAAAACAGAAAATAGAAATTATAATAAGAAGAAACATGTGAGACTTACACTGTCCTCGTTAAGTATAGAAAGACAAACAGTTCCAGATGGATAAACATTAGGATGAAAGAAACCCTGAGGAAATTTACATTTCGGTGGCTTGCTAGGATAATCTTCACTAAAGTGGATTGTGAGCGGAAAGTAACCACCCTCCCAGTCAGTCTACAACAAAATACAAAGAAATGGTCGAAATAGTAAAGTAAGTAAATTGCACAATGTAAAACAGCAAAAATATTGATTGATCAAAGGCGACAGTCAAAGCAAAGCATGCAAGTAGGTACAAAAGTTTCAGCAAATATCTGCCACTATGAATACGAGAGAGACTTGTCTCCCACAAGAACAACAAACAATGAGGAAAACAAGTCTAACATATGAATCCATGTATCTTCCTTTTATCCAAGGATCACCATCTTCAAATTTTCAAATTTATATCACCGCAAAGACTATGAACATAACTCCCCACTAATCAAAGTCCCCTATAAAACTCAACATAAATGGAAATTACAGTCCAGTCTTGACAGGAAACCACTCTACGAACATAAAGAGTTAGGAAAAATAAAGACCATAGCAATAAAGTGCCAACCACAACTAAAGATACCACAAAGACCCACAAAGCCAATAGAACATCTACATAGTCCTTTAACAGATAGCAGCACTTTGAATAACATACATCTAAAGACAAAGAGCAATCGCGATATACCCATAAGGTCAGAACCGTTGAATTTTGCAGCAAAACCCATATTTGAGGGACTAAACAACTGGAGAAGTTCAAACACAGGAAACCATGCGATTTTAACAAATAATCAAACAATTGAAATGGAAATCGCTCCAACACTTACGCCAGCTTTGCCAGGAATTGTGCAATGCCACACCATCAAGTTCACTGTTCCATCCGGTAAAGCCTCTGGCTTGGCCACAAATCCCTAGAATTTCAAAACGCAAAACACAAAACATAAAAATGAAAACACAAAAATCAAAAAGGGAAAAACATTGAAACCGAATAAAAAGGAGAAGAGAAAAAAACTAATCCAATAACGAAACACATATAAAATATATTAAAAAAGAACAAATTCACAGCCTTTTTCTTAAGTTAGAAGATGTACGGACATGGGGGTGGTTTTTGCGCCAAGCCTTTCGCTCCTCCGCCAGACGACCACGCGCTATGCCTCCCGACATTGTTTCCCTCTCTCCCTCTCCCTCTCTCTCTCTCTCCAAACTGTAACTAAAAAGGACTCAGAGCGAGCGAGAGACGACTGACACTTCTTCTTCTTCTTCTTCTATTTTATTGTTTTCCCTCAACGATTAGAGAGATTTTCCTTCGTTTTCCGAAAACACCCCTATCACGTAGTCCTCGTCTGCTCAAATCCAACGGTCAGGATTAAGATAGGACATGGTCAAAAGAATTAATTATTTTATTAAAAAGTGGCGTGAGTTCCACGCCGTTCTCATGTCAACAACAATAAATGCGGGTCGGTTATGTACGGAGACAAATCTGGACCCTCCGACAGTCATGTTTTGGGCCTAGAGAAAGTGTATCATTATCACAGAAGGCCCGATGATTATGGCCCATTACGATAGATTACCCACCAATTTAGTTTGGACCGATGAAAACATTTTAAACCTTACTTTATAATTATTTGTAATCTTATAGATATTTTTAAATCCAAATTTCATCCTATCATATTATATAACATTATGAACAGAAATTGAACTCATTAGCTATCCATGCCATACAAATGGTGACATTCGTGTTTCAGCAAGCTGTGACGTGCAATCCACCTATGGCAGAATTCTTGAACATCTTCTTATAAATTCTTGCCTCATTGTGGTGCATACTTGTTGAGTCACGCTGTTAGCTCCGGTATTAGTCTGCTTGTGTAGATCCAGATCAAAATTTAGGAATACCCGGGAGCCGCACTATCCTCTGTCATGGCACTTTCCTTAATTTGTTGTATCATCTTCAACACTTGCCACATTGCTGGCCTCTGCTCTGGGGATGTCAGGCTACAAACACTGGCAACTTCAGCAAGCATACCGAGTTGGTTATCTTCTGCACCGTCACCTTCCCTCACTGCTCTAACCCAGTCCAACATATCAGCGGGCACAAGATATGGGTGTTGAGATGGGTGTTTGCCCGAAATTAGCTCTAATAACAGAATGCCAAATGCATATACATCGGATTTGTATGTTGCTCTGCGGTTAGACTTGCGGGTTTCAGGAGCTCTACAAGCTGCAGAATCAGGATCTTCACTTAAAGAAGTGTCTGCAAGGGTGGCGAGGCAATAATCTGTAATGCAGGCTTCAAAATCAGCTCCAAGGACAACATTGGATGATTTCAAGTTGCCATGTACTAGCTTTGTCGCTTGGTGGATGTAAGCTAGACCCTGGGCAACATCTTCTGCTATCTTCAAGCACGATGTCCAGTGAAGGGGCTTTGCCCGAGATGATCTTGAACCTGTGAACAGTTGTTGGGGTTATAAATGCAAAAAACCAACAGAACGGAGGACCATTTGCAATAGAAGAAAAACATCCATATTCATTTTGTAAAATCACATAACTTAGAAATAATCATTCGTATCATCTTTGGGCTTTAAGAGATTTTGAACTCCTATCAGGAATGGAAAAGGCAAATAGTATTTTGTCGATTAATGAGCACTATAGGTGGGCAACGCAAGAACAATGTGGACGCTGTTTACCAATCAGATGTTAAAAACACCACAAACTATCGATTTTCTGTGCAGTAGCCTTTATCAAGATAAATCCCACTTAGATGATATGGTCAAAGCAAGCATGTGCAACAGTGACCTTGTATCAGTTTCTAGTAATTTGTCATCCTGGAATCAAGACCGTGATTGTCGGTATTACAAGGCAGCGATAAAGCGTCAAGTTCAAAAAGCTGCACTGGTTTAAAGGACTAAACTTTCCACAAGTTACTTTTCAATGCCCTAATTGGCACCACAAATCCTGACAATCCCAGCTAATGACAAAACAACATCAAAGAGCCCAGAAGGTCCTAGTCCTGCTGGGTTTCATATGCATGTAAGCCGATGATCCTAATCAAGCATCCAAAGAACTCTTATGCAGAAAGAATTCCAAGAAAACCCCAAATCATAATTTACAGAAAGCAACAAAGTTTAAAAGTGTAAAAAAATACGGAGGCTTTACCGTGAATGAGGTTGAACAGACTGCCATTTGATTGGTAATGATAGATAATTAACCTTTCACCCTTCGCCTGAAAATAAGCCATCATGGGCACCAAATTCGGGTGTCTTAAGCTACCAACCGCGTCCATATGCACTTCAAAAGCCTCACTACTCGTAGTTGCAGTTTTGATCGCATCAAGCCTCTTCACCGTGACAATCAGTCGATTATCAAGCACAGCTTTATACGTAGTCCCGATGGTACCTCTGCCCAGAAGCTCCGCCGACGCTCTCATAAGCTGTTCTAACGTGTACGGCGCCGCCTCATGTTCACCGCTGCAAAAAACCAATCTCCCGCTCTTCGCCGCCGTTCTCAACTGAGCCTCCCTTTGCGATGTCTTCGCAACTGTTGCGCCGTCGTAAGGTTCTACGGCAGCCGGGCCAGGGGTTGACACGATCTCTTGCAGTCGCTTTTCCGAGGAGCTTGTTCCTCCCTTCTGTTGCTTCACCAAAGCGAAAAATGCACATACAACCAATGTAACCAACACGGAAACGCCGACGATTCCAAATATTATACCAGTTCTCTTATGCTTCGCTCGCGACGGCGGAGACCCAACCATCACCCCACCGTCTTGCGCCTCCGCGCTTTGGCTTAGCGGGGCAGTCGGAGAAATCGCATTGCCCGACGACGGCGAAAAGAACGGAGACCGCGTGGTACACGCCTTGTTTATGATCTCTCCACAAAGACCGATATTAGACCGAAACGACGACGCGTTGAGCCGAGAAAGCGTAGGTGTAACCGGTATCTGTCCGGTTAAGTTATTATCAGACACATTGAAGACAACAAGAAGCGTCTGGTTTAACGGCGGGACGGATCCGTTAAAGCGGTTGGAGTTGAGGCGGATGGAGGAAGCCCGGTCGAGGAGCGACAAGCGGGTGGGGATGGAACCGGAGAGATGGTTAAAAGAGAGGTCAAGAACAGTGAGCCTGTGGAGGGACAAAACGGAGAGAGGAAAAGAGCCAGAGAAAGAGTTGTGGCCGAGGAAGAGAGACTTCAAGTTGAGAAGAAGGGATAGGTCGGGAATGGGGCCGGAGAGGGAGTTGTTGCGGAGGCTGAGGACTCGGAGCTGGTCAAGGTTGGAAAGGGTGTCAGGGGAGAAAGTGCCGCGGAGGGCGAAGTTCTGGAGGACGAGGCGGACGACTCGAGCTTGGGCGCACTTGACACCTTGCCATTGGCAGTAGTCGAAAGGCTCGTTGAGGGAGTAAAGGAGCTTGTTGTCCAAGTCGGCTTTGGATTTGAAGGAGAGTAAGTGGACGGCGTCGTTCGGGAGAAGGTAGCTTGCTGCTAGTGCTTGGGATGCAGCTAAATGAGTGTAGAAGAGGAAGAGGAAGAAAGGCAGTACAGACATTGTGGCTGCTACTTGCCAGTGAAGTGTGAGGGAGTGTAACATTAACATATGTTAGTGGAATTGTAGTGGCCTGGGGAATCAGAAAAGTCACCTGACTTTTCACGTTACATGAAAATAATGCAATGAAGGCACTTGATTGCTTTTTTTTATTTTTTCTTGAGAATTATTTCTTAAAAAGCTAAAATAAATTATAATTTGAAATTAGACTTACCACTTCAACCAATCAGGGCCACCTATGAATGAAACGATGACGAATCAAATGTCTTTACTAGCATCCAAGGACATTGGGCTCGGCATAAATTGGCGAGTACAGCACTTGTTAGTAATTGAAGCTAAGCCATGATAACTTATTATTACGTAGGAGCTTTAATTAGTTTATAATTATTTTAATTTTTTAACTTATTAAATAAAAAATTAATATGTCAAACAAATATAATATGTGTCAGTCACGTAATAAAAATATTAATCTAATGTAACTTATCACATCATTCACATTAACAGATAATTTAATGTCAAGTTATTTTTACTAAAAATTAAAATTAGAACATTTTAATGCTATTTTTAATGTTCATATTAATATTATAAAATTAAGTAATATTTATGATTTTTATTCATATATAAAAAACCTTTGTAAAAATTGAAGTTAATAAGGGCTCGTTTGGTTGAGCTTTTATCAGTAGAGCTTTTATCAGTAGAGCTTTTCTGAGAAGAGCTTTTTTTAAAAACCAGTTG
>JANVCQ010000230.1:31300846-31311030 GCA_025531925.1 Erythroxylum plowmanianum
AAAAGGACTTATCCTGACCTTAATTGAAACCATAGGGACCTTTTCTGCCGAAATTACAACGACAGGGAAACTTATGCCGTAAATTAAAACCATGGGGACTTTTTCTGCCAAAAAACCCTAAAAAATTGCCGGCCTTCGTACCTTTGTATAGAACACTATGCAGCAATCGAAGATTGCTTTAGAATAAGAATCCATGGCAGATAACTTGTCACTCTCGAAGGTAACTACTTTTTTAAGAAATGGGTATGTCTTGTTTCCATGTTAAAAGAGGTTCCTTGAGAACTAAAACAAAAATGAATAAGCAACAGAGACCTCCGGCTTGTAATTAGTTATTGGGTCGCTAGAGTTGTACCACCCACTAATCCCTCCTTCCACAAGTACAACCACTTTCTTATTGGACCGTCAATTCAAATCCATAATAAGTTGAAGAAAATCAAAAAAACATATTTGACTAGTAAAAATTACTCGTGATTATTAGGTTGATTATGACCTGACAAATGTCAACAGTCAGGTTGATATTGTCTCTGTTGCTTCAAACATGAAATTTCCTAGAGCGAGCAAACCCTTCTTTAAATCATTCCTTCCATTTCTCAAGAGGGAGCTCAGCTCAATTTCAGCTTCTGCTCATTCTTTTCCCTCTCTGTTGCAGAAACCAAAATGAAGAGCACTAACAACAATAACAACACCAACACTAACACAAAGCTCATACTTCTGCATCCTTATGTCCAAAAACAAGGTGGCTCCAATCGTCTGCGGCTTCTCGCTTTCATATCATTCTTCACTGTTGCTTTCCTTCTCACGTTAATCTACACCAGAGAGTTACTGCCCACCAAAAACACCACCGCGGCAACCACCCTGAGTGGTACAGTTGCATCCATTTCTACACCGTTGCCAACAACAGTCGTTAACACTCTCCTCCACTATGCTTCTCGATCAAACGACAGTTTTCACATGTCCTACGCCGAACTCAAACCAATCTCCGATGTACTCAGAAAATGTTCATCTCCTTGTAACTTTCTTGTTTTCGGGCTGACCCACGAGACCCTTCTCTGGAAAGCATTGAACCCTAATGGTCGCACAGTTTTCATCGAAGAGAACCGCTATTACGCCGCGTATTTCGAGGAGATACATCCAGAGTTCGACGTCTTTGACGTTCAATACACAACAAAGACGAGTGAAATGCGAGACCTCATAAAATCAGCCAAAGAACAGATACGTAACGAATGCAAACCTGTGCAGAACTTGCTCTTCTCCGAGTGTAAACTTGGGATCAATGACTTGCCTAACCACGTCTACGAAGTGGACTGGGATGTGATCCTAATAGACGGGCCTCGTGGGGAAGGACCGGAAGGGCCGGGAAGGATGGCTCCGATCTTCACCGCCGGGGTCTTGGCTAGGAGCAAAAAGGGCGGGAATGCAAAGACTCACGTGTTTGTGCATGATTACTACAGAGACGTGGAGAGGGTATATGGAGATGAGTTCTTGTGCAGAGAAAACTTGGTGGAGTCTAATGATATGCTGGCTCATTTCATGGTGGAGAAAATGGACGAGAACAGCTTCCATTTCTGTCGCAACCAAACCTGGAAATCAACTTCGTAATGTTCTTAGCTGTTTTCTGGGTGGTGTGGTGTGTTCTTGATGAACATGGTATAAGATATGAACAGGCACAGGTATTTATGTCCATTTGGACGAGCTTTAGAATAATTCTTTTTGTTGGAAGTTCAATTTGATGTGTTAAGCACTCGTTATACGAGTTTGTATTGCAAACATTCATGTCAATATAACGTGATTTTGAAACATTCAAGGAAATTAAAAATATAGAAATAATATTATAAATTAAGCGGTAGTCAGGCCACTAGAAAACAAAGAGCATTTTAGTTTTAGAAAATGATAAAATTAAGCCCTTTTTTCTTTTTTTTGGTTATTTTTTATAATTTTATTTTTATTTATAATTTTTTATTTACTTTTTTTATTTTCATTCATTTATGTGAGTCATTTAGAAATAATCTTTCTACTAGTTAGAGTTAAGGTTGCGTATTACTGAACCTTTCCAAATTCTGTATTTCAGTGAAATTTCTATTTAATGTTGTTGTTGTTGTTATTGTTATTGTTGTTGTTGGTAATTATTAATTGAAATAAAAAATATGAAAACAAAAAATGGAAATAAAAATAAAAGCTTTTATTATACCTGATATATATTCAATAAAAACAAGATTAAACTAGTTAATACTTATATATTTTTTAGTATAAATAGTAATTAAATTTTTTTAATCAAATTTGATTTATTTTGAAAAAAATAATTAAGATATATGTACTTTATAAATAAATAATTAAAATTATTTATAAAAATTTTACAAATTATTAATTTTTAAATAATAAGCAAATAATTTTAATAAAAATAAAATTTAAAAATGTTTTATTTAATATAACACCATCAAAATAAAAATATTCACCTCTCAGTTTTCATATTTAATTCAAAATTATATCCACACTCTTTTATAATCTATTTTAATTTATTATTTATTATTTTACCCGTTATCAATAATCAAGAAAAATCCTCTTTAGAGGATTGTAACTTAAAAAGATCAACTTTAATATAAATAATTAATAAAAGAGAAAGGGACAAAAATATGACGTGTAATACATTAACCTCGTAGGCGGTGATGGTCGCATCCTAATCTCCTCAGCGCACTATCACCGCATAAGTTAAGAAGAGACAGCTCGTCAATTAAAAGATTTTGTGAGTTGCGCGTCAGTGGGGCCAATTACGTAATTATATGTAATGATAATAAAAATATTATGTATATTATTAGTAATCATTAATTTCAACAACTCAATTGGTCCACCTTTAAAAATCTTAAATTGATAACTTTTGATTCGGTTTATTTCTATAATTTTTATTATTAAAAATTGATTAATTTATTAATTAATCAGTCAATTTTTATAAATTAATAAATTATTATAAATAAAAATATCAATTAATTTTTTCAATAATCTCTTTTTTCAATTAAGCTTTAAACTTTTTGATAAGTAAAGGAAATTGCTTGCAATTATATTTCAGATTCTTTAATTTTATTTAATCTTTAGTCAGTTTTATAACAGTTTAATTTTGATTAAATCTTTTAAATTTTAAACCTCTTATCTTATCGATTTAATTATTGGTTTGATTTTTAAAGCATTGAATAATATGCACAAAACTTCTTTCTTTTACAAAAAATAAAATAAAATTATAATTTATTCAAAATTTTTAAATAAAAATTAATGAACACATTGACTTATTAATTATTAAGGAATAACTACATAAATTATAAAAAATATATTTATATATTAAAAATAACTGATCACAATATTAATGTATTTAAAATATGTAATAAATTTAACTCCTGTATCTAAATAGTTTATTAATTACATGCTTTATATTTAGGGGTAACAATGGGTTAACCCGTGAGCCCAGATTCAAGAATTTTCAATGGACAGACCCAGAATTACTCGAGACTCATCTATTATAAACAAAACAACATCATTTTGCTTGAAATAGTTAAGCTTCGGGTAAGCCTAAGCTTGGACAACCTAGGTAGATTTCAATCAAAAAAGGATGTTGTTTTACATTTTTAATTTTTAAAAATTATTTTTAAAAAAATTGGCATAGGTTAACTTGTTGTTATCCTTATTTATATTATTATAAAATTTACAGTTATTAAATAAAAATAATAATAATATGACACCGTAATAGATCCAACAGACTTTCCTTTTGCGGGGACATAAGGAACTTACAACCTTGGTTGGGGGTAATAGGTATTCTATTACCCATCTATTCCTAATAATTAGGTATTCTGTTATTTGGTTAAAAAAAACCAATAGAATAACTATTCTTAAGATTAATAATTCCCGAACACGAGGGAATAGATAAAGATCATAGCTCCTTGTCTTTACCTATTCCACGCACATCTGGAATAGGTAAGCACAACAAAGAAAAATCTTCTGAACAAGTTCATCCCTCTCCTCCCATAAGAAAAATCATCTCTTATATTCCCCTTAACCTGAAACTTTCACTCACGCATCGTCTAGTCTCACTTCCGCACAATGACTCTCTCTCCCTCTTTATACTTTTGTCTCTTTTCTCCACTTTCTGGTCTTGTCTCCACTCTCACGCTTTTCTCAATCACTGTCCGTTCTTTATTCTAGTCGTGACTCTCCGAGCAACTCACCATCGGATTTCTAAGGTATGTTTCCTTCATTTCCATTGACGACTGGTTCGGTAAGGCATTTTTCCTTATCTTCTCATACAATTAATGTACATGTGTTTTTGCGTTTATTTTACTCCCTCCTTCTTCTCTCATCGATCATCAAACACTAGCACTCGCCCAACGTGCATGGTGTGATACACTTGAAAACATAGAAGAACCAAGGTGTTCATTGAGAGATTGAGAAATGTATGTTCTTTTGTAAATAAAAAGTGGGTTTGAGCGATTTTTGGTAGATGTTAATTTGATTTGTTGTACAAGAGCGGGAATGGACTGGGCTAGCTTGTTGTGGAATCTAGGTATCTACACACGGGTGCTTCATCAATTTTTTGCCGATCTTCTCTACCTTTTCCCTCTTTTTCTGATTTAAATGACAAATCTTTTGGTTTTTCATTTACATGTCTTTGGTCTCTTTATATCGATTATTTTGGTGTTATGTAATTTCTTGTTTGTTTTCAATAAACAAGATAAGAAACAGTAGAAACGTGATGACTTTTTCTTTTTAGTAAATGTAAAAAAGGTGTTTGCTTTGGCCTTTTTCTAAAGAGAAGATCTTTTTGGAAGACTAAAGATAAACATGAAGAATTTTTAGTGGAGCAAATTGTTGTGTGATGTTTGGTCTTGAGTTTAGTAGATGATGAATTTCAACACGATGTTATAATATCAATCCTTGTTTCCCATATTTTATTCCTAAAAAATAATATTTTATAACATAATTATGATTTTCCTCATTCCTTGTTCACCTCTTTTCTTAATGGCAATTTTTCATTAATTATATTAGATGTTTAACCATACTATCTGTAACATTCCGTCCCCATATTAAGGATTAGAATTTAGATTTCAATAATGGAGAAAATAGGGATATGAGAGTTAGAAAAAAATTTGCATTTCATGCTCAGCATAATGCCAGCATACATGCATAAATTTGAATTTTTACACACATGAAAATAATTGTACATGCACTCATTGACATTCTGAGTATATTGAATTGTAATGGGATATGTTAAGAATTATGGTTATAGTAAATGAGTTAAATGAAATGGAGTAGAAGGACTAGAAATAAAAATTGAAGCGTTGGATTTTAGTGAATAGAAGTCATCTGAGAAGTTACTGGGAATGAATAGTTAAGGGAGTTAAATTTGATCTAAAACTTCCATGAATAAACTATACTGATCTAGATGGATTTTGACAAAATTGTCTTAATGGAAGTTATAGATCTTTCTTTTAACTTTCCATTGATATAAAGTTTACAATTTTTGGAGTTCGAGATCAAAAGATATGGACTTTAGAAGTTAAGTTTTGGTGAAGAAGAATTGCACTGTCGTGCTTGACTTTTGAATGAATATTGGAAGTGCACCGTTGTGCATAAGCACGACGGTGACTTTGGAAGTTTAAAAAAATGAGGGTCGTAGGGTTAAAATTGAAAGTCGCTATCGTGCTTTTCCAAGTGAATGACTTGGGAGATTCAAGGATGAAAATCATTTAAGGTTGATAACTGGCGAATATCCGACGAGTTTTCTTGAATTGACTTTTGGTTTTTATACCCGAGAGGAGTTGTAAAATGTTTGTGGATGGATATATATTTAGAAAATCTGTTCTGGTTTGAATATGTGGAAGTTTACGTAAGTTGATGAAGAAATGCATGTACTCTGTTCTGGGTAAAAGTTGACATACTGTTCATGCATGTAATTGTGAAGTATTTTTAGAGATGGTTTTACATGGTCTGAAATGACTTTAATGATTTTATATAAAGATTTTGATGAGGTCGTGAAATAGAGTTGACGAAATGATAAGTTTTTTGATGAAATGAAATTTTTGAAAAATGAAAACACAATAGAGAGAGAGAGCTTGAAGTTTCGGTTTTGGTAGTTATTATTTTATGAACTTGTAGTTGATTGTTTTTGAACTAGAAAAAAGGAGTTAAATGAAGTTAAAGAATAGATAAAAATGAAAGAATAAGCCTTGGATGAAAATCTGAGAATTTGAAGATTTACAGTAGAGAGAGAGGGGAAGAATATGAGTTTTGGATTTTTGGTGTTTGATTGATTAAAATTGATTCTAATTTGTTTAGAGAGTGATTTGGAGTATGAAATGCTGAAAAGATTTGTTGGGAAGAATTGTAAAGGCTGAAAATGAAATAAACTAGGAAGGAAATGGAGAAAAGAATTAATGGAGAAGAATGCACGACGTGACTTTAGGATTTTAGGTGGAAAAGCATGCACGACGGTGACATTAAGGGTTAGTGAAAAACCCGTGTTTTGAGTTATATAGATTTGCACTGTTGTGCTTACTTTGGAGAATGAAATGGGATTTGCACCCTCGTGCTTAAGCATGATCGTGCATTTGAGGTTTTTCCTATATTGAATAGTCTTGCTTCGTTTGATCATATCTTCTTCGTCCGACCTCCAAATGACTTAGTTCTTAAACCATTAGACTCGTAAGACATCGCTCTACCTCTCTACTAAAAACCATAACAATTTGAATTGAATTGAGAGAGTTAGAGTGAAAAATGTGGGATGGGTCTGGCAATGTATATTCTCTAACCTTTTTGTCTTTATCTGTCACCCCAGTGAGTTTTTTTCTCATGTCCATGACTCTTGCCCAACTCTTGTACGAGCGTGACTTACTCACACCTTTGACTTTTGTGTCTCACGCCCGTGAGTGTCAATTGTTGGACACTCTCAGAACCTTATTTGTCCCATCAAGCTACAATGCTCTCTAATGGTTGCTGAACATTGTGCAGCCAAACCATCTTCCTTCCTTCAATAATAATTTCTTCTCTACACCTCCGAATGATTTGATTCTTAAGCCATTGGATTCCTAAGACATTGTTTTACCTCTCCACAAAAAATGGGTAGCATTTTGAATTGAGCGAAAAAAGATTGATTAATTGAAAGTGAGGTAATCTATTGGAATAGTAAACTGGTGTTGTTTTACTGAACACACTTTAGTATTTAGGTCAGAAAGAACATGCAAAGTTGACCCGAAATGCTGCGTTTATGGAAAAATCTGAAAATGATTTAATGGGTTATAACTTGTGATTGCAGTGGTATTATTAAGTCTTAAACTTAAGTATAAAGTATACTTAAATAAGTCTTAATGAAGGGAAGTGGATAAGTGGATAAGAAATAGACAGGTGTCCAAGCTATAAAGTTAAGATTTTTATTACCCTTGAAAGACAAGGTACTGTACTTGTCTTTATCTTTCGCAAAACTTCTTTCTCTAGAGTTCCTCCAACACAGAGTTTTTCATCAAATTTTCACTAAAGTTAAATCTTGCTTTTCTCTGTTTGTCATCACTTCCACTTTAATATTTCTTTCTTCTATCCCAAGAAAAACCGAACCTCCCTGTCAACTTTCAAGTTAATGTACGTGGGTGCATGAGGGATTAGGGTTACGTAATTTTGCAGATATTGGAACTTCAAACAAGTAAGCTTGTTATGATTATGTATTTTTGTATGAAATGAAGCATGCATCGTTAGTTCACTGTTAAATGGTTAAGAACAGTGATATTCTTATTTTCTGGAAAATGAGTGAGGAGATTTAGTGTGTCGTACGTGGTGATTTTATTTGGAGTTGATGACTGAAATGTTATGGGATAGTGTTAAACTAGTTTTTAGAGTTGAAAAATCAATGAAAATGTGTATGTGATGAGAGAAGAAAAATTTAGAAACAAGAATATGTAATGCTCTGTTATGTTGATGTTTTTACTGTTCATATATATATATATATTTACGTAAGTTTTGAAGTGATTTTAGAGATGATTAAAAATGAATTTAGAATTAAGAGATAGGTGTATGGTGATGTCTGTAAATGTGAAAGAACGATTAAAGTGATAGTTAGAGGAATAAATGAAGAAAATATAAACGTTAGAAATGCAGAAGAAAGTGAAGAAGTCCAGAAAATGTGATGAAATGCGTTAGTGTTCTAGTTTTTGGATGATTATGAAAAATTATAGATTTTTGATTTGGTTGTGATTTGTGAGCTGGAATGAAGAGGAAATGTTGAGATTTAAGCAGAAAGTTGATTGTAATATATATATACACTTTGTTTTTCCTCTTCACTAGTCACATATGCGATTATATTGGTAAATTAGAGAATGAGTTATTGATATCAAAATATCAAAGGATTGAGGTTGTGATTTAAAGAATTGATGAGTGATTAAGTTATGAAATTGGTAAAGTACCCGAGATTATCATTGAGCATGCATTGTACATAGTCCATTTATACAATTGTGCATAAATAAGTGCTTATAAGTTTGCCATTATTAATGTGAGTGCAACGTGTGCTTTGCATAAATGGGTTGTGCAGGTTAAGTGTCCACATTCAGGTGTTTTCAAAAGTTGGAAATAAATGCTAATTTGGAGCGTACTGTGAGTATACCTAGATGGTCTCATTCATTGTAGCACCTCACTCCTGCAAGACCTGAACCCGACATTGTGGGTGATATCCAAATTCGTGTCCCGCGAGGGTGCCGTGTTAGTGCATTCAATCAATCAAAAACTCAGTATAGAATTTTTTTTGAATATAATCAAATACGCAGAAATCAGTAAACAATTTAGGCCCATTTTATTTCATAAATGTTTTCAATCATAACAATACAATCAACAAAATTTCAATAGCCATTTGGGGACCACTACAAATACAAAACATCTTAGTTATAATGTCTTTACATTACATCATACATACATTTGTATACACAATGTGCAAAAATTTCTGAATACATTATTCGATACAATATACAAAAATAAAGAATTACAATGCAAACACGAACTGATCCCGACCTTTATCCCTTACTGTATGCTGTAGGTATACTTCTATTTGCTTAACGGGGTATTTCTTCTGATCCTGAAAAAAATTTGCAAATTTTGGGTGAGTTTTGCAAACTCAATGAGTGACCATCATCGATGGCTCAGCTAATCATATAACATATAAATCACATTCACATTATCGCACATTTCACATTCAATACAATTTAATCATTTATATTATGCATATGTAGTGCGCATGAGACCCACTTTTCATTTATTACTTTGTTGTGACCGAGTGCCTAACTGTTCCTTGTCCATTGGATACTGGGATCATTGATAACTGTTCCATATAGGACTCATTGATAACTGTCCCATATAGGGCTCATTAAACGTTGAGCCTGAGGCTCTGAATCACTTTTGAGTTCAAGGCTTTTTTTCAGACGTTGAGCTTTAAGTTCTGATCGGTGGCTACTTTGATCACAAATCTATTATGTTTCATGCATTCATGAAATAGAAAGCATCAGTTACATTTGCATATTCTCATTCACTCACATTCACATATCATCGGACCTTAATCCGACATTCAACATTTAAGTTGAGAATCACACTTTCATATATATGCAAATGCGCATTCAAAACACTTTTGTCATCAGACCGTGGCTCGACATTTAACAATCATATAATGCACACTTATTTCATCTCATTCACATACAAGTAGCACTTCAATATCTCAATCAACATCACAAACATCGGACCTTCTGTCTTGAAATCAACACAATCATTCACATTCTTATGTGCATTCAGTAGTTAATCAATACAAAATTCAAAATAGAACAAATAATGAAATGAGACCATCTCGGTCTACTCACTGTATACTCTAGATTAGCATTTGTTTCCAAGGTCTGGAAATGTCCAGATGATGACTCTCAATACATTCCTCTATATCATGCAAAACATACACATATCACAATTTGCACAATTAAAAATGTATAATAATGCACATATATGCGATGAAATATGTACCATGCATGTTCATGACAATCTCAGATATTTATCCATCAATTTCACCACAAAGTCATTCTCATATCAAAACTCATCTAATTATAATTTATGCTTAGGTTTATGCCTCACTAAAACCATTAAAATCTCTATTCCTTTCTCATTGACTCACTTCAGATTTTTCCAAGTCA
>JANVCQ010000230.1:31311130-31329041 GCA_025531925.1 Erythroxylum plowmanianum
AATGAAATGGAGTAGAAGGACTAGAAATAAAAATTGAAGTGTTAGATTTTAGTGAATAGAAGTCATCTGAGAAGTTACTGGGAATGAATAGTTAAGGGAGTTAAATTTGATTTGAAAATTCCATGAATAAACTATACTAATCTATATGGATTTTGACAAAATTGTCTTTATGGAAGTTGTAGATCATTCTTTTAGCTTTCAATTGATATAAAGTTTGTAATTTTTGAAATTCGGGATCAAAAGTTATGGAGTTTAGAAGTTAAGTTTTGGTAAAGAAGAATTGCACCGTCGTGCTTGAATGAATATTGGAAGTGCACCATCGTGCATAAGCACGACGGTAACTTTGGAAGTTTAAAAAAATGAGGGTCGTAGGGTTAAAATTGAAAGTCACTATTGTGCAGACATTGGTGAGTTTTAAGTGAATGTCGCGATCGTGCACATGCACGATGGCTACTTTGGAGGTTCAAGGACGGCACGATCGTGACTTTGAAGGTTGATAACTGGTGAATATCCGATGAGTTTTCTTGAATTGATTTTTGGTTTTTATACCAGAGAGGAGTTGTAAAATGTTTGTGGATGGATATATATGTAGATAATCTGTTCTGGTTTGAATATGTGGAAGTTTATGTAAGTTGATTAAGAAATGCATGTACTCTGTTATGGGTAAAAGTTGAAGTACTGTTCATGCATGTAATCGTGAAGTATTGTTAGAGATGGTTTTACATGGTCTGAAATGAGTTTAATGATTTTATATGAAGATGTTGATAAGGTCATGAAATAGAGTTGACGAAATGATAAGTTTTTGATGAAATGAAATGTTTTGGAAAATGAAAACACGGTAAAGAGAGAGAGCTTGAAGTTTCGATTTTGGTAGTTATTATTTTATAAACTTGTAGTTGATTGTTTTTGAACTGGAACAAAGGAGTTAAATGAAGTTAAAGAATAGATAAAAATGAAAGAATAAGCATTGGATGAAAATCTGAGAATTTGAAGATTTACAGTAGAGAGAGAGAGGAAGAATATGAGTTTCAGATTTTTTTGTGTTTGATTGATTAAAATTGATTCTGATTTGTTTAGAGAGTGATTTGGAGTATGAAATGGTGAAAAGATTTGTTGGGAATAATTGTAAAGGTTAAAAATGAAAGAAACTGGGAAGGAAATGGACAAAAGGATCAGTGGAGAAGAAGGAGAGAATACACCGTCGTGCATAAGCACGATGGTGACTTTAGGATTTTAGGTGAAAAATCATCGTTGTGCATATTAAGGGTTAGTGAAAAACATGTGTTTTGAGTTATATGGATTTGCACGATGGTGACTTTGGAGAATGAAATGGGATTTGCACCCTCGTGCTTAAGCATAATCGTGCATTTGTGTTTTTTCCCTATACTGAATAGTCTTGTTTCTTTTGATCATATCTTCTTCGTCCGACCTCCAATTGACTTGGTTCTTAAACCATTAGACTCTTAAGACATTGCTCTACCTCTCCACCAAAAATCATAACAATCTGAATTGAATTGATAGAGTTAGACTGAAAAATGTGAGACAGATCTGACAGTGTATATTCTCCAACCTTTTGTCTTTATCTATCACCCCAGTGAGTTTTTTTCTCACACCCATGACTCTTGCACAACTCTTGCACAAGCGTGACTCACTCACACCTGTGACTTTTGTGTCTCATGCCCATGAGTGTCAATTGGTAGACACTCTCACAACCTTATTTTTCCCATCAAGCTACAGTGCTCTCTAATGGTTGCTGAACATTATGCAGTCGAACCATCTTACTTCCTTCGGTAATAACTTCTTCTCTAGACCTCCAAATGATTTGATTCTTAAGCCATTGGATTCCTAAGACATTGTTTTACCTCTCCACAAAAAATGAGCAGCATTCTGAATTGAGCGGAAAAAGATTGATTGAATGAAAGTGAGGGAATCTGTTGGAATAATGAACTGGTGTTGTTTTACTGTACACACTTCAGTATCTGGGTCAGAAAGAACATGCAAAGTTGACCTGAAATGCTATGTTTATGGAAAAATCTGAAAATGATTTAATGGGTTATAACTTGTGATTGCAATGGTATTATTGAATTTTAAACTTAAGCATAAATTATACTTAAGTAAGTCTTAATAAAGGGAAGTGGATAAGTGGATAAGAAATGGACAGGTGTCCAAGCTATAAAGTTAAGATTTTTATTACCCTTGAAAGATAAGTTGTTGTACTTGTCTTTATCTTTCTTAAAACTTTTTTCTCTAGAGTTTCTCCAACAC
Organism: Erythroxylum plowmanianum; assembly: GCA_025531925.1. Classification (NCBI taxonomy): domain Eukaryota; kingdom Viridiplantae; phylum Streptophyta; class Magnoliopsida; order Malpighiales; family Erythroxylaceae; genus Erythroxylum; species Erythroxylum plowmanianum. The sequence continues at coordinate 31,313,396 of JANVCQ010000230.1, forward strand.
ATAGTTTTTCATCAATTTTTCACCAAAGTTAAATCTTGCTTTTCTCTGTTTATCATCACTTCCACTTTGATATTTCTTTCTTCTATCCCAAGAAAAATTGAACCTCCCCGTCAACTTTCAAGTTGATGTACGTGGGTGCATGATGGATTAGGGTTACGTAATTTTGCAGATATTAAAACTTCAAACAAGTAAACTTGTTATGATTATGTATTTTTATATGAAATGAATCATGCATCGTTAGTTCACTGCTAAATGGTTAAGAAAATTGATATTCTTATTTTCTGAAAAATGAGTGAGGAGATTTAGTGTGCCGTGCATGGTAGTTTTCTTTGGAGTTGATGGCTAAAATGTTATGGGATAGTGTTAAACTTGGAGTTGAAAGATCAATGAAAATGTGTATGTGATGAGAGCAGAAAAATTTGGAAACAGGAATATGTATTGCTCTGTTATGTTGATGTTTTTATTGTTCATATATATATTTATTTACGTAAGTTTTGGAGTGTTTTTAGAGATAATTAAAAATATATTTAGAGTTAAGAGATAGGTGTATGGTGATGTCTGGAAATGTGAAAGAACGATTAAAGTGATAGTTAGAGGAATAAATGAACAAAATACAAAAGTTAGAAATGCAGAAAAGATTGAAAATGAAGAAGTGCAGAAAATGTGATGAAATGCGTAAGTGTTCTAGTTTTTGGATGATTATGAAAAATGATAGATTTTTGATTTGGATATGATTTGTGAGCTGAAATGAAATAGGAATGAAGAGGAAATATTGAGATTTAAGCAGAAAGTTGATTGTAATATATATATATACACACACACACACACACTCTGTTTTTTCCTCTTCACTAGTCACATATGGGATTATATTGGTAAATTAGTGAATGAGTTATTGATATCAAAGTATTAAAGGATTGAGGTTGTGATTTAAAGAATTGATGAGTGATTAAGTTATGAAATTGGTAAAGTACCCGGGATTGTCATTGAGCATGCATTATACATAGTCCATTTATACAATTGTGCATAAATAAATGCTTATAAGTGTGCCATTATTAATGTGAGTGCAACGTGTATTTTGCATAAATGGGTTGTGCAGGTTAAGTGTCCGTATTCAGGCGTTTTCAGAATTTGGAAGCAAATGTTAATATGGAGCATACTGTGAGTAGACTTAGATGATCTCATTCATTGTTTATTCTATTTTGAATTTTTGTATTGATTGACTACTAAATGCTCATATGAATGCGATTGATTGTGTTGAATTCCGAATAAAAGGTTCGATGATTGTGTAATGTGAATGGGATATTGAAGTGCTGCTTGAATGTGAATGTGACGAACTATGTATTTCATGATATGATTGATTGAAAATGTGAGATGCATTCCATACATGAATGCATGATCAGATAATGAGAGTTGTGACCAAAGTAGCCATCGATCAGAGCTTAAAGTTCAAAGTGTGAAAAGAGCCTCGAGCTTAAAAAGTGATTCAGAGCTTAAAGCTCAAAGTGTGAAAAGAGCCTCACGCTCACCAATTGATTCAGAGCTTAAAGCTCAAAGTGTGAAAAGAGTCTCGAGCTCAGAAAGTGATTCAGAGCTTAAAGCTCAAAGTGTGAAAAGAGCCTCAAGCTCATAAAGTTATTCAGAGCCTCAGACTCAACGTTTAATGAGCCCGGTATCCAGTGAATACGGGACAGTTTAGGCTCTCGATCACATCAAGAAAGTGAGTCTTATGCACACTGCATGTGCAGAATATGAATGATTAAATTGTATTGATTGTGAAATGTGAAATGTTGTGAATGTGATTTATGTATTATGTGACTGGGTGAGTCATCGATGATGGTCATTCATTGAGTTGGCAAAACTCACTCAAAATTTGTAAATATTTTTCAGAATCAGAAGAATATCCCGTTAGGTAAACGGGAGTATACCTACAGCATATAAGTGAAAGATAGAGGTCGGGATCAGTTCGCGTCTATATTAGTGCTTTCCTATTTTTGTATAAATTTGTATTCCGCGATTTCTGTAAAATAATGTATTCGAAAATTTTTGTATAATGTGTATACAAAAATTTTTATGGTGGAATGTGAAGACATTATGACTAAAGTGCTTTGTATTTGTAATAGGTCCTAATTGGCTATTAAAATTATATTGATTGTATTGTGTTGATCAACAATGTTTATGAATGAAAGTGGGCCCGAATTGGTTATTATTTTCACATATGTTTGTTGTTGTTTCAAAAAAAATTTACACCAATTTTTGAATGATTGAGTGATCTAGCATGCCACCCTCACGGGGTACGGACTCAGATATCCCTCAAGATGTCAAATATGTGTCTTGCGGGAGTTGGGGTGCTTCACGGTCGATAATAATTAATTAGTGCTCCATCTAACACGATCCACAGTCTTTACAAAGTCTGCTTCTTTGGGGTCATTTTGGTGGGGCATTGAGAGTGAGGAATTGTAAGTTTCTGAAGGATCATAAGATAATTGTCACATTAGCCATTTAATCTCTTGGTGTTGCTGATTATGCTTGAGGTCTGTTTTTATGCTTATCATTTTGTTGATAAGTTGGAAATAGATTTATGCCATCAGCACTTAGTGCCACTTTTTTGATATGGCAGTAGGATCTATTAATTTCTTTTTTACTTTTTCACCATGTCTCTGCTTTCATGTTTATCTTATTGTAACTGATATTGTTAAACCTATATTTGTAAAAACTTTTAATATTTGATCCAAAGAGCCATAAGCATATATTCTTATTGGCTTGTAGCTGAGCAATACCAAAAATACTCCTATCCGGTGGCTTCAAAAAGAGAGTCTTCTACTTTGACTTTTTTTGATTGATTTGGTTTGATATTTTTTCGATTGTATAACTCTCGGTATGGTCGTCGTCGATTTTATTTCTCCTCTTCTCCGATGCTTGCTCCTCTGCCACCCGCCCCTAAGTGCTCCCCTCTCCCCCATTCTCTCTCCTTCCCCTTCAGTTACTTCTTTTACTCTATAGGTAATTATAACATTTGCAATGCATTTTGTTGTTCTATTAATTGGTTGGTTGCTGATAACATTGGATGAAACATAGGTCTTGCTGGTTGGTTTCAGCTGCATGAACTATGCCTTTCATTTTTAGTCGCCACACTCTATTTTTCATTTGGGTATTTGGAGTTTTTGTGAAGGATTTTGATATTTATAATATGGATTGGATTTCCTGTTGATTAAAAACTTTTTGGATTCGAGGTTCTGTACCTTTTGCCCTTGTGGTTTGAAGAATTTAGGTTGTGTAACTATGAATTAAAAATGTGCTTGTTATTCTGTTTCGACTTGGTTGTGTTACTTTGACATGTTTTTGCTTCTGTCAGAAACTGGGAATGCAATTTCTTTGTGGTCAATTTTACTGTGAAAATTTTGTTCTTAATGTAGTCGTTTGCTGGAAGTTTGGATTTATAAGGCTGGCATGTGCTTGTATTTAGCTATCTAAGTCAGTATGAAAGGGGTAATTAGATTAACCAATTTTGATAATGGTTTTTTAATTTACAAACTAGAGCTTTCTTGCATATTAGTTAACTATCTTAGGAATTGTTTTGAATATTTTTTAAATTTTTTGTCAGTCTTATCTCTTTCCTTGTTCGGTATTTTGAAGGTTGGATATGTTTTGTCTGTGATAGGTTTGGTTGAGTGATTAGTCGGTATTGATGTTGATGACTGTGAGGACTTGAAAATTAAATCTCTCTTTGGATCTTTGCTTTGCATTCAAATTTTCATCTTTTTTCCTTGCCTTGAGTTTGTTTGTTAAACCTTTTTCATTTGGTGTTAGGTTTTGTTCTTCTCTAGTTACATATTATTAGCAGAAAACCAAAGGAACTATTCTATTTTGGCTATATTATCTTCACCTCTATTGACTCATAATCTTCATGTTTGTTGTCTTTACCAGGTTGTTTAGCGTGTTTCAGGAATTATTCTCTCAGGCAAAGTAAAAAGAAGCAGCAGAACTTGCTACAGAATCTCTACGAGGGCTTCTCTAAACTCTTAACACAGTTGCTAAGTTTCAGGTTAGTGCTGAACAAAGCGTTCTCTATATTGAATTGTTGGACCTGAATACAAATTGAAAGTGAGCTTGGTTCATGGCTTTTTGATTCATAAATTTTGGATGTGTATATATATGCCTAAAACATGATGTAGGAAACTTGATACATCTACATTCTCCAACATTTTTTGTCCTAAAACTGGGACAACCTTTAAACTAACTAATGTGATTTTAGCTTGTTGCTTTTCTTGAAATTAATGAATTGTAGCATCTATTTATCCTTGACATAGTACATACATCTCTTACATTGTGCATTATTTGAACAATTTTATGTAAATATGTTAGACTTTTTTTACAGTCATGACTCATTTGAGTTTGAGTTTCATTTTAGAGAGAAACTACATTTGAATGTACAAAAATAATTTTCGGGTGTTTATTGATCTTCATACTGCTAAAATGACGTAAAAATTAGTATGGAGAGTCTTTATTATTCCAATCCAACCCTTTGGTCTACACAAAAGCGTAATTTGAGTTAAACGGGACAAGTTGAATAAGTAGAGTAGTTTACACTGAAGAGGAAAAACTTGATGAAAATGGCTTATGTTTACCATCAAATGTCAGGTTGAGATAAGAAATAAAAATAAAATGAAATTGAGTTGGACTAGTAACATCATATGTCTTAAAAGGTATTCCAAGTTTTTTAAAAAAATGAATACATTGCATTAAAACAAAAGATAGCTTTCACATTCACTAATAAAGGACATCACATTCACATCCACAACAACAAAAGGAAAATAAAGTCATTGTATTATTTTTAATTATTTCATGGTTGTTCTCTTACATTGTACATTGTTCGAACAAATTTATGTAAATACATTAGAAATTTTATTTTTTGAATTCATGACAAGTTTTAGTTTGAGTTTATGTAGAAATGCCGAAAAAACAAAAAGGATTATGGTCGTCTTGAATGTATGGTTGCAGTTGTGTAATGTTATTAGTTCGCTATTGAGTTTGTTGGCATCGGAGGCTTCTTTATATAGTTATAGGCCAAGGGTTAGAAGTTATTTTCCAAATTTTTTTGCAAATGGAGATTATACTAGGCGACTTGTGTATGACAATAATGAGTCATGTATTTCAATGGTTAGGATGAATAGGCAAGCCTTTTTTAAACTATGTGAAATGCTAGAAAGTATAGGAGGATTAAAGTCACTAAAAAACATGATTATTGATGAACAAGTAATAATTTTCTTATATATTATTGCTCATCATGTTAAAAATTGAGATACTAGGAAAAATTTTAGAAGGTCAGGTGAGACAATTAGTCCATGTTTTCATAATGTTTTAAATGCAGTGATGCATTTGCAAGATCTTTTGTTTAGAAAACCTGAGCCCATACCAACAAACTCTTCGAGCCATCGATGGATGTGGTTTAAGGTAGATAATTAACCTATCACTTTTATAAGAAAATATAGTGAATATGATTAAGGTTCCTCATTATTTTTTATTTCATTTGAATTATAGAATTGCTTAGGTGCTCTTGATGGGGCATATATTAGGGTTAATGTGTCAATTAAAGATAAGCCTAGATTTTGACCTCTTAAGGGCGACATTGTAACAAATATGTTAGGTGTGTGCACACCTCACATGCAATTTATTTATGTTCTTCTTGGTTGGGAAGGGACTAAGCTTTCCTATATAATATAGGAAGGTTGTTTGAAATTTTGTATATAAGGTACAATAAATTGAATAACTTATGTAGTTTTTTTTTATATATAGGTTGCTATTACCTAGTCAACATAGGTTATACAAATTGTGAGGGCTTCCTTACACCTTTTAAGGGTCAAAGGTACCATTTAAATGAATGGCTTCAAGGTTACCAGCCAAAAGCTCCAGAGGAATTTTTTAATATGAAACATGCGACTACACGCAATGTAATTCAGAGGTGTTTTGGGTTACTAAAAATTAGGTAGGCTATTCTTATGAGTCCATCATTTTATCCAATAAAGACACATAATCAAATTATTATAGCTTGTTGTTTGCTTTATAATTTTTTAAGGCAAAAGATGAGTTCTGATCCTATTGAGAGTGATTTACCGAATTATTTTCACACCATTCTAGTTGTTAAGGATGAGTGTATAATTGTTATTGACTCAACTAATGGTTGGACAAATTAGAGAATTGAATTGGCACGCGAAATGTTCAATAAATGATGAACATCAAGGCAAAATGAAAATTGACATTTTTAGGTGTTCTATTATGTTTGAGTGTTGGGAGGTTTTATATTATTGTTTATGTAAGTTGTTGTACTCTTTGTTGTTTATGTTGTACGCTATTATTGTAGACTATATTGTTCTCGTAAGTTGTTGATGCTTAATATTAATTGGTATGAAGAATTTTACGAATGTTTTTATTTTTCCTTTATTATAATGATTATTTTTTATTTACCAATATGCTTTAATTTAGTAGATAAGTATATCGAGGAATTCCGCGTCAATTATTGATTCTCAAAGTTCAAAAGGAACAAAAAGAAAGTGAACTATGATGAGAATGTTGTGCTAGTTTCTTACATGGTTGATTTGCGTAATGTGGAAACATACAATGCTGATACTGGATTTAAAGCTGACTATTTCAATGAATTAGAAAAAATGGTAGCAACAAAGCTTTCTAATTCAAACTTAAAAGCCATACGTCACATACAGTCTATGATTAAAACTTTAAAAAAAGAGTGGAGCATTGTTTATGATATGGTAAGGAAAGATACTAGTGGATTTGGATGAGATACCAAAAGGAATATCATCATTACTGAATATCATGTATAAGATTCTTACTTAAGTGTAATTATTGAACTTTTAACTTCTTTCAACTATTTTCTTTAACTACTTTCTTGTCATTTATATAAATTATTGATGTTTTTTTTTCATCTTGTTAGAGTCACAAAGATGCTGTTCAATTTCGAAGGAAGAGTTTTCCTTTCTATAATGAATTGACTGGGATATATGAAGAAGATCGTGCAACTGAAAATGACGTATAAATTAATGTGAATATTCTTAAAGAAATGGAAAAGCAAGAAGGTGTAGATAGGATAAATGAAGGTGGTGAAGATCAGTCCTATCTGAAGGTGGTGAAGATCAGTATGAGCATAGTTTGCATAATATAAATGACTCCTTTACCTAACATCAAACATCAAATCTTGAAAGACAAGCTGAAAATATTTCAGCAAAAGGAGAAGAAGTACTGTTACGGGAGAAGCAAGCCGTGTAGATTCAATCATTGTTGCTACTAGGATGTTTGGGTGATACCATGAATAAGATTGGAGATAAATTGTGTAAGAATATTGGGACTGAAACGTATATTCAACAAAAAGTTGAACAGTTAGATAGTACATTGGGTGAGATAGAAGAACTCACAGATGATGAAAGAAATATTGCTTTAGACAAAATTCCTGATCATCCTACACAAATGCTTGAGTTTTCAGTCTTGTGCCTTCACGAAAACTTGGGTGGGCGAGGAGGTTTCTTACCACACGTTGAAAATTATGTTGAAGTTTAAATATTTTGTCTAGTTATTTAAAATAAGGCTTAAACTTATTTTTTTCAACTAAATAACTTCTTTAGTAATTTAAAGCCCTATGCTATATTTATTTTCAATATTGATCTGTTGTTATGTTATATTACAATTGCGACTATATAATGAATGTTGATATGAGTCGGACTAAATTCATGAAGTATATAAAGAAAAAATTTTCCAGTGCAAATTGTTGGAAAGTCATATGATAAGAAGAAAATTGATAATAATAAAGAATTTAAGAAAAAGAAATAGAAGAAGAATATGTAGAAAATTAATAATAATAATAAATAATAAAAACGATAAAAATAATAAGAAAATTAGTAATAATAATAATAATAATAATATAGTTACTGATGATTATAATAAATATTTTGATATTTTATTTGCTATTCTTTTGTTATTTGAAGTTAATATTTTCAAATCAATAGTTGATGTTGATTATTTAGCAGTAAACCAAACTAAATTACCAAAATGTGAACCGTAGTGGCGCTTAGTAGAGACTGGGACGTATCTCTGAACTCTTTGTACCTTAATTTAACAGTTGCAGGGATCGTTAACCAAAATCCTCACCCATGGCGACCGACTTCAAAACCATCCCGATTATTGGTAATCAAATTCTACGTCTGCAGACCTGTGGTTTAATTGTCTTGCTTAAATTACTCTTTTACGGTCTTTTTGGTTGCTGACCCAAATCAACAATCCAACGTTTTGTTCCTCGTGTTCAAGCATTCCATTGCATCTCATAGTCACTGAAGGCTGTTTCGGCCTCTTGCTTTGTCGTTTGAGTCGTTAACTGGATGTTTCATCCATGTGTGTTGGTTAAGACGATTTGTTTTGTACTGATCATGTGTGAAGATTGTGCCTTTGTCTCTTATCTTTCTTGCTCGCTTATGGGCTCTGCAGATATTAGTTCGTTATTGGCTAAGTGTGAAGATCCAAATATGGCTCAAGACCCAGGTGTATGTGAAGTCGTTAAACAATTAGACCAGGCTTGTAGAGAAGCTGGATTCTTCTACGTGGTACTTTGTCTAACTTAGTTTTGTATTATACACAGAGACTCAGAAACACACACACACATATATATACGATTTGATTGAATTACATGCAATCTAACTACTGAGATTAAAGTTTGAACAGCTCACTGTCCTTCATGCCTGAAATATTATTTCAATAGTTGTAGGTAACTTTACTTTCTTGTTTTGTTGTTTGATGTGGAAGCTCGATTTTTTAAGGAACTGTCCTGCTACGAAGTTCCTTTTTATTTACACTGAAAAGCAAGAAATGTGCTAATGTTTTGAGTGTCATATGTATAGAAACTCTCGGTAAATTATTTGGTGCTCTGTTTAGTTTTGTTTGACAATACTTGCTATGTGATTGATCAGAAGGGCCATGGTATACCTGATTCCCTCATTAAAGAGGTTAGAAATGTAGCACACAAATTTTTTAATCTTCCATACGAAGAGAAGTTAAAGATAAAGTTGAGTGCTGATGCCGGATACAGGTTTGCTGTTGTGATAGTCTTCTGTAAGAGTTGATGTTGATTATTCTGACATATGATAATCACTTTCAAACACCTAGCTCAACTTTAATCGCAGGGGTTATCAGAGAATTGGAGAAAACATAACCAAAGGCACCCCAGATATGCATGAAGCAATTGATGTATGTAGATCTTGCTTATTCAATTCCATACTCTATGCTTGATAATAGAATGATGTTAAGGATCTTAATTATGCTCTTGTAAAGAAACTAAATCTTATAACTTTGCAGTGTAGAAACAAAGTTTTGTAATTTATAATCAATCTAATGCGCGGATCCACTGTATTACCCCACTGGAGCTGTAAAACACTCTGTGGCCTGGGGAGTTCTTACAATTTGGTTCCAAGATTTTTCTCTTCATTTTCATTCTTTATTGTTGTAAACATCTATACTTGCTACCATAAGTTCATACTCTTCTTTAAACACCAACAGTGTTACAGAGAAATAAAGTCAGGGATGTATGGAGCTCTTGGCAAACCTATGGAAGGAATCAATCAGTGGTAAGAGAAAGTTTCAATTTCTTGCAACTCTTATCAGAGTGATGAGCAAAATTTTGCTTTCTGATATTTAAAAGAAACATATATGCAAAGTTTGGTCCTTATTTTTACATTCAACCTCATGGGTATTGATTGTCATTATATCATTTGGTATTGATTGGCTCTTGGGCTATGAAAATTGCAAACAAGATGATGGGGTCTGTGCATCAGGCGTGCTAGTAGCCTTGTGTGTTGCGGGGTGCAGGGCTAATGAGATGGAGAAAGTGAGGATGTTGGAATATAGACTGAAAATAGTTTTGCTTTTCTACATGGAATCATATAAATATAATCAAACAAAATACTAATTTCTGTTTTGAAGGTTCCACATTTCAGGATATCTACTTGATGCTTAATCTCTTTCTTTGATTCGATGCCAGATGGAAATTAATACCAAAGTCTTTTCTTCTTTATCCAGGCCCCTGAAGCCACCTAACTTTAAACTGGTGATGGAGGAATATATTAGACATTGCACAGGTATGCTATCTACAATGACTTTGTTATGTGTTTGTCTTCCATTTACTGATTCTGTTTTAAACTGTTAATTTATTTATTCTATCAACTATCGAATGTGTGCCCGCAGACCTGTCAAGGAATATCATGCGTGGAATTGCTCTGGCATTGGATGGGTCAGTAGATGAATTTGAAGGTGAAAGAGCTGGAGATCCCTTTTGGGTTTTACGCATTATTGGCTATCCAGAAGTATCCAGTGCCAATGGCAAAGATTTGTCCGAAAATGACATAGGATGGTAATGCGGTCGTACTATGCTCAAGTTCTCATTTTCCTGCTGGTAATGGATAACTGACATCTGCTTTGTTTCAATTCTTCTGCTCATGTCTTGGAATGGACAATCTCAGTGGAGCTCACACGGACTATGGTAAAGTTTTTGATCTTTAAGATCAATTAAAGGGTAACTTGTTCCTACATCTAAAAAATCCTCAAATATTGCATCACAGGGTTGTTAACGTTGGTTAATCAAGATGCTGGCATAACTGCACTTCAGGTGAAGTAAACAGAAGTTATATACACAGCAGTAGCTTTTAACTTTTCAGGCAGAGTTCAGGCTTCATTACGAATATAGCTGAGATTTTATGGTCTACTACTGTAAATCTGATGATCTACTTCAGGTGAGAAATCTGTCTGGTGAATGGATATCTGCTCCTCCAATACCTGGAACGTTTGTGTGCAACATAGGAGACATGTTGAAGGTATGGAAAATGAGATTAAAAAATGTTCTATTTTTCGTTTGAGTAATCATCCTTATGAATTCTCAATAAACTGCAGATTTTCTCTAATGGTTTGTATGACTCAACTCTGCATCGCGTTATTAACAACTCTCCGAAATACCGCGTCTGTGTAGCTTATTTCTACGAGGTTGGTTAGTCGTATCTCTCCATTTATTTACTGTCTTCTATTCATCAGCTCAAAGGATCCTCTTCAATGTCTTCTTGTTGCATGAACAGACCAACTATGATGCTGCAGTAGAACCCCTAGATATCTGCAAGCAGAAGACTGGTGGTATTGGGAAATTTGGAAAGGCTGTTTATGGAGAGCATTTAGTTAGCAAAGTGCAAACTAATTTTGTATGACCGTCTCAGCTTCTTTTTATATTGTATATTACTGGGGCAATCTTATTTCTGTTACTGTATTATGTAAGAAGCTCACTTTCTCATTTTAATCTCCATTTTTTATCTTTCAGAAAATCTTACTAGATAACAAGGACCTTTTTTGCACTCCATGTCCAATCTAATACATTTATATACGACTGAAGCAAGGTCCTAAACATGTATGGTAAAATGAAGATATGAGGAACTTGGCTGTAATTAACAATGTGATAGATAATGAAGCCAAAGTTTCACAAATGCTACATAAGAAAATAGCAGTCAGCCACAGATCTCTGTAATGTGATTTCCAGAACGAAACTCATACCTCCAGGTTTATATAGAGTGAAATAGCAGCAAACGGATCTAACATTAACATATAAAAATTCTTCTCGTTCTGGATACAATCTTCTACTGATACATCGCCAATGTTAGTAAAATATTTAACAATCACTACGTTAAGGTGTAACAAAATTGTACAACAGTTTACAGAAACCATTTTCTGGTACGCCAATCACACAGAAGAGCCATAAATATGACCAAAGAATTGTGTGGTAAAATAGGGTGTAAATTCTCATTTTGCCAATGGTATGAAAGCAATGAAACTAACCCAGTAGAGAAGCACAGCATCAAGATATTCCTGATTTTGTATCCATCTTCTTCAAATAAAGTGGCTTCTCCACACCCAGTTCTCTGAGTTGATTTACTATGCTATACAGAAATTCAAAGGTTAGTCTGGACTGTGCATTCAGACTCTCTCTTACATGAGGATGAATTCTAAACCAATCTCCCAACATCTTGTGCACATGAGCACGAATCATCCTCCACGGCACAGGATATATTTCGCATAGCTTCAAATATTCGACCAGTAGGTCTGCCTGATCAAGGCTTCCGTTTTCAAAGATTTCTTCACCATCAACTACCCATTCGGCAGTTCTAAATCCTGCAAAGAGAGCTGGATTCTCAAGGAGAGAATCTGCTGACAGCACCCCATCAGCACCAGTTTCTTCCAAACACAGGTGAACATCACCCATATGTCGTATGTTCCCATTAGCAAGAACTGGGATTTTCACAGCATTTTTTACAGCTTTGATGATCTTCCAGTCAGCCCGAATCTTTTTCCCATCTTTCTCATCCCTTGTTCGGCCATGAACAGCTAAAAGCAAGCAACCAGCTTCCTCTAGCATTTTGGCATACATAATTGTATCCTCTAATTTTGGGAAGATACGTATTTTGCATGAAACAGGGGCATTAAGATTGGTAGCTAACTTTTCAACCAAAGTTTTCACAAGTGGAAGGTTATCCATTAGAAAAGCTCCATAATTCCCACGCCTGGCAATTCGCTGAGGACACCTACACAAAAACAAAGAAAGCCAAGAACAATTTGAGTACCATCTATTTAAAATTCTAAAAACCTGATTTTTTAATCCATGGAAAAGATAAAATGTCACCGCTTTCTGCCGCACCAAAAAAATGTGAATAAATCTTTTCTCAACATGAGAGCAATAAAATTAAGCTTTGTTGACAATGAGAAGCATTTCATAATAATTTCATAAATGCCACGTTGATCCTTATGATGACTACTTGCATGTTTTAAATTCAGTAAATCCTAATTGGTTTGACCCCCTCTTAATAATGGTGTTCATTTTTATGATTGATTGTGTCTACCAACACAATCTTTTTATTTGATGTGTTATCTTTTGAATTTTCAGCTAAGATTTTGTAACTAAAGCAGCTTAGCCTTTAGTTTGCATATCATTTATTTCTAACTGCCAGCATTATGTCTGTCTAGCATTGAAGCTTCACATAGATCCCTTGAATCATGGATTCAAGAGAAAACATCGCTGACACACAAAGAAAACAAGCTAGAAGAGTGTCAAAACTCAATTCTGTGCCTTCTATTGCAGCTACCATATGATGGACCAAGAACGTTTCTAAAACTTAACAAGAACTGGAGGCACGCCACAGTGAACATTAATTTTCCCCAAAACCTTTGCGCAACAATACGCCGTGCATGGACACCTTAAAGAAGATTCCGTGAAGCACCTAGTAGTAAGTCACAGCATTTAAAAGAATATTGCATCTTGCAAGTATTCACAGAGTAGATAAAAATCTTTACCCCAGATTAATGTCGACATAATCACAAAAGGGTTCCACCCTTCGGGCAGCTTCCAACAAAGTGTCCGGATCGTTAGCACAGAATTGGACAAACAAGGGACGATCTTCCTGCAATTATTCTTCACGTTAAAGTAAATGCAGAAGAAGGAAATCACACTAAAAGGGCTTCATCCATTTCTTCATCATTATGAATAAGAAGTAATCTTCTCAATAAGTAAATAGATTTCCACTCAACCACACCAAATATCCATATCAAGCAATAGCGTTATTCAGTCTACAAGTATTAATTCATTAAGGAAGATAAGTTAAAGCAACAAATGGCATCAGCTAAGCTAATCATCAAACAGGTAGTTCACCAAGTTCAGAAGACTAACTCAGACCATACGAATCTACAAGAAGTTACACCAAGTTCAGAAGAGTTATTCAGACCATATGAATCCACAAAAAGATAGTAACTTCTTAAAGTACCAACAAAACCCAATAAACGGGTAAATCACATTTACTTTACAGGTAGTGAATTCCTGACTTCGATACTTCTCACACTCATTGAAAATCCTTGAATGTAACATCGGAGTATAAGCAGCCTCAGCACCGTACTTTCTACAGAGCATCCGAAACGGTAGCTCAGAGTTGTCCACCATCGGCGCAACAATCAACTTGGGCTGTCCTAGCTTCCTCCAATGTGCCCACGCTCGCTCTATCCTGGACTCGCTGCCCAGGTACCGGCCAGGAGATCCGAGGTAGCAGAGAGCCGCCATGTCCGGGAAAGGACAAGAAGGACGATCCTGACGTTCTTTCTCTTCCAGTTGAGAACTGGCGTAGAGCTGGTCGTCGAGGTTTGATGCGTTTTGGGCTAAGGAGAGAGTGAAAGAGGAGGCCATTAATGGTTTTAGAGGCGTACGAGATAAAATAGAATGAACTCGAGATGGGAATAGGAATTTCATGAAAGGACGTTTAGGACGGGGAGGTAATGCCAGTAACCCATCGCCCTTACCGCCGCCGCCATCGTTTATAGGCAAGAATTCATACTTCCTACTACAAATAGCTGCGGAACCATGTGGGTTTGGCCAATTTTGAAGTCTCTGGCTTGTAAGATTCGGCGATGTTGGGCTCGACGGGAAGAATCTATGTGTTCAGGCTAGCCAAGAAAAGGAGCCTTTAAGGAAAAACAAGAAAAAATGCCAGGCTTAATATCACTTGAAAAAAACAGGTAGCTAAGAGAGCTAATTTAATGCCTGCTTTGATGAGCTTATATCAGTAGAATTTTTTTTAAAAGTCAGTTAATTGTTTGGCTGTCAATTAAAAAAATAATTTTTTTAAAAGAACTTCATACAGTGTACTGTTTGGCAACATAAAAATAAAAAATACTTTTAGTAATTTTAACTATATTTTATTTTATAATCATCTAATCATAAGTAAGAGTGTTTCTTTCAAATTGTATTATCAAGGGGTTCTGCCTTTTGTTCTAGCATACAATTTTTTATATTTATCTTCTACTTTGTAAGTTCCACACATACTCAAATTGGATGTCAGTACTGGGTTCCATCACCATCGACAATGGTGAAACTCTAGATCACCATCAAAATTTTTTGATATACCTTGTGAAACCTAAAGGCTTGAAAGATAAATATGTGACCAATATACCAATGTATCCTCAGTTTCAGAAAATTCAGAAGACAAGAAAAAAATTGAGCTTACCTCAACAACAACAAAAGCTTCTTCCGCTTCTTTCAGCCTCACAAGTAATTCTCCAGCGGCTTCCACAACTTCAACGGTATTTGTCATATACTGAAAAATATGAAGTTACAATGTTCAAGAGGGCAACATAAGATACCAAAAAAAGACTACAAATTATAGCAATGGGTTGCTTGTCTGCGTTGTAAATGCAGACGTGGTCTGCGTTAAACGCAGAACACAGACGTCTGCGTTAAATGTAGACTCCTCTGCATATGATGCAGAGCGTAACGCAGACGAAGGTCTATGTCTGCGGCAAACTTTTCGAGCGTAACGCAGACGAAGGTCTGTGTACGCAAAAAAAATAAAATTTCAGGAAGATGAAAAAAATAAAGAAATAACATTCGAAGAACTAATATTTGAATTGATCGTGGGTGTCTTGAGAAGATGAGAGGGATTGAGCATAAGCGTGGTGACTGTGTTAGTAGTGTGCCCTAGGCTAATGGATATTTGTGATTCATATATTAACATTATGACTTGTTAATAATATATTATGAGGTATTCCTTTCATATATGCATGTATTTCGTTTATGTAATGT
>JANVCQ010000230.1:31339843-31369689 GCA_025531925.1 Erythroxylum plowmanianum
TATAGTTAAAATTAATAAAAGTGCTTTTTATTTTTATGTTGCCAAACAGTCTACTGTATGAAGCTCTTTTAAAAAAGTTATCTTTTTAATTGACAGCCAAACAGTCAACTGATTTTTAAAAAAAAGCTTTTATCAGAAAAGCTCTACTGACAAAAACTCTATTGATAAAAGCTCAACCAAACGGATCTTAAGACAGGATGAAGACTAGGAACTTTCAATGTTCCACCCACCCTTGACACAGGGACGGATCCAAAAAAAATTTTGAGTGGGGACAAAATTTTATTTTTAATGGAGACAAAATTTTAATGGGGATAAATTTTTTTTAAGTGGGGGCAATTTTTATTTTATTTTATAGAAAAATTTAAAATAATAATATTTTTATATAATTTTTTTAAAAAAAGGTTGAGGGCAGTGGGAGCAATTGCCCCCACTTGCCCCCAATGTACATCTGTCCTTGTCTCGACATATTTATACTTCTAATTTACTTACTAAAACTAGTTTTTTGAAATATTTTTTTATTAAACATATAATTTAGTCCTTCAACTTTTATTTAGAATATATTTAACACTTTGAATTTTAATTGTTATCAAATGAATCTCAAATTTACATATTATAATTAAAATTTTTTATTTAACATTAAAAGGATAATAATGATTAGATTATAATTAAACATGCTTTTAGCCTTTTACAACTTTAAACTTATAACAGTGAAGCTTTAATTGTGTTATCTGTAGATTCCTATTAAATCTTATATTCCAACAGACATATGTTAAAATTTTAAATCTTATATTCAAATATATATACATATTGTAAATTTAAATCTTATATAATAGTTTTACAATTTCTTGTTATATCATATATGTTTAAAGTAATGTTTTAAAAACTATATCGAAAGTTATTGATAAGATAAGAGATTTAATATTTAAAAAATTCAACCGATATTATACTGTCATATATTTGGTTAATGATTGAATAAAATCAAAGATTTTGAAATATAATTGAAAAAAATTGCCCTTATTTATTAAAAAATTTGAAGTTTAATTAAAAAAGATTGTTAAAAAAGATTAATTGATTTATTTTATTCTATATAAAAATTTATTAATTTAACACAATTAACAGATTAATTAACAAAATGGCCAATTGTTTGAGGGTGCTAAATCTCTCACTAAACTATGTTAAGAGAACTTTTACAACTAGCACGACATATGTGTGGGGGCGGAGGATGAGTCGACATCAATGGTGTAGACTTTTGAGGACCATAGCTTGGAATAGCGACGTTGACGTTAAGCGAAAGGCAATGAGAAATCATATGTACGTACTCTTAACTCTAGCCCTTGGGTAAAACCATTATTGCAGAGCAGAGGGTCTCCTCCTCCTCCTCCTCCATCTCCACCCACCCATTTTGACTTTTGCCCATTTTGCTTTCCCACTTGTGCGTGTCCTTTTCTTTTTCCAAGCCCCACACCCCAACCAACCACCGCCCAATCTGTCAACTTAAGCTAACGTTGCTTACTTCGGAATTTAATGGCCGACCCAGCTGGAAACTTCCACCCTCTTTCTCCATAGTCAACCTTTCAATACACACGACACATCCTCACGTTCGTCAACTTCCATGCTACAGTTTTTGACCACATCCTTTTCTCACCTCTCTAGTGTTTCTTGTTTCTTATCTACTTTGATCGATTAATGCACAAACAGGTACTTAAAGACAGAGAAGAGAACAACACATGAGAGGATTGATAAACATATGGAAGTAGACTACCCACCACCCAAACACCACTTTGTTTGAATCGAAATCCATAAACAAATCCACAACGTTTCTCGGCTTTGTTACAAGTTAAATAACAAACAAATGGGTTCGTTGATATTTTACAGGTAAATGAGGTTGAACCCGCTAATCATCTCCTTCGAGACAAGATGGAAATTAACAGGAGTTCAAAGCTCATGCTGTACTTAAAAGTCACTAAAACCTACTGCTGATACTATTGGTTGCACCATATAAAAGAACATAATCAGGATTCTATGGGTAAATTGATGGGTGCTGTGGTCTAGGAGGATTCTAGTATGAGATTGGACGTGTCAGCAAGAGATAGAGCGTGGTTGTGCTCTCCTTCGTAGGTAACAACTAGCATCGATGGATCGTCCAAAGCTCTTTCCACATGTTTGCGAGCTGGGCACCCTCTTACGCTGCTGCACTTGTAGTAGCCTCTGTTCAACAGAGCATACACCCAGAAACATAACTGTTAGCTGTGGACCTTTTTGTTGAAGATGGTGAAAGAGTCAGAACAGAGACAATTGTTGTGCAATAGTTGATTACTTACCTCGGATGCGGAGACCCTTTGATGGGTTTTTGTCCGTACTTTCTCCAAGAGTAATCATCTGGTGGAATATCAGCCATCTTCAAGCTAATAGCTGGAACCCTCACCACTCTCTTTGTTTTCATCTTTCTGCTGCAAAATTATCCACAAAAGATTCAATTCCATACTGAACTCAAAGCCTTGAAATAAGAAGAAACTTATCAGAAAGTGAAATCTAGCAGTTTATGCTCAGAGAGTTACCTCTTGTTGGAGCAATGACACCAACCAGAAGATCCACACTTGCCGGAGCCCAAATTTTCAGAGCTACACTTCCTCTTCAAAGAAGAAGTAGACAAGGGAGGCTTTCCAACAGAATTAGAAACCTGTGACAGATTGCAAATCTGAAAAGCTGACGAAGATGATGGTTGTTTACTGTCGGCATCACCGGTCAACGAAGACAAGGAGTTCCCAGCAGAAGAATACGTAAATTTGACAGTAGCAGCAGAGTCTTTCCTATCAAAGACTCCATTTTTGGGCATTAACGGAGGATATTCATGGGCATGACTGGTAGGGAACAGGGGAGGGACCTGTTGAATGGGCGTGTCACAGAAATTATTGGTTTCAGAAACTTGATTTTCTCTGGTTTTACTTACAGTACTTGTAGGAGCAGTAGTAGCGAGCACAGGGGCTCTCCTAAAGCGAGCATGGCCAGTTCTGGTTCGACCAAGAAGAGAAATAACTCGCTTGAACTTAGAAACAGCGACGTCAGCAACAGCCTTGCAATCAATTTCTATGTCCATGGATGATCTAGAGCTAGAAGAAGAAGACGAATGATGGCTATTCTTGTCTTGGTTTTCCTGGGACAACAACCTTATAAGCTTATTAACACTCTGGAGACCAGAAGCGGCTTCCTTAACAGCGGTCTCTTCCATTTTAACTGCAAAACCATCATTCCTACATCCGTGTATGAGGTCTACGGCCATGACTAGAAGCAGTTGGCGAAGAGAAAGAGGGAGGGAGGAAGGAGATGCGAAGAAGACGAGAGTTTGGTTGTTGATAAAGGGCAGGAGGCGTGAGAGCGAAGAGTGGTCAAAATGATGGCATCGGCTACAGATAACCCTATTTGTCAAGTACCTCAATGACTTGACTTAGCATTTGCCGTCAAAGTGTTGGTACGACTAATCAGATCGTCCAACCACAATCCCACTTTTTCTCTTTTTTATTTGGTAAATTTTTAGATCTGATTTTAATAATTATTAAAATATTTTAATTAAAACGGGCTTGTATATTTTAATATATAAGAAATTAATCTAATTATTATTTGCTGCCTGGGTATAAAAATTAAAGGATATTTAAAAAAATCTTAAAATTTGTTCAATTTTGTAATTATTATCCCTATTTCAAAAAAGTGGTGATAAAATGTTCAAATTTTTTTTTAACTCTAGCCCAAACATTAAAAATTGGTAATAAATTATTCAAATTTTCAATTTTTGTCAATGCTAGTCCAATGTTAAAAACTCTAACTATTAGTACAAACTAGTCAAAATTAATATAATAAATAAAGACTAATGAAATAACGTCGTTCTAAAAATAAAATTTTTAAATCGATTTATTCATTCTTAGTTTTTTGTTATCTATTTGTTCTTCTGATATCTTTAGCCTTTAATTATTTATTTTTTTGATGTTTTAAATTACTCTCTCATTGTAACATACTGCATCAATAAACTTTTTGTTTTCAGATCGAGTTTCATAATATAAAAATCAAATGTTGAAATCGTTGAAAGAACAAATTAAAAATGAAGAAAAAAATTAAAATCAAAGTGTGAAGTCATCGAAGTTATGTAATATGATTTAAGTTAGTAAATTTAACAGAGACATTAATGCCTGGCTAAATATTTAAAATTAATATTTTGAATATTTTGTTTTCACGTTTTTTAGCTTGTGTTATAATTTTAAAATTGACCAAAATTTGAATTTTTTTAATTCTTCCAAAATTAAAATCCAGCTACTTTGGCTTTTTAAAATGTGTAATTATGTTTTTAAAACGAGGACAATTGATCGCCTCTGATCAATGCGTTGGTCCAGATTGAAACGTGTGGGGTCAACTTGGAAGAGGTCACGTCAAATCTGATAATGACATCTT
This sequence comes from Erythroxylum plowmanianum, assembly GCA_025531925.1. Lineage (NCBI taxonomy): Eukaryota > Viridiplantae > Streptophyta > Magnoliopsida > Malpighiales > Erythroxylaceae > Erythroxylum > Erythroxylum plowmanianum. Next base: position 31,344,284 of record JANVCQ010000230.1, read on the forward strand.
CAACTCTGAGCCGTCTGATGGGATAGTAACAGAGAGAGAAGACGGTTGACACCACCCTAACATTGTTGACTTTTTTAAATACAATTTCCTCAAGTTTTCTTCCACACTTTTGCACTCAAGTTTTCTTCCACACTTGTTTCGTGCCTTCGCGGTCTTCCCCGTGTCTCCTCGAGTTTTCACACGCGTACCTCTACGTTCCTGTTTATTTAATTTATTCACATTAATTAAAATTAATTAATTAAATTTTAGGTTTAAGACTTTGATAAATCTCCAAAAAAAAGGGTTAGCATGGGAGTAGTTAGTATAATTACCAAAAATTTACAAATTCAAGTCACGAAAATAATCATACAACTCTTTTCAACTATCGTAAAACGAAAAATCTTATACAATGTAATAACTTGTGTTTGTGTTTTAAAATAATTTAATTTTTATTTTAAAAATATTTTAATTAATTCAATTAAATTTAAATAACACCAACGATAAATCCAATTCAATCTAATTGTTGTCATTTTCAAGTGTTTAAATTTTATTTATTTTTATTTTAATTAATCCAAATTTTAAAACTAACGATATTTGATGCTGCGTAGAGTTGGATGTATGACTTGATAGACCCGGGACCTTTTCTTGCTCTAACTCGCGCTCACACCTTAATCTTTGGAACAAGATGCAACGAACATGAAAAAGTAGACATGATTTGATAACAATCTAATCACGTTTTATCACAAGAAACTAATCTTAGATAGAACGGTTCGAGCATTACACGTGTATTTCACTTTTAAAATCATACAACATGTGATGTACGTGCACGTAAATTTATTAATAAATTAGTTAATTTTTATAAATAAAAATAAGTTAATTAATGTTTATTTAATAATATATTGTAATTAAATTTTAAATTTTTCAATAGATAAAATTTTTTATTTTAATTATATTTTAAATTATTTAATTTTATTTAATATTTAATTAATTTTATAATAGTCGAATATTGGTTAAATATTTTAAATCTTCAACCTCTTATTTTATTGGTTTAACTTTCGATTAAGGGCAAATTAAAGATATTTTTATTTTGAATTATTTGTTTCCTTTGAATACTTCTTTTTTATTAAAAAAAGATAAAATATCACCGTAAATTTGACCCCATTTAGTTGTTATTTTCTTCCGACCAGACCATTTGGACGGTTGTTTGTATTCGGCAAACATTCAACTTAGTTTTTGACCATTTCCACTAATCTAATTCTCTCTCACTTTCTTATTCAGAAAAAGCCTAGCACTAGCAGTGACCAGCTAATTATTTATTTTTTCTATTTAAATATATAATAAGGACATAAGTGGGAATGGATTGAGACTAGCAAAGAAATCGAATTTAGAATCATTAGTATGACTTTTTGTCAACCCCAAATGCATAAGTTTTTCAACGGACGTGACCCGTCACTTCCAAAGCTGGTGGTGCACTACGTACTTTCGTGGGAACCTGTGCTCCATTAACCTGCCAGTTTAAGATCTACAATTCTGGATTTGAGATTCTTTTACTTGTCTTATAAGTTTTCATCTGTAGGATATTGCATTAGTAGCATTTAAAGAATAGCCATTGCTTGGCTTGGCACATCAACCTCAACTAAATAAACGTGCATTGACTGCTTAGAGTATTAAAAATAATTAAAGATGTTCATAAGTGTTTTTTTTTAAGAAACAAAAGAACTTATAATGGATATTCTTTAAGGGTATATTTTGGGACTTTAGGATATAATGGAATGGAATAGTAATTAATGGAACGGAACGGAATGGAGTGGAATGAAATGAAATGAAATGGGTCACTCTATTGTTTGAAAATTTAAATAAAATAAGGGAGGGACTCCTTTGACCATTGTTTGAAAGTGATACTAAAAATAAATGGAATGAAATGACCTGTAATTTTTTTTTTCAAAATTACCCTTGTAATAAAATATGTATAGTTGCCATGAAACTATTTTAGTAACCCTAAAATATTTCAAATTGTAGGATGCTCAGAATATAGTTTTCTCATTTTCCTATATAAGTAATCAACTTTCTTGTTCTTTTTCATTAATCCTCATCACACTGTACTCTTCGTTAGGCATTTATTCATGTTTTTTGTTATGATTGATAATCATTCTTGGCGTTGTAAATCTATTTCTACATTTCGCAGTGTATATTAGTAATATACTTAAAATTTATGAACATTCACAATGCTATCTTTATCAAAAATATTTGAGCCGTGTTTATTAATAACATATTTTAAATTTAAATTTTTGACGTAATGGTTGGAAAACGTTCTTCAATGAAAGAAGTCAATTGAAGGAGAAACACAATGGACGTAGTAACATGTAGTCGCGTAGATATTTGTTGGACTGAGGTTGTAATTTCATTAATTTTTTGATATTATTTTTGTCATTAAATTAGGGTTTGAAAGGTAAGCCATGTCATTCCATCCCTGACCCCCCAATTTGAGAGGTCAAAAAATATTGAATTTTGGATGGCAAAGGATGGCTTCCAAAGCCATCAATTGTCATTTCATCCTGTTTCAAAATAGACTCTCAAATAATGACCTGAGTCATTTGGATCATTCCCCTCCATTTCCTTCCAGCCCTCCACTCACATCCAAACATACCCTAAATGCGCACTGAATAAATTTTTGAATTGACACAATAACAATGACGGAGTCAAGAATTTAAAATAGGAGGGCTCAAATATGTAATTTTTTTAAATTTTGGGGGGCTCAGTGCACCATTAAACCCCAAATAACTCTATCTTTTTATATATATATAATTTTTTAAGATTTTGGGGGGCCCAGTACACCACTGGGTCTCAAGTGGCTCCGTCTCTGCACAATAAGATGTAAATCATATCAATTGGATACTTCGCACTAAACAAGCCCTATACAATAGACTCAATTGAGAGAGCATAAATAGGAGAATTTGAACATAAAACCTTTTGGTCTCATACTACCGATTCCACCTACCAAGTAGAATTTAATTTGGACAACTTGTTAGAAGATTGAGAGTCAACATGCCTTTGCTTACTATATTTGATGGAACGTGCAACAAATTGGAATATTGAAACTTCACATGGGCTCAGCACATGCACAAATCAAAATTGTCGAAACAACCAAAGGCATTTCACCTGAAGAGTTTGGCTTGCCTACCTAAACCATTTCACTTTCCACAGGCTAATCAATTTAGTTTAGTTAACTTTAACCAAAGAGAGAGAGAGAGAGATTTGATTATTTGAAGCAACTTATAAAGTTATTCTTTTACGACCAAAATATCACCGGTTCAAGTCATATGAACCAATTGATAATCCTTCTCCGACGTTCATAAAGTGGAGAGTTTTATGCACTGAATTTGTCCTTTGTCTTAGTTTATTTTAATAAATTTTTTATTAAAAATTGATCGAAAACAGTTGGAGAAAAAATTTAATTTGACATCATTTATTTGGAGCATATGTAAGACTTGTAGGCAGAGAGCTATGGTCGTCTTCTAAAACTTAAGTGATGAATTGGATTTAAATGGTCACTTGGAGCTTCTTAACAAGATTTAATACACGCAACATCACAAGTATGTCCTGAGGTTTTAAAATGTGTATATGATAATCTTGGGCCCAGGTTGACCCGCTCGGCCCAAAAGATGTTGATAAATCTGCTAACACATTTGGGCTATTGGGCTTAATTTCGGGTCATGAAGATGTAATTCAATGTCATCGGGCGTCATGTTATACAATAGGAAATTAAAAATTGTTTTTATTTTCAGTCTACAACCCAATCTTATTGATTAGGTTTAATACGAACCGTCGTATCACACACGCAATCTTTCTCAGTACCAACTCGATCCGCATATCTCATATTTGCTTTTGTATATAATAGTGCATATGTTAAATTTAGATCATAACATAAAGGTGGTTTAGTTAGAAGAAGTTGAGGCTTGGAAAGGAAGCTTGTGAGTTTGGCCACAATCTTAAGGAATCAATGAAACGACGTAAGGTAACGGTCAAGACTCAAGAGTCAGGCTAATCAGGTCACCAAACTCACCAAACTGCTTCTCTCTTTTTTACTCTACGCCCATTTCGTGAACTATATAACAGTGAAGTCATATCATATGTTGACCAAAGGCTTGTACATAATATTAAATCGTTTGAATTATAACATTGAACTATAAGATTGAATTATATTAAATCCAATCTTATATTAAATCATTATGTAAATAATATTTAATAAATTCATGACTAAATCAAAAAAGAGATTTTTTTAAAAATTGATATTAAAATTTTTTCAAAAATTTAAAAAATAAAGAATTTTTATTTTCTGTTTCTTTTTTATAATTTGATTTAGTATCAATTAAATATATATTATTTAATTATTTATTATATTAATTACCAGCAAATTATATATTTTTATTTTATTTCATTGTTGTAATTAAATTAATTTAATAATTATTAATGATATAATTCAATTTAAATATCCAAAATAAAATTTGAATTAATAATAAATATTCATTAAAAATTTAAATTATTTAATAAATATTAAAATAAATATTAAAATAAATTTAATTAATAAAAATAATTTAATTTTAATTTTATTTAATATATAATTATCACTAATAGTAAAAATATAACTACAATCATATTAAAAATCTTTTTTTTTTCAAAATAGAAAATCTATACAGAAAAAGAGAAGTGGGTTGGACTCAAACACCAAATAAAAGAAAAGGCATAATGACCTTGTTTGTCAAACAATATATTGCATTAGTTGACTGATTCTATCAGCGGATAGCTGATTATATCAATTAATTTAACCAATGAATAACATCAGCTATTTATTAAAGATATTTGATAAAATTAACTATTTAGTATTAGCTGTTAATATGTAAAATAACTTATGAGGATATGATTTTTTTTTAAAAATTATAAGAGCGTGAATATTATATTTTTTATTATTTCGTTGAATATTTTTATAAGAATTTAAATTTAGATATTTAATTTTACAAAAGTTAAGTTTATGACTTTAATAATAATAATAATAATAATAATAATAATAATAATCCAACATTAAATTGTAATTTAATATGAATGATGCATTGAAATATATCATATTTATTAGGGTTAAAAATAATTTTTTAAAATAGTCAAAAAGTTAAATTTTAGTCTTTAAGTTAAAAAATAACTTATAAGTAAATGTATTTTACGGAAAAACAAAGAAAAGACATAACGTTTGCAATAAATAATCTAAGAAATTATTTTCCGGAAAAAAAAATGTCCCGTTCCTAAATTTCAGAACCAATGTCTCTGTCTCCGCTCTCTGGTCCGTAGGCGAGACAAGAACAAGCCGAAGAAGAAGAAGAAAAGTGGCCGTACTTTGTAAGTAATGGTTTTGATTAAACTATACATTTCCAGAAACTAACTGCTCACCAAGACAGCTAACTCAACTAAATCAAATACTCACTTCAACAAAGGCTTCACAGAGACAGAGAGAGATGATGAAGCTGTCGGCGCTTCAGCAGAGCTACATGAGCAGGCGGAGCAACAGCTTCAGAGGATCGGCGCCGCTGGTTGACCCTTCATCGGAAGGCGGCGGGATCAAATCCCCGACGACCGTCTTCTGGCTTGTCCTGCACGGCATTTGCTGCCTTGTTTCTCTCCTCCTCGGCTTCCGCTTCTCTCGCTTAGTCTTCCTCATTCTCTTTTCCACTTCGCCATCTAATTCCTACTTCTATGCTGCGCCGTTTCGCCAGCTCGCGTCCTCCAGCTTCGGTTCCGACCTTGCCGTTGCGCCTCCGCATCTTGCTGATGATGTGCGTCTTACGGCGCTCAACAGGACGGTGAACTCCAGAGTGGCAGTCGGGCGCCACGGGATCCGGATCCGTCCGTGGCCCCACCCGGACGCGAAGGAGGTCATGAAGGCTCACCAGATAATAGAGAGAGTTCAAAGAGAGCAGAGGGCTCAATTTGGTGTGAAGAATCCTAGGACTCTTATCGTAGTCACGCCGACCTATGTACGGACATTTCAGACGCTGCATATAACAGGTGTTATGCACTCGCTCATGCTTGTTCCTTATGATGTTGTTTGGATCGTTGTGGAAGCTGGTGGAGTTAGCAATGAAACTGCTTCCATCATTGCTAAATCAGGAGTTAAGACAATTCATGTTGGTTTCAGTGAAAAAATGCCGAATACTTGGGAGGGACGCCATAAATTGGAGGCTAAAATGCGAGTTCGTGCTCTGAGGTAAAGCTATCTTCGCTTTGCTTGCTTTACTGTGATTATTTTGAATATAGGAAGATGTGTGTATTGTATTGCTTTGTTGGTTAGAGTGTGTGTTTGATTGTTGGCTATGTGTTTGGTGGAGCAGAGTTGTGAGGGAGCAGAAGCTGGATGGACTGGTAGTGTTTGCTGATGATAGTAATATGCACAGTATGGAGCTTTTTGATGAGATCCAAAATGCGAAGTGGTTTGGTGCTGTTTCGGTTGGGATTCTAATTCAGTCGGGTCGAGCTGAGGAGTCATCATTGAGTATGCTAAAGAAGGAAGAGGAGAAGCCTGAAATGCCTTTTCAAGGTCCGGCTTGTAATGCATCTTACAAATTTGCTGGGTGGCACACATTTAACACAGTACCATTTGGAGGAAAAGTTGCAGTTTATATTGATGATAGGGCAACGGTCTTGCCTAGGAAGTTTGAGTGGGCAGGGTTTGTTTTGAATTCTAGATTGCTTTGGAAGGATGCTGATGATAAGCCAACTTGGATTAAGGATCTGGATTCTGTTGATGATGATTTAGAAAGTCCTCTGTCTCTGCTCAAGGAACCCTCAGTGGTAGAGCCACTTGGCAGCTGTGGCCGACAAATTTTGCTCTGGTGGCTTCGTGTAGAAGCCCGTGCTGACAGCAAATTCCCTCCACGGTAAGCATTTTGTCCTTAAATGTTGTTGTCTTCCGTTATGGTTTACCATTCTTCTACTTTCACTCTGAATCTGCTGTTTTTGTTTTACATTGTGGCAAAGAGTTGGATAAACTTAAACCATCGAATTCATAGCATCACTTGAATCATTGAGTTACTGTTTGATACAGGTAGGAGATGTTTATTCTTTTACCTAACAAATTGAGTACAGATCTAAGTTTGTTGAGAGTTATAAATGACTTAATGCCACCGATGGTAACCATCATCAATTTATAGAGTGATACTGTGTTACTTGAGACAATATATTGGCTCCATAACCCATGTCCGAACAACTTCCATTAATGTAAGGATAATGATATTATATGCTGGCCTTTCTTGAAATTAACCATCTCGGTTTTGGTGGTTTTCTTGCAAATACATGTGTTGAGTAGCATATGAGAATCTCGTTTGTTAGGCCTATAAATTAATTGAACTAACCAAGCATCAGTTTGTCTTAGGTCAATTTTTGTGACTAAATTGAGTTTAGGCTTAAAGTTTTCCTCAGATTTTCGGGTCATAATCTCAAATTCAAGTTTTGCTTCTTCAAAGTACCAAAACGAATGTACCAGGCATGATTATATCATGACATAAGCCTGAACAATTCTAGGTGTTCTCTTTTCATTGCTTATTCTTTTGAATTATGATACTGGCACAAGGCGTTGGTGGTCACGTGTAACAAGTATACTCAAGTTTTGAGCATTTTTCAATATTACAGTATTTCCAGATAATGTTATATGTTTGTATAATATCGTCAATTTTGTTTCCATTTACTTGGTTTCAAATGGTTTAGCTGCCACAGACGCTTACCCTTGTACTCTATCCTGCCTTCAGATGGGTAATTGATCCACCTTTGGACATCAGCGTACCTTCTAAACGAACACCGTGGCCAGATACTCCTCCTGAGCTCCCCTCCAACGAGAAGTTTGTAGTTGACGACCAAGACCATCCCACTAAACATTCTACAAAATCTCGATCATCCCGATCAAGAAGGTCTGGAAGTAAGAGAAAACCGGAGTCCAAATTGGTGGATCCGCAGGTTTCAGCAAGTCATTCTGAGCAGCACTGAAGCTTTAGCCAACAACTTCCAAGACTTCTACTGCTGTGAAAAATGCGATTCCAATTCTTCAATGTCAAATGTAAAAGAAAAGGCAAAAATCCCAAGATCGTATCAGGTGGAACGCATCCTTTGCAATAAAAAAAAAGGTGATATAGGCATCTGAGTTTTTCAATCCTGTCCTGAGTCTCAGTGTTTGTTTTCCCTTATCCTAGTTTACCTGTTGGGGATGAGTGGCATTCTGGTTTCTGATGATCATGGTCCGAAATCTTTTACAGACAATGAGGTCTTGTAATATTCATCAAAAAGCCTTATCTTCTTTTTACCAAAAAAAAAAAAAAAAAAAAAAAAGCCTTATCTTCTTAATAGTGGTCGGCTGAAGAAGCAAAAGTCCGAGTTTCGAGCTTGTATTATGCTAGGAGGGAGGCCTGTTGGATAACTAAATCCTTTGGGCCTTTTCAAGTTGCAATGGAAGAATAGGATAAGATTGACGTGTGAAAGGAGTACTGATGGGCTATAGCCATTAGTAGGCACTGTGGACCAATTCTTACCAATTTTAATATTGGAAAAGTAAGGAGGCGCTTGGTTTACCGAAGGTAATGGGAATGAGAATAGGAATGAATATAGTGAAGAATAGGAATGAATATAATCATTATAATTATGATGGTTGGTTAAGATGAAGGAATTATTATCGTTACCTTTGATAGTGGTTAGTTTGTTAAATATTTTGAGAAATAAAAATTTATTAAAATTATTTTATATCAAAATTTTAATATATTTTAATTAATTATATTTTATGCACCCTATTACTTATATTTTAATTAATTATATTTTATAATTAATTATAATCAAGTTTTGCACTAAAAAACTTGAACAATGATTCCCATTCCTCTGGATTACCAGAGGAATGGAGTATTACCAAAAACTGGGCAATAAAAGTGATACCTGTATAATGATAGATTGATACCAAACGTTACTTTTCAAAGTATACCCATACCTTTTGTCCCATACCCCTCAAACAAGCATATCCTAAGTGATTTATTGCTATTTAATATTATAAATAATAATATATTTTTAAATAAACATATTCTTTTACAATAATAATTACTAAAAATTATTAATTGTTTTTTCGTGAAGCATTTATAGATAAGTCTATCGGAAACAACCTCTTTATTAAATAGGGGTAAGGATAACACTAATTGAAAGTTTCACTTTGATGTAGGATTTGAGGAGATCTAATGTTGTATCAAACAATAGTTAAAATATTCAATCACTTTGGTCGATTAAATTGTAAAAATCTTTAATAATTTAACTTTTCAGTTTAGTTTTTAATTTTCTGATTCAATTTACTTTAATAACTCTTGTTTTAAATTTAAAAGCTCTTATCTTATCGGTTTAACTTTCATTTTAATTTGTAAAACTTCAATATTTAGATAGTTACTATTCCAATTATTTGAGGTTAATATTTTTAAGAATTTTCAAAACATTCAAAGTATTAGAAGTGAGGCCTAATTAGTACTTGAGTTTTAACTTTTTATCTGATTATCAATTGATTTATGTAAAACAAAGGTTACTTATTCATAATTTTATGAGTTAGTGCATATTTAATACAAATTATCTTAATAAAAAAGAATACATTTATATTATTTTAAATGGATAATTATCAAAATACATCACGATGTCCAATAATTTTAATAGGATTTTTTTGGTTGTCCACGAGGTGTCTTAAAAGGGTCATAACTATGAGAAGATATCTTTAAACCATCCACGCTCAGATTAATCTTCGCTTAAGCTGAGTAAATCTCTTGCAGGAATCAAATCTTTTACTATAAGTTTTAAACGGTGGGATTTTTTTGGTTATCTATGAGTTGTCTTAGAAGGGTCCCAATTATAGAAAGACAACTTTAAATCATCCACATCTAGACTAATCTTCACTCAAATTAGATAAGTCTCTTACGAAAGGTAAAGCTCTTAATCTAAGTTTTAAACAGTAAGATTTGAACTCTAGTAGGATTTAACATAATTGATAAACTATATACATAATTGATGTTCCCTTAGACAGCAACCACATCTGAACCATCTCAGACTCGAAAAGCACTGCTCCTTTTTAAGTGACAAATGATAAAATTTAAGTATGCCTGAAATGGTCTTCCAAGTTCCAAGGAATTAACAATTTGCTCTTTGGACAGAAAGTAGGCGGCACATGTTTCGAGCATGACTGGCGGGCTAGTGAGCAGAGGAGAGAGTTCTTGCTGATCCTGACCCCTAGGAGCCTGTAAAAACCATTCAACATGGCATCACTTGCCTGCAACAACGAACCGCCTCAACTCCGCAAACCTCACCGTTTGACGTTGAATAAGAATTTACTATTTTTATGATTACCCTATGACTCGGGTTTTCCCCTCAACTCTCCCCGTAACTTGTGATCTTACCCTGTATAAAGCTCACACCAAGCTGACTTCTTCCTTCACATCCTCATTTCCTTGCTCTCTTCTTTTCTATTGAACCGCCAAGTTTTGCCAAATTATGGCACTTACTATGTCAACCCTTCTCTTCTTATTCAGTATTGGGTCTGCTCTGGACATGTCCATTATTAACTACGATAAGTTCATGCACAAAAAACACGAGCCACAGCAGCTTGCATCGACCAGCAGAACCGATGAGGAGGTCCTAGGAATATACCAGTGGTGGCTGGCCAAGAACGGTAAAACTTACAACAGACTCGGAGTGAATTATGAGAGATTTGAGATATTTAAGAACAATCTTAAGTTCATCGACGACCACAACTCCAAGAATACCACTTACAAGCTTGGGTTGAATCGCTTTGCTGATCTTACAAACGAAGAGTACCGATCCACGTTTTTGGGCACAAGGACTGACGCTAAACGTAGAGTAATGAAGTCCAAAATCCCGCGCAACAGATATGCTGTCAACCCAGGCGACATGCTGCCGGTGTCTGTCGATTGGAGAGTGAAGGGTGCAGTTAGCGCCGTCAAAGATCAGGGAACTTGCGGTACGTTTAGTTTTCTCTCTCTGTGTTCTCTTGCTAAAGATCAATCATCCACGGGTCATTAGGTGTTCCAAGTTACGAGAAATTAGAAACTTCCAGGAATTGATGTTGGGAAGTGGCTGTGGATATGTGTGCATGAGATTGTCGGGGCTTGTGGTTAGGCGGTGGAGTAGTTTCTTCATTTTTGTTCTTTTTCTGGGATTTTGAGAAATCCAAAGACTCGTCGTTCTTTAACTTTCAGTAGCACATGACGAGGTTTCTGATAAAGACACGTGAAAGCTAATTATGGAGAAAATGATATTAATATTTTGGGATATCCATTAAAATAAGGTTTAAAAGAGCTTCTTGACTCATACTTTCTATCAAAGATTCGGATTCGAATATTGTGTATTGATCAAGATTTCTGGGATCTTGACATTGTTTATGTTCGGGTGCAGGTAGTTGCTGGGCTTTTTCGACCGTTGCCGCTGTAGAAGGAATTAATAAGATCGTGACAGGAGAGCTATTATCTCTGTCGGAACAAGAACTCGTAGACTGTGACAGAACCTACAACTCTGGTTGCGACGGAGGACTTATGGATTACGCATTCAAGTTCATCATGGAAAACGGCGGCATGGACACCGACCAAGACTATCCTTACCTAGGCGCTTCTCGCGAATGCGACTCTGCCAAGGTCTAGATATACATACAAATTTCTCGACTTTCACTTTGTTTTTGAAGTATCTGTTCTTAATTTTTTTTTTAATCGAAATGGATCATTACAGAAAAACGCTAAGGTTGTTACCATTGATGGGTACGAGGATGTCATACCGTACAATGAGAAAGCATTGCAGAAAGCTGTATCACATCAACCTGTCAGCGTCGCCATTGAAGCTGGTGGCATGGCTTTACAGTTCTACCAGTCCGTAAGTTAATTTTTCCCTGACTACTACTTTATCGCTTACAACTTCTAATCCATAAACACTGATGCGAAAATCCCAGTTTTGTTCTCTGCGATTCCGATCATCTTCTTTCAATCTTTTTCAGGGTGTTTTTACGGGTGAATGTGGGACAGCTCTAGATCATGGTGTGGTTATTGTTGGGTATGGAACAGAGAATGGAGTTGACTACTGGATAGTGAAGAATTCTTGGGGAAAAACATGGGGCGAGGATGGTTACATAAGAATAGAACGTAACCTGGTCGACACACGCACTGGAAAATGTGGAATTGCGATGGAGGCTTCTTACCCAATCAAGACTGGCCAGAATCCTGCCGGAATCAACTCAACAAGTATTGAAACGCCTACTGGTGATGCTAAAGATCAGTAGTGCTTGAAACATGCTACTATCGACGAGAGAGAGGTGCAACAATTGATGATATTATTAGTTACTTCTTGATTTTACTGTGCTCCATTGCCACCTGATCCTTCCTGATCCAGAGTAACACCTATTTTATATTTGTAGATTGGAAGTAGGGAAGGTGGTAGAAATAATAGTTTGAGAAGTTACCCACTGCTTAGTTAATTATGTCTCCAGACCTCCTTTATCCTTCTGGGCATTAGGCAGAAAGATAAAGAAGGCCGCTCTTATTCTTTGGAATTCAGATGATTGTTGGTTGCATGTAGGTTTTTCATTGTCAAACAGAACTCCCAGGAACTGTTGCATCCCAACCTCTAGTTTTATCTCAAAATGTAGTGTGGAAACGCCTTTCAACTTCAGCATTCTTAATCTACATTGATGTGACAGCCTGACAGCCATTTTTGTGGGGCATTGAATGTTTCTCACTTGCCTGTTATGATCATGTGACTTGTCTGGTAAAATTTTGATCATTACCATATTTTATAATTTACATGTCAAATTAACCAAAAGGATGACGCAGACGAAGGAAATAACTTTCTCCCACTAATACAGAATCACAGGATTGTTAACAATGAAAGTTGAGGGGCTTACCAATCAAAAGGAAGAAAAGGACAGTTGAATGTTCTGTTCTGTCTTCATTGGTTGTCAGGCGGATTAGAATACGAGATTAAACAAATAAACTACTAATCTCACGTCTCAGAACTGTGAAGAATATTATATTGTAGACAATCGTGCACTTTTCTTCTTATCCTAACTACACGTTACATTCATCACTCCAGCTGCTTTAATTTACTCCATCGTTCGTAGAAAGTGGAGGGCCCCTGTTTCAAGTTCTGGTGTTTCTGTACATGTTTTCTTCATCTGTACCACTTTGCTGCCGAGGATGAATGAGAGGGCCTGAGTTTCTTTTCCACAACTGCCTTAAGATTCAGAACATCAGTTATCATTACTAGAGCTAAGCATATTCAAATTAAACTAAATCTTGGTCATTTAACTTATGAAGTAGATGGAGTACAAAGGAAAAGGAATGGTAGAGAACCATAACCTTGAACAATGACTTCAGAAAGAACACTAACTAGATGTACACGTTTTGCCAACTTGCAGAATTAAATATCTTCATACCCAAACTAGCCCCACATATCGATCTTTATCAATGATTCTCAAAGTAGCACGTGAAAACACTCACAATTACTTGGAAAGAAATGATTGTTTTGATGGATGAAACCCATTTCTACACCTAAAAGTTCTATCACAAATAGCAAAACATTCAACCTAAAGCCTACCTTGAAAAGTATGTTATTCCAAGGCAATGCTTCCTTGTTGATTGTAAAGTATACGATTGGTTGATGTCAATTGCTTTGGACAAAGGGTTACTGTTAAATTTAAAGCTTGGTATTGGACTAAACTTTATTCTGATTACGCGTTTGTTCTTTTAAAGCAAGAGGTTCCTTGGGAAAGGCTGCTTTTGAAACCAGAGTTGTTTATCTTCATCAAGAATGGTTGCTGTCTTCAACAAGGAGCTCTTAAGTTGGTACCTGATCACTGTCAAACTTAGGGAAACTGTAGAGTCTGCAATTCCCAAATCGCCTACTGGTGTCCCAGCGCTTGAATTCTCAGAAAGATCTCATCAGGAACTGCAAAAACTGCAGCAGACAACATCAGATTCCAGGCATGTTGTAATCGGAGGTAATGATGACAACCTCGGACTGAAACCACCTGCAGATTCAGTGCAAGTAGTGATCAAAGGTGACTCTGAAAATCCAGAAGAGGGAAGCAAACAATCAGAATCTGATTGGGTGGTCTCAATCAAAGAAAAACTCGAACAAGCTAGGGAAGACGATGCAACTAGTTCGTGGTCAAAGTTGTGCATCTATAAAGTCCCCCATTACCTACGAGAAAGTGATGACAAAGCGATCGTCCCCCAGATTGTATCCTTGGGACCTTATCACCATGGAAAGAAACGTCTGCGCCAAATGGAACGCCATAAGTGGCGATCTCTTCACCATGTACTGAAGCGTAATAATCAGGACTTAAAGCTGTATCTTGATTCTGTAAGAGAACTCGAAGAGAGAGCTCGTTCCTGCTATCAGGGGCCAACTAATCTTACCAGTAATGAGTTCGTTGAAATGATGGTACTTGATGGTTGCTTTGTGCTTGAACTCTTTCGAGGTGTTGCTGAAGGATTCAAGAACCTTGGTTATCCGAGAAATGATCCCATTTTCGCGATGCGTGGCTCGATGCATTCTATTCAGAGGGACATGATCATGATAGAGAATCAGCTTCCACTCTTTATACTCGATCGGCTTCTTGGTCTTCAGCTAAACGATCCTGACCAGACAGGACTGGTTGCCAAGTTAGCTGTCAGGTTCTTTGATCCTCTAATGCCAACTGATGAACCACTGTCAGAAAATGACAGGAACAAGTTGGAATCTTCTCTAGGATATGCAACAACCTTTGACCCCCTATCTGATTTAGGAGGCTTGCATTGCCTTGAAGTTTTTCGCAGAAGTCTCCTGCGGACAGGACCAAAACTTGCGCCCAGGATATGGATGAAGAGATGGTCACATAATCGTCGGGTCGCAGACAAAAGACGGCAACAGTTGATCCACTGTGCAACTGAGCTCAAGGAGGCTGGCATCAAATTCAAGAAGAGGAAGACGGATCGATTCTGGGATATAAAATTCAAGAATGGTGTCCTCAAGATTCCTAGACTCTTGATTCATGATGGTACCAAGTCACTTTTTCTCAACCTCATAGCATTTGAGCAGTGTCATTTTGATTGCAGCAATGATATAACCTCCTACGTGATCTTTTTGGACAACTTGATCAACTCTCCTGAGGATGTCGCATATCTCCATTACTGTGGCATAATTGAGCATTGGCTTGGAAGTGATGCTGAAGTTGCGGATCTCTTTAACCGGCTCTGTCAAGAGGTGGTTTTCGACATTAATGACAGCTACCTCTACCAATTATCTGCTGATGTGAACAGCTATTACAATCACAAGTGGAATGCTTGGAAAGCAACTTTAAAACACAAGTACTTCAGCAATCCCTGGGCTATAATCTCATTTATTGCTGCTGTTGTGCTGCTGCTGCTTACTTCTGCACAAACCTTCTATGGAGTCTATGCTTATTACAGGCCAAGTTCTTAAAAGTCCACTATGACTTATTTTCCTTCTTATCTATCCATTTCTTTTCTTGTTTTGGTGTGTATATCATACTGTAACCCTTCCCCAACTCAAAAGCCCCTATACGAAAATGTTTTCCAGATTACATTATCTAAAGAAATGTTTGATAACAGAAGATCATGATGCTATGCTCAGCATAATCTATACCTCAAAAGTGTAACCGGTACTAACGCAAAGGGACATCACATCCAATTGCATAACTTAGCATGCAAGAGATTTAAAGTAATGGAGCGATTCTCAGGAAGCACTATGAAACCCCTTATGTTCTTGTCTTGTTTCCACCTTCCACACTACACTTTGAAACCATTTCTGTTCTCGTCTTGTTTCCAGCTTCCGCACTCTACCGTGAAACCACTTCTGTTCTCGTCTTGTTTCCAACTTCCGCACTACACCGTGAAACCACTTCTGTTCTCGTCCTGTTTCCAACATCCACACTATGGAAATTGAGCAAGGCCAAAACCTGTATCCAACAAAATGCTTCGTTCTTACCTGGGTTTCAGCTTTCTGTTGTTTCGATTGAACAATCAATTTTCACATTTTGAACTCCTAAGTCCCCCTTTTGCTTGTCTTAAATATGAATTAACCTCTTAAGATTCTTAAGAAAATTTAGTATTTCACCGTTTATAAGTTTATCTTTAATAAGAGATCCTCCGTTTGTAGATTAAGGTTCCATAGATAATAAATATAGCAGCATACTTCTGGGGTCTTCGTCCCAGGATGCAAAAGTCAATTCTCTCGGATGAGCCTAAAATGCCCAAAAAATAAGTATAACATGATGTATTCTACCAAGAAAAGAAGTACTTGAATGCACCGTCTGACCGATTACTGCAATATCAGCTACAGCCCAAATCAAACAAAATGTCGGTATGATGTTCTCAGCATCCTGCAATACCTAATTCTTAATCTACAATATCACTAAGCATTGATTTCACAATATCTCTGCAAATGGTCATTCATTCCATTGTTACTAATCATAGAGGCCCTCTTTAGATAATACCCCAGATTGGTGGAATTCTTGCATGAACTTGTTTCTTGTCAAGAAAACAAGAAGAGACATATAACTATAGTGCAATAGTTTCCATAGAGCTCTGGTAAAGAATATCTAAAAGGGGAGGCATAGTGGAGAAGAAAAGAAAAAATGGCATTCATCTAAATTAAAATGCATTGTTATTGTACTTAACATTTTTTCAGGGGTGGAGACTAAAGAAAAAATAATTTCTAACTAGACTCAGCATGGTCCTATTGCACCCTAATCTAGAATTCCCCAAAGAGAAGTCACTAGATAAAAGCATCTGCAATAGGAAGTAGCATGCCTCATTTTGCAGAAAACCTTCTTAAGAGAACTGCCACTTTGGTTCATCAGGCTAAATTCCAACCAGCAACAGGGCAAGGGTCCCAAGTGAAGCCTGTGAATCTGAGGCAGAGAAATGTCATATAAGCACCTAGTTCACTGGTCAAAATGACACCTATAACACCCACAGACTTCAAATGCTCCACCTGCCAACATAAAAATGCTGAGAAGAATAAAGTATTTTGTGGATGAATTACTTAAGAAAGGTAAATATTGTTTTCTATGGCTTAAAATACCTAAGAAACTCAATCCCTGGGCAGGCTTGTGCTGTCGCTTGAAGCACCTCTCTTTCCATCATAGCGCTGTTAAGAAGAGTAATCAACAAAAATTTAATCTCCTATAATATTTTGTTATTGAAATATAAAACAACAAAAAGACAATACAAAGATGGTACCTGTTTGCCAATAGAGAATGGAACATATTTATACTTAACCATGTGCATTATCTGTCTCCTCATAGTGAGAATGAACAGAAGCCCCCAATAGAAGAGAAGTATTGGCCAGAAGACAGGCACATCAAAAACATCAAAGAATGTCATAAAAAACGCAATGCAGAAGGCCTTTGTGATAGAGTACCTTCCATGAAAGAGAAAACAGAGGCACTTCAGTTGATGAAAATCATCCAAAGAGAAGCGCACGAGTAAAATAACAAGCATATATGTCATCACAAATACAGATGTCAAGGTCGTTCCTAAAGAGAAACATTATCCAAAACTGTGCCACACAAGAGATATACATTATCTTCTTTGGTTAAGAAAAGAGGGTATTTCTTCTGTGGTGTGAGTTTGATGGGGGGAGATCAGTTCTTATGTGAAGTGGGTAAGCTAAGTAAAACAAAAGAGATACTGAATTCTACAATTTTTTCCCATCAGATGGTACTTAAATCGTTGTAAGCTAGTAAACCATAAACAGATTCATACAAAGAAATACTCCAACTTCTGCATCAGTTGACAGATCCCAGAACGTAAATGCCTAGATACATCAACGGTCTCTTGCTAGCTTCTACTGTTTTAAACTACATTCTATGGTGTACATGCTCTCCAACAATTGCACTCCTTTATAGTTTCTTCATTTCAGAAACAATCTCATGGAACTCCAAAAATCATCACATCTTACAAGTCAGGGGGCATATATCTTGCAATCACCAAGCATACGCATTCTCAAGAACCCTTAACCTATTCTCCCAATTTCTGGTAACCACATGATATCAAATTTGTCCCTAATGTAGTATCTCCAAGTCCAATTAAATAGCCTATACCAAAAAGTTCAATACAATCGAATTCGATTTACCCTAAATTGACATTAATTAAACGAGCAACCATCAAAATCCACAAACTGCCAGAAACTCAAAGAAAGTACCGTACCAGAACTTGAATTCCGGGAGGCGTCGGACAAAAGGACGGAACTCGTCGGATCCGCGGGTAGGTAAAACGGGTCCGTCGCGGCTACTCCCGTCAAATTCTGGGTCAATCTGAGGAGACAAGAAGCCAATGAGGAGATTAAGGAGGTAGATTCCCAGAGCGTAGGTTACGATGTAGAACCCCACGAAGTACACCCGTATGGAGTACACAAGCGCTACAATGAGGCACGCGATCCAACGGTTGAGGACGTGAGGGACTGACTTGTCGAGTAGGTGTTGATACCACCGGCAAACGGAGTAAGTCCACCGTGACACGGCGGCGGCTGGGGTCGATGAAAGGTTGGAGAGATCTTCTCCGGCGAGGGCTCCACCAGTACTAGGTTGTCCTTCCTCCATTTGTGGGCCCCAAAAAAAGGAAGAGACTTTTTTTTTTCTTTGATTCTTTGTAGTCTTCGTCTTTGTGCTTACAACTTCTGAGAGCGGC
The DNA here is from genome assembly GCA_025531925.1 of Erythroxylum plowmanianum. Taxonomy (NCBI): domain Eukaryota; kingdom Viridiplantae; phylum Streptophyta; class Magnoliopsida; order Malpighiales; family Erythroxylaceae; genus Erythroxylum; species Erythroxylum plowmanianum. The sequence continues at coordinate 31,363,006 of JANVCQ010000230.1, forward strand.
GGAGTCTCCGTCTCTGTATTTGTATCGTTTCGGCCGATGATCCAACGGTGATGGTTTGAGTTTAGGAAATAGTACTCATATGATCAACATTGGGACCTTTTATGGGCTTTATGGGTCACTTCCATGGATGATAAGCCATCAGTCTGATTAGTTCAAAGGCCCATCTTGTGATGAATGAAGATAAAGACAAGGAAGATGGGATGAAACATGGGAGGTTTAACGTTTTTTATTAATAATTAAATTTAGTTAAAAATTGCAGTAAAAGTAGGAAACTTGGTAATTTCATCCAATGTTGTCTCTTGTGTCTAAACTCTGTCCAAATCCAACCTGAGACTCTCAAAAGTCAAAACATCGGGTAAGTTATCGTTATTCATCTTTAAATTGCTGTCAGATCTCTGCCTATGTTGTGTGCAAGTTCCGATCTATGCTTAAGAAGGCCCTTCTATAACTATTACTGTTGGTTTTCCAAAACCGGATTTTGAAGCAGAGAAACAGAAATTTGTGAGTTGATGGATACTACATTGATATTAGAAATGTTGGGAAATGGCGTTCCTGTCCAAAGTTCCTCTTTTTTCATGATTTCGTAGTCAAATTTGCCTGATTAAACTCCTACACGAGTCAATCGTATGATCTCCCTGTTTTCATTCTCCACCATCTTGCTTGCAACAAAACTAGCTAGTACGTTGGAGATCTATATACCCGACTACTGGTTTACTTTCTTGAATACATTCTGTTTCCTGTATATAACTGGATATTATATGTTTTTGGGTTAGGGCCAGTTTATCATTTCATAGTATCTACTTTCTTGCAGTGATCATCTGTAACTTGGGCTCTGACTGGGGAAGATTGACGGAGAAATGATGGATTCTCAATCTGTGGATTCCTCTTCCCAACTTCCTGACAAAGCTTCCAAGGTTGAACCTTCTGATAGGAAGGCTGATTCTGAGCCTTCTGTGGTCACTCCTAATGCACAAAATACTAATGCACCTGAATTATCAACTTCAGATGCATCATTACCCGATAGAAGTTCAATTATCCCTCAGCCAACAGTGCCAGATGGCTCGCCCACTGGAAGTTTTGGAATTTCTCGATTTTCCCGTTTCACCAGTCGCCTTGGTTTTCAATTTCCTTCAGTGTCATCTACATCAGAGGGCGTTGCTAAGAGCAATGCAACTACACAAACTGGTGTTCTAGAGTCATTTACTAAAGGTTTAGTTGATTCATCTCGAAGTGCTGTCAATGCCATGCAGGTCAAGGCACGCCATGTTGTATCCCAAAACAAGCGTAGATACCAGGTATCTTTGCTTGAATTTATCTCTCTCTCCCCCCTTATACCTTGAGTGTAATAGTAAATGAGCTTTTTGGTTTCTCACAAGGAACTTTGGTGGTTTTGCTCAGTAGCCTAGTCCAATTTAATGCTTGTCTCCGCCGAAGGAAATATGCCTTTGTTTTAATTGTCTTCTTTTTCTATATTACATGATTCTGTCAATATCCCCCAATAACTCACATTGGTGGATGAAATGAATTTCTTAATTGTACACATGCGTTGCATTTTAGTTTTTCCCTCTGCTTTAAAAGTTCTTTTTATGGAATTGTTGTTTCTGACTTCTGAACACAATGCCCAGGAAGGAGGATTTGACTTGGATATGGCTTATATAACTGAGAACATAATTGCTATGGGATTCCCTGCTGGTGATTTTAGCTCTGGCCTTTTTGGGTACTTTGAGGTAGTTGATGTATCTAAGTCTCTTTCAAAATTAATTGGTGAAGATTAGCATAGCATCAAAACCAATCCCTTACTTGAATATCTTTTGCAGGGTTTTTATCGGAATCACATGGAAGAAGTGATAAAGTTTTTTGAAACTAAGCATAAGGTACTTTCCATTTTGAATTTACAGGCTGGAAATATTTGAGTGTACAATTGTTCCTGGATTCTTTTGAAGAAAAGAGGCTTTTTCCATGAATTTCTAAATAGGAGTTCATATTTGCACTTTGCTTAGTGTGAGAACTAATTTAGAAGCTTAATTATTGATTCTGATCTTTGACGAGTAGCAAAGCTAATATCAGCATACTCTTTGAAATAACGTACAAGAAGTGAGAAGAATTTAACTGGAATGCTTTGAGTGCATTGTGGCTTTTGTTGCCAGTCCACAAGGACTTCTATAATCCATGATTGCAGTGTTGATCAGCCCTGGCAATGAAGGGAACTACTGGATCTGAAATACTAGAGAACGAATTAATTGATTAGGCTTTTTGTATTCTTACAATGGACTATCATCTTTCCATTCTATGGCTTTATGTGGTTCTAATTACTCAGTATAACAATCAGGAATGTTTATCGGGGTTTCTGTTTAGTACATGTTAGTGACATGGTAACTTTTTTTCTGGTGAAGGGAAAGTACAAGGTGTATAATCTTTGTTCAGAGCGATTATATGACGCATCACTATTTGGAGGGAAGGTGTGGCCTCCATCTACACTTTCTGTTCCATTTGTATTAGTATCAGAATTAATTTCTGCAGACACATCTGACTGTTATTGCTATGGTAAATCTGAAGATCAAATAAAATTTTAAATGCAAAGGTTCATTCTGGTTTGGTTATTTGTTACTCAAACATTTTTTTCTCTCTCCTTGATCCTCTTTTTTTTAAAAAATCTGGTAAGTCTCTCTAAGCTTCATTCCGAAAGAAAAAATCAGTATGTTTAGAAGTTCTTGAAATAATTTCTGTTGACAAATTTCTCTGACATATCCAGACCTGAAGGCAAAATATTCTAAGTTCAATTATGTTCCTAATCTCCCTCAAGAAAAGCTATGGTTAAATTTAAATGATATTCTGATGAATATTTTCTTTATTCACAGGTGGCAAACTTCCCCTTTGAGGATCACAACTGTCCTAATCTTCAACTTATCACGTCATTCTGCCATAGTGCATACTCATGGTTAAAGCAAGACATCGAGAATGTGGTTGCTGTCCATTGTAAAGCCGGTATGGGCAGGACAGGCTTAATGATATGTAGCCTTCTTCTATTCCTGAAGGTGAAATGTTTTCAATATTTCATTAACAATAAGGGGTGATTTCAGACTTGCATTTTCCCTCAAGTCTGAAGCAATGTTTTCAAGTTCTGTGCTTCCTATGCAGTTCTTCTCAACAGCTGAAGAGGCCATTGATTACTTCAATAAGAAACGATGTTTAGATGGGAAGGCTCTAGTTCTTCCAAGTCAGATTGTTAGTCCATTTCATATGTTTGAATTTCTTTAGTATTGTATCATTTTAAGGGTTGATCTTCATTTTCTTCGATAAATCAATCTATTAAGTAATTATTTTCCGCTTTGGTCAGAGGTATGTCAAATACTTTGAGCGCATCTTAACATACTTCAATGGAGAAAATCAGCCTGGAAGAAGGTAAAACTTCGGTCTTTCTCAAAATTTGTAGACTTGGCTTTGGGAGTTATTGAAATTGTTAGAATATAGGTGCATGCTTAGAGGGTTGCGGCTTCACAACTGTCCGTATTGGATACGGCCATCTATTACCGTCTCTAACCATAATGGTAAGTGCTTAATGCCCCGCTGCAATCTGATCATCCATTTGCATTTACGAGTTCTATTTTATTGCTCACTGGAACCCTTACACCTGTTAGGTTTATGAACCCTTCACAGATTGTACGTAGTCATAGATTGGTATCTATATTCCAGAATCATTTTCGTAAGTGATTCTCTAAAAAGTATCTGGCTTCCAGGATCTTACCATGTAGTAATCATAAGAGCTCAGAATTCAAATATGCATCAGCATAGCCCTGAAGTTCCCTTGGGTTTCATTAAGATACCTGTTGTTGAGTGGAACTAGTGATACTTCTTGTCTTTTCTGTCATAGAAACTTGTAACATTTTTCTTTACCGTGAGAAACATAAAAGTTTTTATTGCTGTGAGTGTGACATAAATTTCAAGCCAGAATATTTCTCATCTACAGGGATTTTGTTCTCAACAAGAAAGCATTCAAAAACTAAGGATTTGATGGTACGACCCTTTTCCTAGAAAATTTTCTACTCTTATTATTTCTGTGTTCATCAACGTCTCACTTTTGCTTTTTGTACCATACTCTGATCCAAAAGTACCAAATATGCCTTTTCAGCCAGAAGACTTTTGGCTTAAAGCAAAGAAAGGAATTACGGTATTTGCTCTACCAGGGGAGCCTGGCCTAACAGAGTTAGTTGGGGACTTCAAAATCCATTTTCAAGATCGCCAAGGAGATTTCTACTGGTTTGTATTGAATAATTGGTTTTTCAATCCAAACTTCAGTTGCTGGGTTGAATTAACTAGCAATATGTCTCTGATTATTCTAATCAATTCATGTGGTGCTTTTCTCTTTAATGGGACCTTCTGATCAATGTTAACTCTGCACTGTATGATTTCCAGCAATAAATAACCTTATCCATTTGGTCTTTTCTGGTGTCCAGTTGGTTAAATACAACAATGAGCGAGAATAGAACATTTTTAGATGCCTCTGATCTTGATGGTTTTGAAAAGGTTGGTAGTTCAGTTTTTGGATTAACTTGTAGATTTTATGGCCTTATTTATGCAAGTTCAATGCCTGTTTTCAGTAACAAATCTTCTGTTCTCGTTAACCAGTTCCTCTCTGTTCTATTAAATCTCATCCATATATTTATGTGGAGTTTACATAAATATGTGGATAAATTAAATAGCACAGAGTTGGAACACCATAAACCGCACAGAGGATTTCATGTGCTGTTTTATCTATTCTTCTGGGAATCTTTTTGTGATTTGCAGCTCTGCTATGCAGAGAACACTGCCTTCTCCAGGTTTCCAGGTTGAAGTCATAATGATTGATTATCATGGTACTTTACCAACAAGGTCAAAAGTTGAGTCTACTGTTAAGGGATCCGAAGGTCCAATTCGTACAAGCCATGCTCCAATTCCTAGTGGCAACAAAGGTGCCAGTTCTGACCAAGTATCACAGAATGAAGATGATGTGTTCTCAGACAGTGACGGAGAGGAGGGCGGAGCTTCTGAGGTCAGACATCCTGTAGCTGCTTCTGGAACTGGATCCACTCAACCCATGCATTCGCCTAACTTGACAACGGAGGAAATGAGGACCTTAACCCATGGAACTCAGCAGTTATCGGTTCAAGGTCATCAACCTTCACGAACCGAAGCTTCCAAGGAATCAACTACTGATGACATTCATTTGAGGTCAGGAGGGCAACATGATATCAAGGCTATTGCTGCAGACGCATCGGTTTTTACTTTCGGAGATGATGAAGATTATGAAAGTGAGTGACGCATAAGGTTATGAAGTGAGGTGTGCCACAGGTTCTCCAGTGCTTATGTTGTATTCAGTGAGACATACTTGCTCACAAATCAGAATAATTCAAAGAAATCTTTGATTTTCTTCCATTCCATTTGTTGGAACTTCAAGATCAACGTTTGTTGCCCAATGTGAATGGACTTACAACGTTAATACTTTCAGCATCAGAAAGGGCATCATTCATTTTCTTCTGTTTTCACCTGCAACGATCTTCATCATCGAGTAATACAACTTGGGGAAATTAGTGTTTCCTTATTGCTCAGACACTAGAGGATTTTTTTTGGACAGAAAAGAGGCAATCATTGAAATACAACGGAAGATTGGAACCATAACGATGCTGATAGTTTAACCTTTCTTCTAATTGTAAATCATCTATAATCCTTTCACGATTCTGATCAAAGAATGAGGCGCATTGCTTGGATTACAAGTAAAAAGCTCTCATGAGCTGGTAAGCATCCCAAACCAATATGTAGCATTCCAAAATAACAAATGATGTTACAAACTGCTAGCCAGAATGAAAATAGTTTAAGTAATCTGATCAGGCAATGAACTTGCTATTCTAGTTAAATGATCAGATCCTAACAGCACTAAAAGTGTTAATTAACTGACCAATTTTTCATTAGTCGTAGGGCAACATCATATCTCAGAAAGCTAAGAATGGTTGGGGAAATGACCATGTCCCAAAGGCAAGAGTTAGCATCAGCTTTTCTTCCTCTTCTTCATTTCTTTCAACTTCTCTTTCAGTTCAGCTATGATTTTATCTTGCGTTGAGTTAGTTTTTGCTTCAGCTGCTCAATCTCTTTCACATAGGCATTACATTGACTTGAACCTTTTTCTTTCAGTTCTTGCTTCAGTCTCTCAATCTCTTTCAAATGGTTATCACAGTCACTGAAATCCTTTTCTTTCAATTCTTGTTTCAGTCTTTCAATCTCTTCAAAGTAACCTTCTGAGGCATTCTTCTCCAGTTTCTTGGGAATGTGCGTGTAATCATCCTGTAAGGCACCACTTTTCTGTGAAACTTGACTAAAAGCGCAAACTGTTGGCATTTTGTGAACATATAAACTAGCCGTTTCTCCTGTGCTAAGCAATGTTATGAATACCGTATCGAGCTTGGTACTGAATTGGACTCTGGAACGGAACTGTACCGGGTATCGTTTCGGGATATTTTTTAAATTTATAAAATAGTCCCTAAACTTTTTAAAATTGCAAAATAGTCCATATTGATATATTATACAGCTGTACTGTATACTTTACTAGTTTACTGTTTACATCAACCATACTTTCAAAAATCTTAATAATAAATAATAATGACAATTAATTTGAAATAACAATAATTTTTAAATATTTTACATATAAATAAT
>JANVCQ010000230.1:31383880-31399225 GCA_025531925.1 Erythroxylum plowmanianum
GTAGATTTTTAGGTTAAAAGTTTTTGTTTTTGCAAATAGGTCCCTAAGAAAACCGAAAATTACCGGTATTTTTTCAGAATCACCGGTACCGGTCGGAATTTAAACCCGGTAACTTCGTTCCAGTACCGGTACCGATTTTCGGCCGGTACGGTACGAAACTCGGGACACTGGTGCTAAGTTTAAAGCTAATTAGTTTCTGTGGCAGTCTGAAAATATCCTGACAAAAAGGAACAAATTAGTATGTGAAATAATTGCAACTGATGACTGGATTGACGACGAGAATCTCAACGGACAATCCCATTTTGCAAATGAGGGATCCAACAATAATACATTCTACTTTTTGTAACTCGTAAGCCAAAACCACCAGAGTACTTGTATACACCTAATGTACAACCAAAAAGTACCTTTTCTAGGCGACCATTTGCATTATCAAATGCCTGTTCTGCTTCTCGTGGATTCTCAAAGATGGCAATAACAGAATAATGCTTTCCTTGACCATTCTTAGGAGGCTGTTACAAAATTATAAGCCACATTAGAACTCAGCATGAAACTCACACAAAACTCAATGCGTGGCCAACGGGAAAAGTGTGAGGACCACAATCAAACAGTTTTGATATTTAAACAAACGGCAGATTTTTCAGTGTAGTCATTGCTAGATTACTAGAAATATTTGTTGTAATATGTAGGGTAAAAATCTATACACAAAAGACTACAAGATTACTGCAGGTCAGGTACATTGTAGCTACTTTTCAGGTTCTGATATACTGTTACTAGTTAAGGAATCATAGAAAGGAGAACCTGGTCAGCTCAGAAAGCACCAGCTACAATAATTCATAGTAGAGATAAAATTAGCAGCTGACAAGCCATCACCATTTTACACGGTAAAAATTTAAAGAAATGTTGAAGTAAGAACTTTCTCCAAGCAGAATCCGGTAACCAATCCTTGACCAAGTAAACTTTGTCAAAAGCATTTATTTTACAAGCTTGCACGTCCTCATTAAGCATACATGCCTTATGCAATCATGAAAAGAAAAATAAAATTGCAAACTCAAATTACTTAACCTTCAGTTCTATACTAAATTTCACTGGAAGTGCCCCTAGTAATTCTTCACTGGGGACAGTAATTGGTATCCGGTGAAGAAGCTTTGCCATTTCAGCTTCAGGCACCTTCGAGAGTAAAACAAATTTATTATATAAGAATGATAATACATTTAAAAATTATGACTCCAAGAAACTCCATTACCCAACTTACATTCTTTACATTCTCTTGCAAGTATGCAAGGTCATTATCAACCTTATCCTCAATCTTAGCAAGAACAAGTTTCATAGCAACAATTGCATCATCTTGACAGTCATGTGCAGCACCTTCCTCACGAAGTTCATAGCCTAGCACAGACTGTCAGAAAAAGAGCTCAACATTGTTAGCTATGTCTTAGAGAAATTCAAGTCATGTATTCAGACTAATAAGACAAGGAAAGACACTCTTGAGGCTAATCAAAAAGCTCCGATTCAGTCTGAACAAGAGTAATAAATCCAATTCTTCACACAAAGGAGTATTAAGAGACCATCATTACCAATCCACCAGAACCTGTTTAGATAGGTGAAGAGCCATATTATAATCAAAATTCTCTACTTAAACAGGAAATCCAATGCAGAGAACAGCTTATATTACCATAAACTGACAGGAGAGACATAGCATATAGACATGAATTATCTCGGCAGCTTACCTTACACAAATTACTCAAGGAAGGTGAGAGTCCATCTGCACTCCTGTAAATAAATGAGGTATCGATAACTATTGAATGGTCCAACTTTAGTGCTGTCAATGAAGATCAATTCAGATACAAATAAGCACGCCAACTATCTTCAGAAGATTAAAAAAAAACATTCTAAATTGTCAAGGAGACAAGTCAACATGGGATAAATAACTGCACAAACCTCGTAAGTCATTCTGTAAACTGTGACCCACTAAAATAGTTCTCTTTGACACTAAATTCTTCATGGATTTCTACGAAAAGTATAAACTAGCTTAATCCAAGGGTACTGCAATTGATGATCTTACAAGAATCCACAAAATGTTACCTGTATATCTGCTAATGAATAAGACGCTTTGCTTAAATCTGTTGTAGATATTCCAGTAATCTCCGTCCTATAATCCACAACTGGCTTGCATGGCCTTACTAGTTCATTAAGTTTTACCTGAAAGCCATAGCTACACGTCACTAAATTTCAGGGTGCAAATCATCAGTAATACAAAAGAGAATCCAATCCTAATTATCTCTACTGGACTATAATTACATCCATTACATAGACTAAATAATCCAACGGTAGAAAACAGAAACAGAAGGGTTGCACATACCTGTAAATCATGATCCACAACACAGATCTTCACTAAAGCATCAGTGCCATCTTCACAAAGAACCATCTCACAATCAATAGCAAGCAGTGCATCTGAAACCAATGATTTCTTTTTCTTACTGAGTTTCGTTACCACCCACTCCTGCAATAACATTTCCATAGATCAACAAGAATACAGTCAATAATTTACTAATAACCGCTACAGCACATGATGCTTAGCAAACAACAAATTATATGGACATAGCGACCTCTTGGAGACACAAGGAGGGATTGGGGGATAGTGGGAGGATAATGCTCCAATTTTTGTGTTAATTTCAAGACCAGAACTGCAAATAGCTACAGATGGAATACCGCATGATGCCTCTCAACTTCCACTGCTCAGACTGGAACAACCGAAAGGCTATTTTGATGACAAATAATCCACGTTGTGCTTATAAAGGGAAAAAGAAAAAGAAAAGAAGAGCTAAGATATTGTTTTGGCACAATAGGGAGGCCACTAGTCATATAACAATGTGGAGAGCCACAATCAGTCCAATGGAATTAGAATATGGCACCTCCAAGTCACAAGAACAAGAAAACTATGGTATTTCCCTCCCGGATGAGATATCATATGTGGGATAAACAGAACATTCAAATTGATTAGAGAAGTCTATGAAGGTGTTACACCAGGGTCAAGGAGAAAGCACAAGAAAGAACTTGAATACAATCTTTGCCCTGGCCTTCTTTTAAAGGGTGGTAGACACACTAATGTAGTGGAATAAAATTTCTCCTATCTTTTGTAAACTTGCGAGAAAATTACCAAGCAGAGAAAACTAAGAAAATTCCTAAATAAAATTAAAGAAAGGCACACCGAATTTTAACCGTAGTCCAAAATATCTCCATTATTTAAAATAATAGGTCATAAACCATAATTAACCAAATATTTTATCCTGTGCCGATATTTATACGTTCAATTGTACAACAAAATCTCTCTAGATAAAACTAGTGGTAATACACCGAGATACTCAAGAGATCAAACTCTTGGAAATACAAAAATAGTACAGAAATATCTCACAAATAGAGGAACACTGTACCAAATATCAGGCACAAAACTGTGATCCACAATAATCTCAAGACTTGAGTCTTGCACTATCGTTGATAAAATATCAGCTAAATCGGATCAGGAATAACCATTAATTGAAAGCTTAATCGAAGATATATCTTTCTCTTCTTTCACTAAGCTTGTATTGCACTTGATACTTTTTTTTTTGATGGTTAAGTCTTCTCTCTTGGTGTCTATTTATAGGGAAAACTCTACTTAAGTCTTCCTTCCATTTTGATGTGGGATGTCCTTAATGGAGGGACCTCCAACAAATCTCCTGACATTTAGGACCATCATCATATTAGTTGGAAGGACTTGTCATCCCTGCAATTAAGCTGCAGACTTCAAGCTTATCTCTTAGTAATGCCTTTGTCAACATATCAACACCATTTTTAAATTACAGTTAAAATTCGGTGTCTTTCTTTGATTTTAGTTCGAAGTTTCTGTGGTTTTTTCCACATGGTGATTTCCTCACAAGTTTACAAAAGCCAGGAGAGATTTTATTCCACTGTGTTGGCGTATCTACCTCCCATCATCTCCAACATTCACATAACAGGATAAAGCTGAAATACAAACAGGAGGGCTTCAAAAGCCATAATAGAATTAAGGTGATACAGTTTTTTTCATGCTTAAACACTTGAAGCAATGTCTACGAAAAGAACGAATGCACGCTTAACATAACCAATCAAAGTAAATTCAAGCGTAACTCAAAATGAGCCAAAATATTAAAATATCATACCTTGTGATAGGACGGGAATGCATACTTGGACAGGTAAAGTGGGTGTTGAAGGGTCAACCGGACCAGCCCCTGCACTGCCACAATTGATAATTGACCATGATTACACCAGAGATTAGATGAGGTCACAATGATGTTTCGATACAGAAGCTGCAAGCTCAAACAACCTACACAAAACTACAAAGTTACCGAACTGCACCTGTACCCGCGATTCATCCTCTGGAGATTCTTCTCTAATCCTTTCCAGCAGTTCCAAGTAGGAATGCTTTTGAAGAACATGAGCAAAGAACTGAAAAGACAAAAACATTGGCACCCGTAGCAAAATAACGCATCCTAGAAAGAAACCTCTTCGAATTATATCTCACCTTTACATGCCCCTTCTCTGTAAAAGTTTGAAGAAAAGAAACCAAAGTCTCACGAGACCTCCTTGCCGGGTCACAGAAGCAAGACCCGATCTTTGGATCATAAACATCAAGAAAATCTGTCCAGCTTCCTTTACTACCTTGAAATCCGTGTTTTTGAGTTAATTTTACAATATCTACGAGAACCTGCTCACAATTTATGTTTACTCAAAAGTTAAAAGACCGTACATGAAACAAGTTCCACGTAAGTTGTGGCTGAATGGCGAGGGGGGAAGTTTACCTTTTTGGGTGCTGAGGATATTGCTGTGGCGTGTTTGTCCTTCATCGGAATAAGGAGAAAGAAGAGAAGGAGGACGGCGGAGAGCGGCGGTAAGGGTTTAAGTTTTGCATCGCCAATATAAACCTCTTTAAGGGTATTTTAGGTATCCAAATCCATTTGCTATTACTACAGTGTTTCATTGATTTTTTTCCTTAATAACGGACGAGGGAGGGATCAGTTTTTTCACAATATCAAATTTTCCTAATAACTGAAATTTTGTATATAACAACCGATGTTTTAAAAACAGTTAGTAAGAAGTGTTAAAAGGCTCATTTTATTAAAGATTAAATTAAATTAAAAATAAAAATATAATTAAAAAATTATTTTTATTAGTCAAAAAATTTAATTAAAAGTCGTTAAATAAATTTTAATTTATTTATTTTAGTTTATAAAAATGTATTAATTTATAAAAATTAACCAATCAATTAATAAACTAATCAATTTTTAACAACAAAAATTATTAAAGTAAATTAGAAAGTTAAAATATAAATCGAAAAGTTAAACGATTTAAAATTTTTAGGGTTTAAACTAGCGCTATGAATATCGGTTCGTACCGATCAATACTTGCCGGTACACACCATACCGGACCAAAACCGGTATGAAATAAAGGGTAGCTTGTATAAATATTATAAAGAATAAAGATCCTAACTTATATTAAGGTGGACAGTAACCATTTTTATACTTTAAATAATTAATAAAACTTAATTTCCACTATTTTATTTCTTTGCATGGATCGTCTAATAAATTTACTTCAATTCATTGACATTCTTTGGCATTCGGCTCTTGTAGCGGTAGCATACAAGTATTAATTGATAATTTCAACTATTTCTCTCTTTCTGGTCTTTTAAACATATCAGAGCGTATGTGCAGTAACAAACTCTTCCTTTCCACCTAGGATGTTCCGATTCTAACCCAAAAGGTTCTGACTTTAGAGAAGTACCAGGAAAGTAAGGTCAGGGAGAGAATACAGGGCAAGAAGAAACAATAACTAACATCACTCAATGTTTCACAGAATTTGAAAAAGTCTAATAGTATGAAGCTTATTCCTAACTAGTAGAATCGCTATTGTCAAATCAAATTGGAAGAAAGCTAAAAGCATAAAAAGATGCATCATAACATCGGTTTTAGTTTATGTCCCCCAACGTTATTGTGTCAATTAGTGCTTTATGGCCCGTTCACTGCCAAATCCAAAGGGTCCTGATTCAATTAGGTTGCAGGAAAGTGACAAACTACAAGCATTTCAAAAACACAAATGCATTAATAATCTACGTTATTGTAAAGAAACAAAAGATGTGCTGATTCTAAGTAATGGCAAAGGGGAACCTTTCTTTTGGTTTCCTTTTCCATTGAAATTGCATGCATAATTCACAGATGAAAGGTCAGAATAAAACCAACTTGCAGACGAAATCTGTGTTATTTTCCGAATTGTGTGATCAAAAGCAACAGTAGGCTTCTCACCGTACCAACCATCGCAAAGATCAACTGTAAGTTGCTACTTGAAATGTCCTCGTTGTTTGACCTCTCGCAAAATATGATTCCTGCTGGCAAAGGCCCTAACTATGAGTTAAACAAGGTCAACCTGCCAGTGCTTCTCGTCTACCATCTGCCAAAACAAGTAGCTCACTCATCATTGCCACTCGAATCCTGAACTTCCATTTCACTAATACTATCAAAGTTAACAACCAGTGAAGCTCTTCTTCCCTGTAACCAATCCATAGCTCTAATGCTCACACCCCTGCATTTCTTTACATTGACCTTAATCAACCTTGGGCATCCCCAAGCAATAGCTTCAATACTAGTATTTGAAATGGCGCATCCCCCAATACAAAGCTTCTTCAAAGCTAGGCATTGTGCAGCAATGCAGGCAATCTCCGCATCACCAATACTAAGACTCCCACAGAGCGCTAATCGCTCCAATTTTCGGCAATTGGCAGCAATGGCCGTTAAGCTCAAATGTGTAGCATTAACACCTATCAAAACCAACTCTTGTAGATTCAAACAATGCTTGGCTATAGCAATCAAACCTTCATCCCCTATCCTATTCATCCTCCACCCATCAATGCGAAGCTTCCTAAGTTGCTTACAACTCGCAGCCACCGAAACAATTCCCGAATTTGAACACTCAGCCGTCTTAACCATATGCAAAATCTCAATTTTCAAACATTTAGAGATCGCCACAAGTGCAAGATCGCTCACCTGAAGATTATCAAGGCATATCTCCGTCAACAAACTGTTTTCACTTCCGATCATTCCAAGCACCTTATCCCAATCACCGAAACAACGAATTATTCTCAAAGTCCTGAGCTCTTTACATCCAACCACCAGAGGCCCAAAAATTTGGCCGTTGACAAGGTCCTTCAAACAAATTGATTTCAACGATGAAGCCGCAGCACCGGGCCTGATCAGTTCATTTCCCTTGTATATTCCTCTGAGCCGCTTAATCGAGAGCTCTTCCAGAGTAGCACACTGGTCGAGAACCGCATTCATGCCTTTGAAGCCAAAAGTGCATGATCCAAAAGAGACCTTCTTCAAGCTCTTACAGTTCTGAGCAAGCACAGCCACACCGAGATCGGTGATTTGACGGCAACCATGGAGCTTGAGACGCGTGATTTTACGGCAATAGACCGAGATCATCGCCAGAGCTTCATCGTTCAAGCTGAATGACTTCCTATCACAGCGAAGAGAGAGTTTGGAGACTGAATCGAATCGCTCGAACAGAGATGGAATCGACGACAGAATCCCGGCCCTCGCGTTGAGAGATAGTCGGTATCGGCTCTGTCCTTCAACGCGCAACCACCACTTGCAAACCAGAGAGCACCTACGTCGGTCACCGCCGGCGAGGAACTGGAACACGTAAGCCAAACACTCGTCGGGAATATCCTTTGTGTAGTCACCGTGACTAGAGATCGCAATCTCATCCGCCAACACATCGTCGGTAACAACCATCGGAGATAATGACACGGGGCAATTATTGACGGTGGAGGTAGACTGGCCCAAGAAAGGTGGGACGATATACACTCGCCAACACGAGAGTAACAAAGAGTAAAGGCGTATTAAAAATATCTCCCAGGGATTTGTAAGAAATCGAAGAGATGAATTTATACGCGCGTGGGTTTAGGTTTTGGCTGGAGGGACACAGTGTGCGTGTCCTGGTGGCAATCGTCTGGCCGCCCACCTGCAGTGGTGGAGGGGCAGTGGTTTCCGGGATATGGACTTGTGGGACCTACTACTTTGTTATCACTTATCAGAATACATTATCTAAAATGGTTACGGATTGTCCGGACGTAGCTCCTGATTTATAATTAACATTGTCCCCCGTATGTTTGTTGTCTATTGTATGCATAGAAGAAACAGAATATAAATTTGGACGTAAAATAGAACAAAAATTAGAGACAATTAAGTGTTTAGTTGTAATACAAAAAAAAAAAAAGTACAAAATTTATAATAATAATAATAATAAATTTATAATAAAAATAAAATAATAATAATAATTAATAAAAAATTTATAATAATGATAATAAATAATAATAATAATAATAATAATCAATAAAAAATTTATAATAATAATAATAATAAATACGAAATTTATAATAATAATAATAACAAAATTTTTTATAATAATAATAATAATCAATGCAAAATTTATAATTAATAATATTAATAATAAATAAATAATCAAAACAAAATTTATAATAATAATAAATAACAATAATAAAAAATTAATAATAATAATAATAATCAATACAAAGTTTATAATAATGATAATAAATAATAATAATAATAATAATAATCAATACAAAATTAATAGTAATAATAATAATAATAATTAATACAAAATTTATAATAATAATAATAATAATCAATACAAACTTTATAATAATAATATTATTAATATTAATATTAATAACAATGCAAAGGTTGTGTCCAGTGCTCTTTACACAAATTGCGAAGGACAATAACTTTTGTCCAGTGCAATGTGCTCGCAACACATTTGGAGACAAGGACAAAAGCTTTTGTCATTTCTTTTTTGGAGGAACAAAAACTTTTGTTTCTGTCATCTAGGGACGGAGGACAAAAGTTTGGGGATAGCAACCAAACATGGAGGAGGGATATGATTTTTGTATTTTGTCTTCTGTCTCCACTAACAGGGACAGTAATCATACACTGGATGGGATGCTCCATGTTTAAACTAGGTGACGTGATCCTCTATCCTCCTTCTTCTGTCCTTATTCTGTTTTATTAAATCTCAGCCATCTATTTATATAGGGGCTCATATAAATAAATGGCTAAGATTTAATGGGACAGAATAAGGGCAAAAGAAGGAGGACAGAAGATTTGAGGGCTTAAATTAGGAGCTACATTTATCTCTACAAGAAAGAGTGTGAATAAGATAAATAGAATAGAGTAGATACATATTAACCAAAATAAAAAGATCTGTTTTCAATTAATAAAAGCACACTCTTACAGCCGCACGTGTTAAACTGTAAGAATTAGAATAGTAGTTGATTTGAAACTTTCATGTATTGTATTAGGAACTTTTTAAAATATAAATTAGGGTTAATTACATTAAAAAAACTCAAACTTTAGTCAAATTTTTAATTATAACTCGGACTTTAAAAAGTAGCAATAAAATGACCAAATTTTTAAAATTTTTAATTATAATCCAAACTTCAAAAAGTAGCAATAAAATGCTCAAACTTTTAATTTTTTTTAATTTTAGCCCGACGCTGGTGTTTCTGTTAAGTTTAAAAATAACCTAAATTATATTACGTAGTCTCAACGTCCTTACTAATGTAGTACGCTACAATGCGAGAATAATTTAGAGCTTCAGAAGAATAAATAGAATACAAATGGCTGAAAACATCGAGAGAGCAACAGATAACGTCGGGCTATAATTGAAGAAAATTGAAAGTTTAAATATTTTATTATCATTTTTTGAAGTTTGAGCTAAAATAAAAAATTGAAAAATTGGACATTTTATTATTATTTTTTGAAGTTCGGACTATAATAAAAAATTTGACAAATTTAAAAATTTCATTGACACAAAAAGTCTCAAAGATTCAGACGTAATTTTACTTCTAACTGATAGAGATAGTCAAAATTTGTAATATTAAGTAGTTGTCATTTGAAATACTACTTCAAATACAGAAGGATTATAAATAAGTATGGCATTATGATCTAGGGCTGCTCGACCCAAAGTCAACAGGCCAAATCAGAATGAATTGATTAGGTAAGGTCATGGGACGGTATTCTTGGCCCTACTAAGCCATGGGTTGACTAAAACTAACAAAACGATGTTGTTTTAAAATGACTTTTTTAATTTTTTAAAAATGAAAAATTAAGTTTGGCCATTAATAGCTCGCATTTGAGTCAAGACGGCCCAAACTCGATTCTACGTATTATCATCCCTAATTATAAAGCTAAATATCATAATACAATTAATCTAAAATGTGATATGTAACTATTTGAAATCTTATGTAACATCTTAATTAATTAATTAATAACAAATTTAAAAAATTAATAACATTCTTTAAATAATTTGTAACTAATAATCAAACATGTCGTATTTTAAAAAAACTCTCTACGTGTTTATAATCGTTTTTATAACTAATTTCATAAAAAATAATGATAAGTTATTTATAAGTATGTGTATTCTCTTTATTTTAATTTAAAACTTTAAAGACAGAAAGATTATAATATCAATTAACGAGGCTGCTACACGTGGCAACTTGAGCATCACAAGTTATGTATAAAATTTGCCCTGCCTACCGATGGAAGTTGGGGATAGAGTTACGTTTTGCACCGTCTCTTGTCACAATCTGTATACCAAATATATATATATATTATGGGAGTAATTCTAAGCTCGTGAGATCTCATCCTAAGAATGCTAGATGAGGTAAATTTAGAGCTTCAAGATTTCTCAGATTTTTATATAGTCTGTATATTTTTGCACACAAGAAGTCATTATATACTGATTGGTTAGCTGTTGATTGATCATTGACCCTGTTCTGTATTAGGTTCCCAGCAGCTTTGAGTTTCCTAGTAACTCCAACTTCCACACTACTTCTGAAAGTAAGATTTCCGTAATTGATCCAATCAAGGAGCATGCTCAAAATATTAGAGGACTACCAACAGGAAAAATTCCCCTCTTTCTTCCTTTTTTGTGACTTAGAACTCAAGACCTTCTACAAAAAAGAGCCTTAAGTTAGGAGTTGAAACCAACGCAGTCACTCTTACTTTTTTTTTGTTGCCTACGAGATATCTTAGGAGTGTCCTAACTATGGAAAGACATCTTTAAGTTATCTACACCTAGATTAATTTTTGCTTGACCCAAATAGATCCCTTGCGAGAGGCAAAACTTTGATCCCAAATTTTAAACAGCCATGAGAGAGACTTGAACCACCATCTCACTTAAGGCCAGTCCTACTTTATTCTGTATACCAAATTTGTCCTGCGTGATCGAAGTCAGATAGAATTATCGTTTTTTTCCTCTGTTATTTTAAATTAATATTAAGTTAATTGAGTCTATTCACATTTCTAGAAAGACGACAATTTGAAGTACAAGTAGTGTTTGTATCCAAGATGGCCCAAACTTGGTCAGGGTTGAGTTGAAACTTGGATGGGTTTGAGATTTTAGCGGGTTTGATACCGCCTAAACTTCAATTGATCTTAGGCTCAAGCGGCATGAGCTGGGCTAGATCGAGCTTCTGACTGCATATAAGAAACGTTGGGCTAAGTTCGAGTAGTGCTAGGCTCGGTCCAACCAAATTCATTATCAACTCATATGAATCTGCCACTATACAATTGTCAATGGAGCAATTTCTTCAAGTGGTGAATCTATTAAATGGTTTTCCAACAAGAGATTTTGATGAGTCGAAGAGTACATCAAGGAGATGTATTTAGAGGTAGAAGATTCTGATACAACTCAGTCCAGCGCTACCTCAGCCCAACCAGTGAAGCAGACGAATCCACGCTCAAGACGCAGGCATAGCCAGCGAACAATGATTAAGCCAGCCAAGTTTGTTGATTACGTGGAATAGAGTTGGTTACACTAGAGACAAAATTAGTTATGTACTGGATATAATTACAGCTACATGTTTACAGCTGTTGTAACTAACTCTAGTATTAAAGGAATAGCGTGCGTACGAAAAAGCATGCATGGTTTAACAAATCCTTCAGCCTCTCTTCTCTTCTCTCCTCCTACCCTCTTCTCACTCTATTTTACTCTGTTCTTATCTGCTGTTATCGGTGCTCTACCATTGGTGCTCTCGTTGAGAGCTTCTCCCCAGGATGGTCGAGGGAACTACCACCCGTTATAAAGTTTTAAAAGAATCCATCAATAATCTTGCTAAAGATTTGCGTGAGATGCAGACTACTATTCAACAGCATTCCACAACAATGCAGCAACAATCTGAAGAACTTTTGCGCAATAGTAACACCAATGACTGGATCAAACAAACACTGGAGTCCATGTGTCAATCTCTCACACGATTAGAGAAACAACCACTGGTACCCAACCCTTCGCCACCACCAGTTCTCGTTCCTGGTTCTTCTTCACAACCAGGCTTGTTACCTACTCCGCTCACGCCGGGTTTACCAAGTAGCTCTACACACCCCCCTCATGCAGTGTCTTGGGACGTTCTGGAGCATCAACCACGCACATCCCCACGTTTACCCAACCTCGAGATTCCACTGTTTTCGGGCGATGGTGTTGCTGAATGGATTTTTCAAATCCAACGTTTCTTTGATTATCATCGCACTCCGGAGGATCAAAAACTCTCTATTGCCTCTTTTTATATGACCGGTCAAGCATTACAGTGGTATAAGTGGCTTCTGACAACGAAACAAGCACTTACCTGGGCTGATTTGATGCGACAACTAGAGGTCCGTTTTGGCCCTTCTCCATTTATTAACCATGAAGCTCTATTGTTTAAACTGTCACAGGTGACGTCGGTCAGCACCTATATGCAAGAGTTCGCATCTTTATCCAACCGAATCAATGGCCTCAGTGCTACCAGTTTACCCAACTGCTTTATCTCAGGTTTAAAGGACGAGATCAAACAGGAGCTTTATCTTTTAAAACCTCATGATCTCTCAGAGGTTATTAGGATGGCAAGAATGATCGAAGATAAACTTTTGGCAACTCGGGGTTTGCAATTTCCTCGCCAGCACTTTCTTCCTCCTTCCTCAGTTCCGAATGTTACTTCCCCTCGTCCATACCCTACACTACCAGCTTCCCAACCTACTAAACCACTTTCACCAAAAATACCTGTTAAGCGTTTAACAACAGCAGAAATGGAAGCTCGTCGTGCCAAAGGACTTTGTTTTAATTGTGACAAAAATTTTTTTGTTGGCCATCTTTGTCCACGCAAACAATTTCACTGTTTAATTGCTGATGATCCGGTTGATTCTTTGTTGCATGATATCCCTATTGCACCCGTTACCAACATTGACCCTGAACCAGTACTCGCAAGTGAGGATCCACTTCCTACTATATCTTTACACGCATTCGAGGGCCATTTTGTTCCTTCTACACTGCGCCTTCAAGGTACTATCCATGGCCGCTCCGTTCTTATTTTGGTTGATGGAGGATCGACCTATAATTTCATGCAGGAAAGGGTTGCCCAATACTTGAAACTTCCTATTCAACGCTCACAGTACATGAATGTTACGGTTGGAAATGGTGATAATTTGTCATGTTCTGGGCTTTGTACTCAAATACCTATTACAGTGGATGGCCATTGTTTTATCATCGATTTCTACTTACTTCCCTTGTATGGTGCTGACCTTGTCTTAGGAGTCCAATGGCTTGCTTCTGTGGGACCTGTTCTTTTTGATTATACCAATCTGTGGATGAGACTTGAACAGGATGGCAAGCAGCTGACTTTATATGGAATCAAACCTGCTGGACTAGCGTCCATGACATTGGGACAGGTTCAGCGATATCATCGTACTCATTCTATTTCCTCTTATTATCATTTGAGTGTCAGTTCAACGTTGGACACCAACACGGTTCGTGTTGCGAAGGACTTGTCTCCTACCTTTTGTTCGCAATTCCATACTCTGTTACAAGATTTTTCTGTTATTTTTTCTACTCCTCGAGGATTACCACCTTTTCGCCAGATTGCACATTGCATTCCCTTACAACCTGGTGTTGCCCCAGTCAATGTCCGCCCATACAGATACCCTCATTTCCAGAAATCTGAAATTGAGCGCCTTGTTCGCGAGATGCTTGCTGAAGGCATTATTCAACCCAGCAACAGTCCGTATTCCTCTCCTGTCCTTTTAGTTAAAAAAAGAGATGGTACATGGAGATTCTGTGTTGATTACCGCGCCTTGAATGCAGTCACAGTACGCGATCGATATCCCATTCCTACTGCAGAGGAACTCTTTGATGAATTACATGGTGCCACAATTTTTCTAAGCTGGATCTCCATGCCGGATACCACCAGTTACGTTTACATCCAGAGGATCTTCATAAAACCGCCTTTCGAACTCACGATGGGCACTTTGAGTTCACGGTTTTACCATTTGGATTAACTAATGCGCCATCCGCTTTTCAATCTGAGATGAACGAGCTCTTTTGCACTGTTTTGAGGAAGTTTGTCCTGGTTTTTTTTGATGATATTTTAATCTACAGTGCCTCAGATACGCTTCATTTACAGCATTTATCTCATGTCTTTCAACTCCTGCACCAACATCACTTCTATCTTAAAATAAGTAAATGCGATTTTGCCCGCTCTTCCTTGATTTATCTAGGTCACGTTATCTCTGCCCTGGGCATTTCAATTGATGATAACAAGATTACTGCTATTCGGGAGTGGCCTTCTCCTTCTTCTGTCAAGCGATTGCGAGGATTTCTGGGCCTCGCTGGGTACTATAGAAAATTTGTTCACCAGTATGCCACGTTGTCTTCTCCTCTTACGAAGCTACTACGAAAGGACGCCTTCATTTGGAATTCTGATGCAGAGCAGGCCTTCGCAGTTTTGAAGCAAGCATTAATGTCCACCCCTGTCTTGGCACTTCCTAATTTTTCCAAGCCATTTACGGTGCAAACGGATGCTTCTGGGACAGGTGTGGGGGCAGTCCTTACAAGAAAATCAACCGATTGCTTATTATAGCAAACAACTACCTGGGCACATGCTCAAAGCTTCGACTTACGTACGTGAAATGTATGCCATTACCTTGGCTATTAAATGCTGGCGACAGTACCTTTTGGGTACTCACTTCATCATCCAGACTGATCATCAACCCTTAAAAAGCCTCATGACCCAGACCATTCAAACTCCTGAGCAGCAACACTGGCTTTCCAAATTATTGGGTTATGATTTTGACATTGTTTATAAACCTGGTAGTGAAAACTGGCCAGTTGATGCCCTCTCTCGAGTTCCTGAAGGTGTACTGACGCTCATGCAAGTATCTCGACCCATTCATGGCTTCTTGGCAGTCTTAAAACGATTCCTTACTACTCATTCTCCATCTACCACGT
>JANVCQ010000230.1:31402649-31416493 GCA_025531925.1 Erythroxylum plowmanianum
TGTTTAGTATACTTTAAATATTATTTAGCATAAATAATTTTATTATAAAATAAAATATAGTTAAAATTAATAAAAATGCTTTTTATTTTTATGTTTCCAAACAGTATACTGTATGAAGCTCTTTTAAAAAATCTATTTTTTAATTGACAATCAAACAGTCAACTGGTTTTTTAGAAAAGCTCTTTTCAGAAAAATTTTACTGACAAAAGCTCTACTGACAAAAACTCTACAGATATAAGATCATCTAAACAGACATTAAGTACCAAAAGAAAAGGTGACAATGAGTCGTGGCTTAAAGATTATCTAGATTTTGAGCAGTTGTTTCTTGCAAGAGATAGTGAATGCAGGCGCTTATACTGCTCATAGCATGCCCTTAAGGCTCAATGACTCAGCACCTCTCGAGCGTTATTGAATATTCTGTTGAGAAATTGGGTTGGAATCTGATACGAGCCGTAGTGAGATAATCATGAAATTTTTCCGTGACTTTTGATTTCACAAAAACTAAGATATATTTAATTCTATAAAATGATTAACACGAATCAAAATAAAGCAGAAATTTAATTTGTACCTTATTCTGAAGCTTGATCTTTATCGTGATGCATCCCTCAAACTGTTTTCGAAACCAATCCGTCTTAACTATCGTAGCCGCACAAGTGTCCGACCTCTAACAGTATCCACAGAACAGGTTAAGAGAACTTTGTAACTTTTATAAAGAGGGTTAGGCATGAAGTGTTAACTCCATAGAACTCATGCCTATTTATAAT
The DNA here is from genome assembly GCA_025531925.1 of Erythroxylum plowmanianum. Classification (NCBI taxonomy): domain Eukaryota; kingdom Viridiplantae; phylum Streptophyta; class Magnoliopsida; order Malpighiales; family Erythroxylaceae; genus Erythroxylum; species Erythroxylum plowmanianum. The sequence goes on from JANVCQ010000230.1 coordinate 31,403,414, forward strand.
AAGCTTTAAACGTTTTAATAATTTAATTGAAATTAATTATTAATTTCAATTAAACTTTAATTATAATTACAAATAATTCTAATTAAATATCAATTATATCTAAATAAGATTCAATATCTTATATTGATCCTTATTTATTAAATATCTCATATTTAATCATAAAGTTTATCAAACTTCATAACCAAGTCCAACTTAATTAAATTAACTTTGCTCTCTCCAATTCATTCTATATGTGAGACCCATTAGGTTCCCAAATATATTGACAATGATTATAAATGATAATTATAATTCATAATTAGCATTAGATAAATTAAAATTCTTTTTAATTTATCTTTAATTCTCTAATTAAATAATTTATAATCATAGATCAAGATTGGTGTTTAGCAATGCATCATGATCATCCAAATATTTAGGAATGTCAAAGTGGTTTTGACTAATCTTTCCGTGCATGATTTTTTTCATATAATTCAATCATTTTATTATATAGTGTTCTAATTAGACATAGAACATGGAATTAATGTCTATTTTATTTTGAGACCAATTATATTAGTTCTCTATCATTAGCTATTGATTCAATTAATAATATTTTTAAACTATTTCCAAAATATCATTCCACCTTGGTCAAGGATTTCCTGAATCAATATTAATCGAGAATAACGAAACATTCTCCCTAATTATTTTATGATGATGAATCATATCTTGATTATTCAACTATCTTCATATAGTTCATGCTATATCCAATGATTACCGTTTAAACGATCTTTGATAAAATAGATCACGAGTAGTATCCAAATATAGCAATTCTCATATAAGATAATTTTGATGACCTCAAGTCAAATGATCACTTATATAATCATCACAATGAGAATTTTATAGACATACAAGTAATGTTCCAAATGGATTTATCATATTGGGTCTGTTCAGTGAATTTGTTCTCTACCAAATACCCATACGTTTATTTAAGTATCTCTATACTTTAGCCTATGAGATCGACGACTTCCTTTATAAGGAAAAACAAAACATATGCTAGTTTTTTTCCGTTCTATTAATATTCAATCTTAATAGAACAATGATTAGGAACATTTAAGAATAATACATAAATGCAATATAAATCTCATAATTATAATTTTATTTGTAATATATAATTATTCTATGGACTTTATCATATACATGTAAACATGTACAAAATAAAGAATGCTTTTAAATAATTTGTCCCTATTCAATTGGTTGTAGTGCATAAACCAACATATTCATAGGATAGCCATGATTCATCATTAACTATCCGGGGAAAGAATCCAATTGGTGTAGAGGTGGAGGATAGTGTAAGAAAACAGATGGCTGATGATTGTTGGACGTTCGTTTGTCGTCTGAAAAGGGTTGTGATGATCCATTGATCAACGGTGAAGGGCACCCAGTCTTAATGGCCTGGCCTGTGATATTGTTCTTGCGCTTATTGCTGAAAAGAGGGAAGCTTTATTGTGATGAATTGATCAAAAGTTGGTGGAAAGGGAAAGCAGAGATGGTGGAACAAAAGAAGACGATCAGAGAATGTTCTGTTCTTAATCAAGCGTTGGACTTCTTTCGTTAACCAAAAGTGGGGCCTCTCTAAGTCGATGAAGACGGTCTGACCCGCATCCATGTTGCCAATTATGATGTTTAGTTGAATTAATTATTTAACTATAATTATTTATATGTTAAATAATTAATTCAAGTCAGTTGTCTATCACGGTTTGAAGCTTGAATCAATTGCATCCCTGAATCATGATGTTGGCATTTTACATCATAAGGTGTGATTATGTACCGCAAGTGAAGCAGTCTTGGTGATAGCAACTAGATGATGAGAATGAGACGATTCTGTTTCTGGATTCAAGTGCAAGCTGTGTGAAGACGAAGGTGCGTTGATATTAAATGTCCTTGAATTGAGAGCTGGTTCCCAATTACATACGAAAATGTACAATAACTAATCATGCCTAATAGGGTCGTAGAATAAAAGTACAATGATGAAAATAATTGTGACTACTGATAAGTCATAATTAATCTTTTAAAAGTCAAACATAATATATTTGATGTTTAAAAATTTAACTATTAAATTGTCATAAAATTTATTAAAATTTAAATAAAATTAAAAAATTAAAAAATGGTTATAATAGATTCTTCCTACTTATTGAAAAATTTAAAATTTAATTGAAAAATATTCTTAAATAAAAATTAATTGATTTATTTTGTTTATAAAAATTAATTTATTAATTAATAAATTGATTGTTTTTAACAAAAAAAATTATTAAAATAAATGGAATTGAAAAATTAAAAGGTTCAGAGTTTTTATGATTAAATTGTTTGAACCGGTTGAGTATTTTAATCATTAGTTATCATTAATAGTCATCCATAAATAAATAATAAAAAGTTTTTAATTTCTATTAAATTATTATTATTAGGTTAAAATAATCATACAAAATTTATCACATATATAATAATTCATATTTAAATAACACACATTAATTATGTAAAAGTTATTTTTTGATAATTACAAAGTATTATTACTTATTGGGCCATTTTAAAAAAAAATTGGCAGACAAGACGACAACAATTATGATAGGTTCGTAAATTAACAACTTACTCAAATCGGATCAGCTGTTTCAGTTTTGCTGTTATTCTAATTCAATCTCATCCGCGTATTTATATAACAAAATTGTGTTATTCTAATTCAATCTTCATCTAATTATTTATCAATCATTTTCCTTTGGTCCACACGTTAGACATAATTGTGTGATTGTCCCATTGACCTTGTTTAAATTTGGAAGATTTTTCTTTTTTCATCTTCCAACTAAAGCACAAATTTTGTTCATCGTGGTGTTAAATTAAATATTAAGTTAATTATAGTATGAGATAGTAAACATCTAAGTTAAAAATAATTAAGTAATCAATATGTTATTAGAGAATACAACTCCTCTATCACGTGAGAGTAAGGTTGCATATTATCATATCTTGTCAAACTCTACATCTTGGTAAACTCTCGCTTAGTATTGTTGTTAGTGTTGTTGAGAACAATAATGACAATGGGCGGCTTATAAGTCTAAATTCAAGTGTTTTCAATATGTCGTCTCAGGGGTCAAACTCAAGCACAGGTCAGCTCGAGACCTAATTATAAAATAATTGAGTTTCGAATAAACTTGGATTTAAGTAACCCAAATTCAGACTCAATTAAAAAAACTTTATTTACACTTTTATTTTTAAAAAAAAATTGACAGGGTTGGCCTTAAGTAGTAATACAATAGGTTGGCCCATAAGCCGATCTTGTTAAATTTTTAAATAAAATTTTAAAAATTAAAAGTTTAAAATAAAGTTTTTTTAATTTAGTCTGAATTTAAGTTACCTAAACTTAGGCCTTACAAGTCTGAATTCTTCTAAACAAAATAATTTTATTTTACTTAAAAATTTAGACCTCTTATTAGTCTAAGCCTATTTTTACCTATGAATGGACGTATTCAAAATATTTAAATTTAGGCTGACATATAAGCCTACTATCATCCTTATGGCCAGGCTATTCCTAATTTCCTATCCCTATTTAACATATCCAATCGTAAATATTCTCAACATAACTGAATTATGCTATTGGTGCACGTGTCATGATATTTGTCTTAACCAAACCATAGTTTTATTACCAAATCATTCAAACATCGTTTTGGCGCGTGGCAGCAAATTCCCATTTTAAAACATGACACTCTGTCGCTTGGATTTGGTCAACGCTTGCTCCTTTACTACGTTGTATGTCGTAAATTGGAAACTCGAACCGAGCATGTGAAAAGCACGACAGTCTTGCACAAGCGTGCGTGTAATGGAAGAGTAGGTTCTGTATGATAAGCTATCGTAGCTTATCGTTCTACAAATACCAGATACGTACTGTGATACGTATCAGTTGGCTTTGTGAAAAATCCTTGTTATCGATAATCTCAGCGTCTTTGCCTTTGATAAACATTTTCTTTTCCACCAAACACTCATCAGTCCTGCTGATAAGAGAACAATAAATTATGATCTTAAGTTAACATATATGCATTGCATGTGGGCTATCGTTTATCAGGATAAAGACTATTTATTATCGAATCATGTTAAAGCTTACAGTTTAGGGAGAGTTCAACTAACCGTTGACGAATACTTGATTTTAAGTTAACATACAATTAATGGAGAATACTGTGCCATCTGTAGTTTTTGTTAGAAAAAATTTTGGGTTATGGGAAAATATTTTTAAGGCTTCACTTGCATACTAGTCTTGTCTTGTCGCTGTATATCTTTCTTTGGAGCCTAGAGAGAAAGATGGGTAATTTTGTATGAGCTTAAGATGATTAGCTTTTTGGTGGTAGAATGAGAAGAGGTTTGAATCTCTTCGTCTTGGAAGAAGATGGCATTGCAAGAAGGTGAGAACATCCAACAGGTACGAAGCCCAGCATTGGTTCTCGATGGCCTTTACTGTGAAGAAGAGGGATTTGAGGAAGATTCCGCTTGTATTGATGGTGAAGACGAAAACTTTGACGACAACGTGAAGAAAGATTCATCTTTTTCTTTCATTCTGCTTCAACAAGACCTGTTTTGGGAAGATAGTGAACTGCTCTCTTTAATCTCTAAAGAACAGGAGACCCATTTTGATTTTGATAATGTAGTTGGTGATGGGCCGTTACTAGCAGCTCGTAGAGATGCTATTGAGTGGATTTTGAGGGTGAAGGCGCATTTTGGGTTCAGTGCTTTGACTAGTGTTCTTGCTGTCAACTATTTCGATCGGTTTATTTCAAGTTTCAAGCTTCAAGCAGATAAGTCATGGATGGGTCAACTAGTTGCTGTGGTCTGTTTGTCTTTAGCTGCTAAGATGGAGGAAACCCAAGTTCCGCTTCTTTTAGATTTGCAAGTGTGTGCCAAATCTGCAATCTGGGTGTTTGTTGCAATGTCCTGTTTCGACCTTTGGAAATCCTTTCTATACGAGTCATTAATTTTCGTATCTGTGCGTTTATTGTTTCCTTTAGGTGGAAGAATCAAAGTGTATTTTTGAAGCCAGGACTATCAAGAGAATGGAGCTTCTGGTGCTGTCAACTCTTCAATGGAGGATGAATCCTGTGACTCCAATTTCCTTTTTCGATCACATTGTGAGGAGGGTAGGCTTAAACACTCATTTACCTTTGGAATTTCTATCGAGCTGCGAACGCTTGATTCTATCCGTCATCACTGGTAACCCATTGAACAGCTGTTTTTCTCAATACTGATCCAAATTTTGATTGGGTCGAAGCTTTCTTTACTGAACTGGAGGTTTAGTTTAGTGATCTCACTTCTTTCCTAATCTGGGTACATAAATTGAATTTTGAATCAGATTCAAGGTTCATGTGTTTTCCTCCTTCCACATTAGCTACTGCGACAATGCTGCATGTTATCGAGGAGGTTGAACGATGTAATCAAGTGGACTACCAGAATCAGCTTATGTCTGTTCTTAGGATCAGTGAGGTTTGTTTTCCAATTGCTTTAACTCATGTTTTGAATATGTCACCTGATAACCAGATTGAATCTATTTACTCAATGCCTCACAGTACAAGGTGAAAGAGTGTTACGAGCTCATCCTAGAGCTGTCAGGCAGTAAAAACGGGACCTGTAAACGCAAGTACTCATCTACCCCAAGCAGCCCAAATGGTGTGATAGATGCATTTTTCAGCTGTGATAGCTCAAATGACTCTTGGGTTCTGACATCACCTGTTTCATCATCACCAACATCATGTTTCAAGAGAAGCAGACCAAACGATCAGCAGATGCGCTTGCCGTCACTAAATCGTATGTTTGTGGATGTGCTCAATAGTCCTCAATAGTATCTGCTAGTCTTGACACTTCTATCCAGCATATAAGCCCTCACCCTTTTCCATAATCATTGTTGTATGTGTCCTTAAGATGCAATCATCTTTTGTTTCAGGGATTACCAGTACATTTCTGGTTAAATATTTTTAAACCGGCTCATTCTTGGATAAAAATTAAGTATCCACCGTGATCTTTTGTTTGAGAACTCAATGAAGAGGCAGGTGGGATTATCCAACTACTTGTGCATGCATAGTGTCTTATTTTTTGCCCTCTTTATATAATTATTAGAATAAGATAAGTATTTACATATTATTAACCCCAATAAAATTAGCAAACGCTGAAAGATCAGTTACTGTATGAGTTGCACTAGGTAAGCGCAGATGTTAACAATGGTTCTTCATAATTCATATGAACTGTGCGAAATAGATGCATTTTGTGACAATTCCAAGCTCAGAACCCAGCGGAATAGTGCTAGCTTTTATAACAAATCACCTATGTTCAAAATTCAGGTAGCCAAATGTATCAGAGTCGATATAGCAGTCCCGGTTGAGGGGATGGAGAGACAGAAGTTGTGAATGCAAGAGATTCTAGTTTCCCCTTGAAGAGTTTGGTTCTCTTTGTCTGCAAACTTGTCATCAATTCAAATCATTCCCTGCAGCCATATTATGATCAAATCATGGTGCATAAGATAGCATTGGCCCTGCTTTGCTGCATCTAGTATTTGGTTACTTCGACTACTTGCCCAAGTTTTAATGACTTGAAACTATTCTGATCACCCATTGAAGAGGAACTATCGTGAGTTGGTCTTCACCAGTAACTTGGTGTTCTTCCTTCTACATTTATGAGACTATTTCGTTCATTTGGAAATAGAGTTCCGTTCATTTCATTCACTTAGCCACCGAGGAGCTGACCCTTCTGGATACATGTAAAAAGTGCAATATGCAGGGAATTTTCTATTGTCGAATTATGAGACCTTTAGCTAATCACCTTGAACCTCATGTGCCCTTTCAGAACCTTTATAGGTGGAGACTTGGTATATATAGGCACCACACAGGGTCAAGTATTTCTGTTTTCATTCTTCGTATGAGAAACTGATCATAAGAAGTATTGAATATTCAGTTCATGGTTATCTTAGTCATGCAATGCCTGACTTGTCAGCCATCTAAAAATAGACTGTGATGGCCGCAGGATTCAGGAATTATTATTGGGTGGGGTCAGCTGTCTCAGCTGTTGCTTTGAGAACTTCTTCTCTTCCTTATCAAACGTGATCAGAATGGAAGTGCTCCATTCATTGATGGCCAAACTATACCAAACTTGAAAAACGAACTATGAAGAACTAGTCTTCTGTAAAATCTACGAAGAAGCAAATAACTCAAATTATTGTCTATAACCATGGAATACTTGAAACGTTACAGGGATTACACATAGCTCCACTGATATTTGAAGCACAGTATCTCAGCTATATCGGTGGAAAGCCGCTGGAGCATGAGGTTACCCATTACTTACTGATGGTTGTATAATTATTCACAGATGAGACTTAATCACAACTATCTTTTAGTACCATCAGGAGAGAACATGTTTAGAAATATTGCCTGCCAGGGTAAAGATAGGCACAGATTAATACCTGCAAGTCTCTCCCATGTACCTCCTCTGTTTTCACTTTCTTTGCCTGGAAAGGGAGAAATAGATTATGATAAGTGCACAACAGGTTAAGATCGAAAAAGGATAAAAGATTACAGCGGACCAGTCTGCGCTGCACATAGCATGCAATAGATTAAATAACAAAATGCGATAGTTGTTGAAAACAGCTGGGAAGAGCTTGTCCTTAACATGGTAAAGTAACAATTGTGAAAAAGGACGAGTATATGTTTGGCTTTTTATTTCATACTCAATCAGAAGGTGGAAATATTCAGTATAGAAACAGAGGAAGGAAATTTCAGGAATTGGTTCCAGCCCTACCATTTTCCAGCAATTTAATCAAAACCACAGCCACAGGATTTACAGGCAACAGTGGAAAGCTAGAACTGCTGTAGTATTCCATTCCTCATCATACACTAGACCACAAAAACACCTGAGACTGTCAATCTAGCATAACGCTCTCACAGGTATGAGCTTGATGTTCATTAATATATGCGCCAAAATGCTGAGACGTCCCATCACCATTTAGAATTCCAAACGTCAGGAAGGACCCCATTGGATTCAAGGTTTACCTGCTAAATCTGAGAGGCCTCTGAAAGAGGACCAACCCAAGTACAGCTGCTACACTAAAATTAGGCGCAAATCCAATTCCAATATGTCGTAAATTGAGGACTGAGGAAATAAGGTTTCACATGAGTAATGTCTGAGCTTGGACTAATGCAGCCCTGTGTTCCTTCCAGCCTACTAAAGCTGTCGACCATCCTGAACAACTTTTCTTAAGACTAACAGAGAGAACCATTTACAATTTGCATGAGATAGGTATCTTTTGTGCATCCAAAGCCATAATTCTTCAATGTAAAACATTTATTTGGATTGAATTTATAGGTGAATAAATCACATAAGCAAGCACAATAACAATAGATCAGACCACATTGATCTAATAACAGGTTAGATGCTTGAAAATGGGAACTCAAAATCATCTTAACATTCTAAGTGCTCTGTCTATCCCCTATGGTTCACTTATACAATAAATTCTTTCTACTTAAAGAATACATATAACTCACAGACTATATGCCACTTGATGAACCAAGGGATGGGTTCGGGTGTAGGAACTTTTTCCTTTACAGAAGAATAATAGATTTGGACAGCAGGTGTGGTAAATTAGGTACAATGTCTTATTCTAACATTACCATAAAACAAGTAAACTCTGAATTTAGACAGACAACTTTTTCCACCTATTTGTTGTTTGCAACTTAAAGAACTTCATTAATCATCCAACAGGAATCTGCAGTTACTAACCTGTCAGGTCTCTTGGACTATTTTCGTCAAGGAATGAGCAATGAACTAATAGCACTTACCTACCAGAAACTTAGACATTTAAACTCTTTTGCTGCTCGTCAGAATGTCATGGAAGTAGAAATGGAGATCTCTACCATACCCACCAAAAGCATCAACACGGTATCCTCTTCATAAAAGAATTTGCATTCATAACCTGAAGCTGAAGTTATTTAATGACCACATCTTCGCTCTTCAGTTGTAGTAACATTCAATAATAAATAGCTTGTTTCAAGTACGTATGTATCAGCCACAGCTTCCACTTTAGTTGTGCAAGGAACTGGAATTTGAAGATTTTGAAAGTCCTATATGAGTAGGCAAGGACTTGCCAGATTATAGGGTAGGTTGGTCTGAAACCCTGTAGACCTTGTGTTAGTTTGTCCATTCAAACTGAAGTTGGAGATTCTTGGAAGATGAAAAGAGGGAAAAGCAATGATATGGAAGAAAAATGATATTTACGAAAAGGGATCGAGGAAATTGTTTACCCATTTTGTTAAAAAACAATAAAAGGCATCAAGGAATAGTTTGAAGCGAAATTGTTCCATCGATCTCCCACTTAACAGGAAAAGGATCTCTATAATCCATTCTTGTTAATTTGCTTTAGTTGGCTGTGAGGTACCAAGAAGCAGACTAGCTCCAGCCTGGCTTCTGGAAATAGATGTTTATCATGCACATGAATTGTATTCTTGTATATCAATCACAGATTGCTCATTTCAGAATGCAAGCAATGATCGTTTCTTTTCAACTTATGTCATACAGAAATTGAAGGGAATATTGTGTAATACGTATCACAGACCCTATTATGTACTCAGGATCATACATGAAAGGATAAAAACAAAGGAACTGCGAAATACTTGGTTTCAGGTCCATTCCGACTTCCGAAGCAATTTCCAACGTCCAAACAAGCTCTAATTCTCTTGGGGCAATTGAAGAAGTTGGTCACCGAAATCCGGTCTAGGCCTTTCTACAATTTTCTCAAAGCATGAACTCTCTTAACGGGTTAGAGAAACATATGTTTGTGATTCATATGAGTAATTGCAGGAGACCTTAACCTTTTATATAACTTCCATATCACAAGACTGATATGGACCAAGTCTATACTAAAAGGGATCCATTTTCTACCCAAACTTCGACCCATTAATCTAGATAGTTTATTGGGTCACTTTATTACCCTTATCTGAATAGAATTACGCAACTTAACCGATAATTTATTGGAAACCAAAATTATAATTAATAGTTGTCCATTTAATAGGAGAAAGACAAAAATGCCCTTAAGGGCAAGAATGTCTAACAATCTTCCCCTTGGACAATTATTAATTGCAATTTTTTGTCAACTTTAAAATAGTTAAAAATTTTAGTTAAGTCATGTTACTGTATTGTACCAAATTTTAAAAACATTCGATCCAAAGGTAATGAAAACATAGCATTCTGTCCTATAAGGCTTTTGATATCAAAAAATATCAAACACATGTGTCATGTGTGACACATTTTAGAGTATCTCATATTGACTAAACAAAAAAATGTTAAAGGGTTTATAAGTGATAAGCGTCAACTATCTAAATAACTAGTTCTAGTTATTTCAGTAATGGTTGACCCAAACCTAATTCTTGTTAATGGGTTCTACACTCTGCCCATATTAAAAAATCAATATGATATCATAATAGGTTTGGTCCAGATTCTTAATTTACCGGTTGTTCGTTTGGATGTTCAGTCCCAACGATCCGGTTTGGTTACCACTGCGTTTATTTCAAGTAACATCTGGATGTCCAGTTCCAATTCCACTTGAGAGAGAGTGTTAGAATATCCCATATTGATTAAAGATGAAAATGTTAAATGGTTTATAAGTAGTAAGGGTCAACTATCTAAATAACTAGTTCTAATTATTTCAACAATGGTTGACCCAAGCCCAATTATTGTTAATGGGCTCTACACTCTGCCCATATTAAAAAATCAATAAGGTACAATATAATCACAAATATCTAATACCTTACTAACATTAATGAAAAAATAGAGTGTGACAAACTACAATGATACCTGTATGATCTAAAATGTATCATCTTCTCCTGTAGGTCTCGATTTCATCAACTTTATGCTAAACTGCAGCAGAGAAATCTTGTTTTCTCTTACTGAATGCTAAACAGCATTAGAGAAAACCTTTATGTTCTTCAACTGAATGCTAAATTGCATTAGAGAACCTTTATGGGATTAAAATCTTATATCCCTCTATGTCATATGAAACTTTAAGGATATCTATATAAACTTTATGGGTTTAATGACATAGACTCAAGGTTAATCTTTACAAATGCCCAATGACCTTTAAAATGCTTAAGATCAACACAAATCTTAAGACTTCCATATGTGTTATGACTATATACAGAAGCAGTTATTACCAAGGACAAAAGAAAATGACCGTTTTCATTAATAAATAACCATAATGTCATAATACATCAAAATATATACACTATTAAGGAGCAAATACAATGATCCTTAACTACTGCTGTCTAAGGACTTTAACACGCCCATACTGGATACATGTCTAACAAACATTAATGGGCGAAGTCCTTTAGTCAAAGGATCAGCTAACATCTCCTCAGTCCTGATGTGCTCCACTTCAACGTCATCCTTCTGAATCAACTCCTTTATGGTCAAGTATTTGACCTCTAAATGCTTAGACCCTGTGATATTCTTGTTGTTGTTACTGAACAACACTACAGCAATATTATCACAATATAACCGAATGGGTCTAGCTATCGAATCCACCACATATAATTCAAAAATCAAGTTTCTAAGCCAAACCGCGGAGTACCAGCTTCATAATATGCAACAAACTCTACATCTATGGTCGAGGAAGTTACCAATGTCTGCTTGACACTCTTCTACGATACTACACCATTTACCATCATAAAAATGTACCCTGATGTGGACTTGCGATCATCCGGACATATAGAGAAATCGGAGTCTTTATACCCTGTGAGATTCAAGTCGTTGACTTTCCTATATGTCAACGTAAAATCCTTGGTATCTTTTAGGTATCTCAATACTCGCTTAACTACATTCTAATGGTCCATACCTCGGTTGGCCAGATATCAACCTAATAGTCCGACAAGAAATGCAATGCTTGGTCTAGTGCACACCTGGGCATACATCAGGCTACCTACTACATTAGAGTATGGGACATTCCTCATAGCCTCTCTCTCAACTTCATTCTTTGGACATTGCGCCAAAGATAATCTTTCACCATGAGAGATAGGTGCTACAATAGGTCTACAATAAGCCATATTAAACCTTTGTAGCACTCGCTCAATGTATGATCGTTGTGAGAGGCTCAGGGAGTGTTGAGATCTATCCCGATGAATCTGTATGCTGAGGACAAAAGATGCTTCACCTAAATCCTTCATGTCAAAACGTTTGGCTAAAAGATGCTTTACTTCATGCAACATAGTCAAATCATTTGACGCGAGCAAAATATCATTGACATACAATAGTATAAAGATGACTTTGCTCCCCCTGACCTTATAGTATAAGCATCTTTTGACTTTGTTCTCCTTAAAGCCGAATGAGGTCAAAACCTCATCAAACTTTATGTACCATTTTCTAGAAGCTTGCTTCAGGCCGTATATTGATTTGTTCAACTTACAGACTTTGTCAATTGCATCTTGATCCTGAAAAACGTTCAGGTTGCTCCATATAGACCTTTTTATAAAGGTCACCATTCAGGAAAGCGGCCTTAACATCCATCTGATATAGCTCCATGTCATAATGAGCTACTATTGCCATAATCACTCTAAATGCATCATTCGAGGCACAGGGAGAAGGTAACATTGAAATCAATGCCTTCTCTCTGAGTGAATCCCCTAGCAACTAGACGTGCCTTAAAACGCTCAACTTGACCCTGTGTGTCCTTTTTAGTCTTAAATAGCCACTTGCAACTGACGGGACTGCAATGTTGTGGTAAATTAATAAGCTTCCATACCTTATTATACCTCATAGATTGCATCTCATCCTTCACTGCTTTGTTGCGGTCTAAACAAAATAATATAAATTAAATTCTATCTAGACCAATTAGAGGTAAGTGCATCCCGTCGACAAGTAATATAAATCGGTAAGAACCGAATATCGTATCCAAGGGAAAAATTTTCAACATGTAAGACAATTAAATTAAATGATGAAAAATTACTTAGACGATCACGAATTGATTGATTTGAAAATAAAATAAAATAAAAATAAGTAAATCAAGGAAATATGAAAATTGCAAGGTATGAATTAAAACGACTAGATTTA
>JANVCQ010000230.1:31416593-31438918 GCA_025531925.1 Erythroxylum plowmanianum
CATTCAATCATCTAAGGTCTTAATCTAGGTGATTAAGCTAAATTAAGACTAAATATGCATTCAATCAAGCAAAAATCAATATCACAAAAAATTATCTTAATCCAATATCAATCTTAACCTTAACCAAAAAGAAAAACTTACTCTCACATATTTATCAATGAAACAAAAATCATGGTCATAATATATGTTTGCATTGATCAAATTCACACAATTAAAATAAATAAGGAATAATAAAAATAAATTAAGAAAACAAGTTAAAACACTCCCTTTTCCACTATTGTATTTTTTTTTGTCGCGTTTCTGACTTCAGTACGTCTTGGCCAAGGCCTTCTGGTCTCTCCCCGCCAAGGCTTTTAATTTCCAGTTAATGTGTTTTGTGTCTCCCGTCACTAGCTAATGTTTTATCCTGTCATGCACCAGCTGTCTTCTTTTTGTGAGCGGAGAGTGTTGAATGATTTTTTAAGTATTTGGTCCACCCTTAATCATTACAACAATGCAACTCTTCTCATGCTTTTGTCTTCTATTCACGCACATGGAGCCTCCTCTTTTGTTACTATTCTTTGACATGACAAATAAAGTTTGTGTCACCTTATTCATGCACGTCTCTTCTCTACTGTTTGCTCCTCTTCATGTTTTTTTTTTAAAACTCCAACAGCAAACCAACAACGCACCTCTCCAGCTGCTTACGTTGTTATTCCCTCTTGCTTCAACAGCTTTCTTCCTCCCTTTAGCTAGGTGTCAACGTGTCTTCCTGTCCAATTCACCAGCTGCCAACGCTGTAAGTGAAGAGTTCTTGGGTGGTGTTGTAACATGAATGAGTCTAGTAGCTGTTTCGCGTTCCCCCAAGGCACTAGTTATCTTCGGTTGTGGGAGAATAATAATTTAGTGAGGGCTGCAGTGGATAATGTTTGTTGAGTGGTGAGTTGTAGCGTGAGTGATTCTCCAACAGCTAAGGTCTCCAAAACTTTCAATGTAGCTGTCCCATTTCTCCTCAAACCACCAGCTGAAACGTGTGTAAGTTGAGTGTCTCCTCTTGGTGTAACGTTCTTCTTCTTTCTCCACTCACCAGTTCAACGTGTCTTCCTTTCATATGTGTATGGAGTAGAAAGTCTTCACAAAACTCCAACTGTCTTCCTCCTTTTATCTCTACCTGCGTTGTTATTCTTCATCAGCTAACGTGTGTGAGTCTTGAATCCATGTTTCATTGCCTCCAGCTGCTGTGTTTGTTCTCTACCCCCCAACTCACTTCCCTCTCTGCTGTTATTTTTGTTTCACCGTACAGCTACTCTCCTTCTTTCCCTGTTCATTGATGTGACTAATAACATTGTTTATCCACCTTCTTGCCATTTATTCATGCACGATCCTTCTCCAATCTTTAAGGCTAGCTCTTCATTCCTTGATTACCGTCAGCTGCCTCTCATTTGCTCTTGGTCACTCCTAGTCACGCACCTTGGTTCACGCACAATATTGTCTTCTTTGCTCCTTCACTTCCACGCCGACAGCTACTTTGTTATTTATCTCTATTAAATGCCATCAGGTCATGCATAACACTCTTGTGCCACCAACTTCACTCCTCTTTTGTTTTCTTTCCACTGAGTAATTCCAGCCCTCTTATTCACGCCTAACCAGCCAAATTTTCAACTCTCTTGCCGCAACCATCTTCTTTTCTCTCCATTCCAGTTGATGCTATTTTTTTATGAACATTTTTAATTCTTATCTTGGGCAAAACATTAACGTTTTTGTTCATCCAATATGTGCCTAAATTAAAAAAATAACTCTTAATTAATGTAATTTAAACATTAAATGGACAAGAGTTTAGCAAATTATATATCTAAAATTAATATAAAAATGTACATTAACATGCTTCTCACCACATATCTGCATAAGGTCCAGAAATGGCTTCTGTAAAAGTCACTGGATCCACTACATGTTCAATATCATAGTCTTGTTCCCCTAAATAGATTATGTAATCCGATGAGATAGCAGGTCGCTTCTCTCTAGTGGATTTGTGCAACTGCATAGGCTCTTGTACCTTAGAAATGTCTTCCTGAATAGGAGTAGGTTCCTGTGCCTTTATAGGCACAGTACTTGGGCCTTCATCCACTGGAACTGAATGTATGATAGGCAAACACACAATAATTTTAATATCCGTCCTACTATCTTTTGGAGGCTATGAGGATCCTCCCTCATCATAAACATCGTATTAAAAAAACTTTGTTGTCTATGATTCCACTATTCTGGCTCCTCCCTCTCTACAGTAAAATATGTTACCCTTCGAGTGGTCGGGATAACCCACTAGATAGCAACATGTTAAACGAGATTTCAATTTACTCTCATGAGGATTATACAACCTCACCTCAGCAGGGCAACCCCACACACGAATGTGTACAAGGCTTGGCTTCCTTCCAACCCAAAATTCAAAAGGTGTATTTAATAAGGACTTGTTTGGGACTCTTTCAGGATATATGATGCCGTCTTGATGGCTTCACCTCAACGATATTCAAGTAGGTTAGTCCTGCTCTGCATTGACCACATCATATCCTTTAAGGTGTGATTACGCCTTTCGGCCACACCATTTTGCTCAAGACTACCTGGCATAGTAAACTGAGCCACTATTCCATTTGATTCCAAATACCTAACAAACGAATCTTTTTCTTGTCCTGCAACCCTATGTCTGCCATATTATTCCCCTCCTCTATCAGATATGACAATTTTATTTATTTTCCTAACTTGTTCTCAAACTTCAATCTTAAAGATCTTAAACTTGTCAAGAACTTCAGACTTCTCTTTAAGCAAGAACACATAACCATAACGGGAATAATCATCTATAAATGTCAGAAAGTATCTGGCATTTCATAATGTAACTGTATAAGGACCACTAACATCTGTTTGTATGAGGTCCAATAAGCTTGAAGCACGAGTTGCCCCTTTCTTTTTTACCTTGGTCAACTTACCTTTACAACAATCAATACATGTTTCCAAATCATTGAAGTCCAGAGTTGGGAGAATGTTATCCTTCATTAATCTCTCAACCCTCTCCCTAGACATATGGCCAAGACGTTTATGCCACAACATATATGATGTGTCCTTTATGAAGGTTCTCTTTTGTGTAGCAGGTTCAGTAACATATAAAGAGGAATACATCTCATTAGGAGTAAGACACATGCTAAACAATCCATAGAATAAGAAGGCAGTACTGATATATCTTGTATTCGCATTATCAAATACAAAAACGAAAACCTTTATTATCTAAAACCGATACTGAGATCAAGTTCCGTCTAAAAGATGGTATATAGAATGTGTCTCGTAAATACAATACAAACCCTGTATTGAGGTTTATCCTACATCTCCTACATACAAAATGTCTACCTCTTCATTGTTCCCGACCATCAGCTTCAGCTTCCCTCTAGTTGGCCTTCTCCTGGATATGAACCCCTACATCGTGGAAGCAACATGGTTAGAAACCCCACTATCTAACCACCAAGAACTTAATGTGGTTAGAGCCACATTAGATTCATGAATCATGAAGGCCGAGGAGTTACCTGACATGTCCTGCTTGGCTTTCCACAGCTTGTACTTCTGGCAATCGGACTTCCTATGTCCCTTTTTCTTACAAAAGAAGCATCTCATACTCTTGAAGTCATATGGGGCCTTTGCAATGCTAGACTGCCCACTCTGAATTTGAGGAGAGGGTTTGGGTTTCTTACCCTTACACTTAAGCTGCTGGGGTTTAGCCTTCCCCTTACCCTTCGTGGCTGCATACATAGCTGAATGAGGAGAGCTCCTGATCTTCTCCTCTGCTGCAGCGCACCAGGAAATCAAGGCATTGATGTCCCAGGTCTTATCCTGTGAAATCTAGGAGGTGACCAATATTTCAAACTCCTGAGGAACAGTATTTAGTGCCAGATGCACTATCAACGAGTCCTAAATTATTATATCTAGTGCCTTCAGCCTGCTCTAAAGGTGCACCATCCGGATGATATATTCTCAGACGCCTCCCTCTCCAGTATACCTTATGGAGAATAGTTCCTTGATTAGGCACTCTGCTCAGCATGATAAGAGACCTTGTATATCTGGAAAATACTGTCTAAGAACTCTCGCGCTACAGTCGTGCCCAGCAATCCACTCATCAGATGATCAGGTATCGACCTTCGAATGGTCAAATAGCACAGCCTATTTGACCTTTCCCAGGTCGTCATTGCTGCCTTGTCAACTTCTAAGCTGATATTTGTAAGTAGAGGAGGCCTCTTTATGTGCATGGCCATGCTGATATCCGTTATCTCCAATGTGAAATCCACGTCCTTCTTCCACTTCTTGAAATTGAAACTATTCAGGAATGGTGACAGCATTGTTGTTGATTGAGAAGGTGACTGAAAAAATAAAAAAGACAATGTTAACAATAGTATAAATGCAGGACAACGACGATACTTAAAACTTTAAAGCAGTATCTCTCCTGAGAATCTGATCACATATATTATGAAACACTTTTGGACTGAATACATGATATATGCAATTAGATCCCCACATAAAGGTGATCAGAGTACAGACCATCAACTCTCATAATACTACCAACTTCGGGTGAATAGATCATTTAAGCAACAACTTTCTTCTATCAAATGTCTTTATGAACATCTTAAAACATTATGTAAAGCCAACACCTTTGGTCAGAATAACCAAACATAAGGTCAGAGACATCCCCAAACATGTGAGCAAAACAATCCAAAATATTGACTTGAAAGGCCTCTTTGGTGACTAAATTCTCATTAGTAACCTAGAAAGTTCACTAACACAAGGGATACAACTTTATGTCATCCTCATATTCTATATGGGCATAATGTATGTAAAAATTAATTATAAATGCAAAAACTTAATGCACAGTCAAATAATCACATACAAAAACTGAATACATTGTCTTTAAACTTTATTTGAGAATTTTAAAAATAAAAATCTCAATAAGAGTGTCTATCATACTTTCCCAAATATCGAATCTACCGCACAAGACATAAAACTTGAAGTGTCTCCCTCATGTATTGTTCGTGTACGAATATGCACTCAAAATTTGCTTTTTAAAAAAGTTTTAAAACTTTTCCGGAACCCAATTACCAATGTAATAAATCTAGAAAAATTAAAAAAACTACTTTAAAAAATTCCCCTAACCCGAAAAATGACCCAAAAGGACCCGAGATAACTTTATGAGAATTTATGAAAATTTTCCTTTTTTTTAAATTAGTGTAGCAGAGGTCGTACTGCTGACATCAATTACTAACGTGGCATCCATGTCGGTGCGCGTCTGGCGCGCGCGCACACGTTTTTACTGTACGACACGTGTGTCCCAGATCTAGTGGTCCAAGTGCTGCACCGAATGCGACGCGTGCCTCCCACGCGCCCGAGGTTCGATGATCACAGAGCTCACGCATCTGGCACGTGCGCTGCACGCGCAACACACTTCCTCACATATGCGGTGCCACTTGGTAGCACGAGCCAGTCGCACCTCCCCTCCCTCGCCACTATAGCACAATCGGGCGTGTGCACAGCTCGATGTTCTCCAAAGCTCTCGACACCGGAGACGATTTTCGACATCCCGAGATGCGATTTTTTGCTCCGTTTAGCCCTTTTTTGACCTGTTTTTTATGGCTAGCCTTATGTATACTACTTTTACGTAATTATTTACATTAAAAAATCGAAAAACGAATCAGAAACTGAAGAAAATTGGATGGAATGAAAATTGAAAAACCTTCATTTTCTGTTAACCTGATCACATAATCGTTCTGATATCATGTGTAAAACGTAGCATAGACCCTATTATGTACCCAAGATCATACATGAAAGGGTAAAAACGAAAAAAATACGGAATACCTAGTTTCGAGTTCATTTCGACTTCTGAAACAGTTTTTGACGTCCAAACGAGCTCTAATCCTCTCGGGACAGTTGATGAAGTTGGTCATCGACGTCCGGTCTAAGCCTTTCTATAGTTTCTTCAAAACATGAGCTCTCTTAACAGATCAGAGAAACGTATGCTCGTGATTCATATGAATAACTGTAGGAGACCTTAACCTTTTATATAGCTTTCATATCAGGCTTCCCTATCATAAAGCCGATATAGATCAGGTTTACATCGAAAGGAATTCATTTTCCACCCAGATTTTGACCCATTAATCTAGATTATTTATTGAATCACTTTATTACCCTTATCTGAATCGAATTACGCAACTTAACCGATAATTTTTTAGAAACTAAAATTACAATTAATAGTTGTCCATTTAATAGAAGAAAGACAAAAATGCCCTTAAGGGCAAAAATGTCTAACATATTGTTGCTATGTTTCGAGACTGGAATTCTCCATGTAAAAGTTGGAATGATGACCTATAACATTTCGTTGCAATGATGATTTTCTTGCACCATCTGCATGGAGTAACATCAGGACATAAATTTAGGGCCCGCACAGGTAGCTTAGTTGGTCATTAGCAAGGTAAATTGGTCCAAGGTCCTAGATTCGAATCCCGACAACGGGTGTCAGGACCGCCTTGCTGAAAAGCTAGCTGAGATCAGATCGTAATTTACCCCCCTCACTACTCTGTCGGGTCAGAGTGTGAGGGCACCTGGGGTGGGTGTTTCCACCTTTTAGTCCAAGGACATGAATTTAGGGAGACTTCAGCCTTCAGGACAATCGTTAATCCGTTTTCTGCCTTTTTTTTCTTTTTTCTTTTTAGGCTACACAGGGTGAGATTGTTGAAGGAATACCAAATTAAATTTTGATCAATTTATCATTAGCACGAAATCATATTTGTCAATCACGATCTTTAGACAGAGAAGTACAATGATTCTGCAATCACATGTTCTTTGTAAAGAATAAAATGTCTCATTTCCTGGAGATGGCTTCCTTTGCAGACTGAAGGGAGGAGGCGACAGAAGCGGCAGCATTAGCCAAGACACCACCGCTGGTGTTGGAATTGGGCTGATGAGGCTGGTGAATCACCTCCACGTTTCTCACCTCTTGAAACTTCCCTGCTGATGAACTGTAATCTGTCGTTTCCACCCTTTTCTCCACTTCACCTTGCTCGTTCACACTGGTTGTCTCCTGCAATAACAGGATCAAAGGTTCGTCATCCTAACACATGATTCGATGAGAGAAAAAGAAAAGGAAAACTGTACCTTTCTTGCTTGTGCGTTCATGTTGATTAGTCAGAGTGATCACACGGCTTAACAACTAATGATTAACGAAAAGAATTAAAAAAGAGGTTTAAATAGAACTAAATCAATGCCCAGTTCTTCGGCTTCAAGAATGGTTGACCGTTGTTTTAGTTATAGGAACGTTGTGGCGTGCAAAGTACCCCATATGGCAAACAAAAACCATGCTCTTCTCGTGATTTCTGGGGCAAATGAACTACCACTTGCCTCGTTGCACTTTCCCCCTTTTTTTTTCGACATATTGAATATTCTTTAAAATAACAGAACAATTTGCAGTAACTACTTTTTTTATTAAAACTGAATAAATTCTGTGTTTTTTATAAGTTCATCGATTTAATTAATAAATTTAAACCAAAAGAAGGATCCTTGAGTGATTATGAATAAATTGATTTATTCACCACCCATGTAAATGCAAATCTAAGGTAGTAACTCTTTAGATCTTTTGTTCCCTCTACTCTATCCCAATTTTATTTCATCTCAACCATCTATTTATGTAGGACTTACATAAACGAATAGTTAAAATAAAGTAGGAGTAAGGTTGAGATAAAATAAAGAGGACAGAAGAACCCACGTAAATAAATAGTTAAGATAAGATAGAAAAGAGTTAGAACAAGATAGAGAGGATAGAGGATCATGTCTCAAGCGGCAATGCCAAGCATACAGTCGATGTGTGGATTATAATTCGTTTTTCTTTCAAACAGACTAATTCGAGTTAATTGGACATTAAGCTAAGAAAAAAATTGGGTTAAGTCCGTACCAGTTCACTGCCATATTAACACCAAGCTCTCTCTAAGGAGGAAGATTTACACTTCCTATCAACAACTCCGACGCATTATTTCAATAAGCCTTCAGAAAACCTCCGAAGGAGGAAATTAACGATATGGACAGCAAGATTCAAGTATGTAACTACTGAGTCTTATGTCTCTTCCATTCAAGAAATATACTCTAGACTAGAGTTACACATAGCATCATAACAGTACTGTAGACATGAGGGTAAGAAATATGAAAAAGAGAGCATTTCGGTATAACAGACGGTATCAAGATTCAAGAATACATACATTCTTGGATGAAGATCTAAATCAGTAAGTTATAAGAGGAGACCCACTGCAACGAACATCAGTAGCATCAGAAAGCCTTTGCCTTGGTGACAGTGTTGTTATGCCGACAGCATCGACATCAAGATTCACAATACTCTTTCTTTTCTGAGCATCTGGATTCATCTTTTCTTCAGACACCTCAGCAATGGGGCTCAAGGATCCCGATTCCTTCTGCTCAAGTGAGACCATGGCTTTAGCTTCTGCAACCACTGATGCGTCATCATCTGTGGCATATAGGATTTTCTGAATTGCTGCAACAACCTGTAGAGATAATATGATTAATATAGAAGCCATTCAATAGATCTATTTAGTTGTCTTTATTAGCATGTAGAGAATCCAATCGTATTTCATGGAGTAAATAAATGCATAATTATACAAATGAAAAGAAAAGAACAGTACCGCTAGGTTTTCAAGCTCAGGGCTCTGGCACAGAATCTCAATATCTCTCAGCTTTGCAAAATAGAAATCTCTCTCTTTCTCAAGACTATCGATTGATAGCTTCAACTCTGTGATCTGCATATTAGCTGATGTAAGACATTTGACATCAGCAAACAAAAACCAACACTTTTCTTCTACTTGTACCTGCTCATCATACGCAGACACTGGACTAGGAGGTTTAGAAGAAGCCTTCCCGGATTGATTTGAAGTGTTTGCTGAGGATAAATCATTCCTCCGTGCATTGTGAGAGGACTGCGTTTTGGGAGCACTGGTGGATCCTTTTGTTGGACAAACAGGTGGAGGGCATTTTTTGCCTGCTTCTTTACCTCCCTTACAAGCGTCTCTCCTTTCCAATGGGTTATAGCTGAAATTAAGAAGCACAAAGTTGAATGGCCCACATAGCATCCAGTGACATAGCAACAATAAAGATTCCGCGATCATCTACAGGAGAACCTACTACCTAGTTATCTGGACAAGACCAACCTTTGCACGCATACCACTGGAATGGAGGTGATACTACTTCCTTGACAGAAACAATCAATTACGAAACTTTAAAGAAAGGCGAGAATATTTTGACATCTATACAATGTACTGTATTCCAAGTTCGTTGTCAACCGAAGATAATTTTAAATTTCTATTTAAATCTGAACAACAAATGTTGATCAAAGAACGGCCAACAGCTGCAACAGCAAAAAAACATGTTTACACTCATAACAGGAGGGTGTGTAACATAAAATTCGACTCCCTATAAAAACATCCAAACAAATACAAAAATCGAACAGGCAAATTGAAAACATAATAGTAGGATTAGCAATTTGTAATAGACTATCACGCTTATACTTCCATCTAACTAGCAGAAATCAGGACCACGAAAATAGAGGTTGAAAATTGGAGTTACTTGAGTAAGCCTCCGTTAACGGTATCGCAGTAACGCTTCATCCACTGCATGAACTCCAAGTTATCAAGCGGCCTTCCCTTTATGAGCTTATTCACCTCTATATGCTGCATCGACGCAATAGTAACAGCATCAAATCTCCAATATCAAATCTCGATGCATGAATAACGAGATCTGATCGAATTAAATAGGTTCGAGGGCTCACCTTAGTGATCTTTAGTTTGTTAAAGACATCTTGAAGGACCTTGTAGTTCTGGATCATCTCGTATTCGCTCTTGGCGTCAAAATTCACCTTGTGCATCGGGACAACTCCGGGATGGACAGCGTCCATCAGCTGGCACTGAACGGCGCCGGAGCAAGCCTGAAACACACAGATATCAGCCAATTTCTTTTCGAGATTTGCAAAATGCTAAAAGAAACCAGATTACCTCTTCGACTTTGGAGAGATTGAGTCGGAGTGTGGAATTGATCCAAGCGAGAATCTCAGATCTTCCAACAAAGTACGCCGAGTCCATCTGACCGATGTTCGCTGCCATATTTGGTTCTCTTGTTCCTTCTCTGGGAATGTGCAGAGTATAGGAAAAGAGGGTGAGACACACCGAGACTTTAAAAAAAGAGTAAGAAGAGCGGGCTCTTCTAACAATTCAAATTTGTTTTGACCTACCAAAGCCGTTGGAACCTTCCGGGTTTAGTTATACGGGTAGGGTTTTCTGAACCGTTTTAAATGGGCTCTAAGGCCTTCTGAGCTTGATTGAATAATAATCACAAGAAGGTGCATAAATATTTTTTAATATTTTAAAAAACATATCAAAACTAAGGGAGTACTTATTTAGGGGTAATGGAAAAAGAAGTATGGATATGGAATAAAAATTCATGCTTGGTATCAACAGAGGTAACATTTCATTCCCTTATTTTCAGCAATACTCCATTTCTCTGTATTACCAGAATAATGGGATTCATTGTTGGCTATAATCCATTCTCATTTCTTACTATATTTATTCATATTCTTATTCTCATTATCTTTTGTGAATCAAGCGTCCTCTAACTTAAAATCTATTTTAAAAATGTTTTAATACCTAACGTATCTTTAATATTAACTTTATCAATAACAACATTCAGTAAAAATTTCACTGACACACAAAACTTGAAAAGATCTAGTAATATACATCCTTCATTAATAAAGACCTTGCCTTCTCTTTATCAACTTCTCCGTTAAAAAATATAGCATAGTTACAACTCATGAGCGATCTATGGATCAAAGTCAGTGGTACATATATTCCCTCTACAAAAGGTCTCCAATCCCATAATTATGATAAAGAGGAGCATGGAATTTTGTCCAAAATTTGCAAGACTTCTTTCATTGTTGGCCTCTTTTGTGGGACAGGAGAAGTACAACTATATCCTAACTTGAAGCATGCCAGCAAGGCCTCCTCTTTGCCCTCCACATCAGCACGGATCGACACATCAGCCATTCTCAATGCTCGATTCTTATCTTCGACTACAAGCCCATTATTTCCTTGACCCAACTCGTCCACAACAGTAACTTTTCCCGTTAGAAGCTCGAGCAAGATGACCCCGTAGGAATACACATCCCATTTCAAATTGGGTTTCAGGCTTCGGAACGACTCCGGTGCTTGGTAAGATGACAAGCTTCCGATTGAACTTGGGCTTGGACTTGGACTTGGATTAGGTCCAATCTTAAAGTCTTGGAAGCTATCACGTGAGGTCGTGGACCTCTTACTTCCAAAATTACGGGCTGACCCATCCGTCTTCAAAGTAGTTTCACCCTTAACAAGATTTTCAAGCCCAAAGTCACCAATCTTGGGCTCCATGTCTGGGCCCAAGAGGATGTTACTAGGCTTCAAATTTCCATGCACGTGCTTCTTCTCATGTAGGAATGAAAGCCCACGAGCCACACCTTTTGCTATCTTCAGACGGGCCTCCCATGGAAGATGACAAGGAGCAGAACCCATTTTTCCTGTTAACAATGAAAATTTGAAAATAGTCAAACCTCAGAGTTTGAACATTTGAGCGTGGGGAACAGAACCACATCTCATAGTTGACTTCCTGCCCACATCCATTAATAACAAAGTCATAGAGTTCAGTTTCTCCTCTCCTACTCGACAGTCAAACGCCTTGGTCCACGGCACATTTTAGAAAACAACACAGCTTTCTGTTAACATGCCCCCTAAATCAGACAGAACTGCGGGAAGCGACGGTGCTAAAGGATGATGTTCGAGACAGAGAGGATACTTACTGTAACGAGCATTGGCGAGACTTCCATTGACGACAAAATCGTAGATAATGAGCTTTTCTTCGACGCCCCAATAAAACCCACGAATGCGAACTAGATTTGGGTGCACTAGTTTGCCTATCGCACGAACCTGGTTCTCGAAATCTCTAAACCTCTCTACAGGGTTTTCTCCGATTCTGCGAACGGCGAACATAGTCCCATCTTCCAGCACGGCCTTGTATATTATGCTCGAACCACTGGCACCGAGTATGTAGGCTGATGCTTTAAGAAGTGCTTCGAGCTCTAGCTCTTTTCCAGCGCCGTGGATGGTCACCAGTGTCCCTTCTTTGTTCTGCTGTCGCCGTTGATTCTCCATTTTTTCTGGATCACATTCGTTCTCTGAGGTTGTTGACTCGGATTCTTCTTCGTATTCTCCTCTCTTGCGTAAACACGACCATCTCGTGAAACCTCTTGATTCGGACGATGAAGTTGACCAGCTGTCCTTTGGAATGTTTGCTTCTTGCTGCGCCGTACTTTCGATGCTCTTTTGTTTCTTCAGACGGTACACGTATAAGAAGATTATAGCGAGAATGATTATTCCTGCGACGTCACCTACCACGATTCCGACGATGGTTCCTGGCCCAAGACCAGTCTGACTTGCAGCTGTGGTTGTTGAGTTTGGGCCCATTGTTTTACGAATCGCAGCAATTGCTGATGTAGAGGATGGTGTAGATGCATTGGCTAGATACGATGGAGAAGACGGAATTGGACATGGGTTCCTTGTTGGCTTGCCGCAGAGATCAAGATTCCCATCAAAGGAACTACCTTTTTTATTAAAGAATACGCTGGAGTTCGGAATTTCTCCTGTTAGATTGTTGAATGAGAGGTCGATGGTTGCATTACCAGCGATTTTTGTGGCGAATTCAGGTGGAACTGGACCAGAGAGCCTGTTGTAGGAAACATTTAGGTAACTTAAACTGCCACCTCCAAAATCTGCAGGCAGAGATCCATTAATGAGATTGGAAGAGATATCTAAGACTTGAACGAGCGCAAAACCACCAGGAAGTTCACCGGAGAAATAATTGTTCTTCAAAGAAACCACAGTTAGATTATGGAGAGTAGGAAGGGTAGCAGGTAGCCTTCCCGCCAAGGCATTGTCTGAGAGGTTAAGAAACTCAAGGTTCTGCAATAGTCCTATAGTCTCTGACAACTCACCAGAGATCGTGTTATTTGACAAGTCAAGAAACTGAAGTTCAGTTGCATTGTAAATTGTGAAAGGCAGAGACCCGTTAAGAGAATTGTTAGAAAGATCAAGTCTTTGCAGATGTTCGATTATGCCAAGATCGGAAGGGATTGATCCAAGAAGCTGAGAAGCTGGAAGAGACAAGCTTGTGACACGAGAGTAACTGTTAGCTATTCCTGGTGCTCCGCAGGTAACTCCATGCCATGAACATGGAGTCTCGTCGTAGTAGTTCCAGCTCTGAAGGACGCCAAGAGGGTCTTTGAGTATAGAATACTTGAAAGAAAGCAACAGAATACCATCTGTGTTGAGCCCAGTGGATTCATGCACAAGAACCAGAATTACGACTCCAAGAGCTCTCCACCAAGAATGGAGACTGACAATTTGGAAACTCATAATTTCTCAGATTGATCCCACATCACTCTTATGGAGAACAAACAATCTGTGAGAGAGAGAGAGGTGTTACTGAGATTTATGATGCCATGTGATAATCTTATTTAAATATGGGAAATCTGGAGGGTTCAGAGATAAACAGCTCAGAAAACCAAACTTCTTGTTACCAAAATACCTGTCCGAGCAAGGTCGGAGGTATAAATTAAGGTTTATTTGTTATTTATAAGTGGTCCCCAACATTGGTTTCTCCCTTCCCCTTTTTCTCTTTTCCCAGTGCACTCATTTAAGTAAATTGCATCTTTACCACGTGACACTCGGATCAAGTTAGAAATTAAAGTACTCAGTTAGATTGACTTAAAGATTCCACTTTTGTTATTGTACAAGGTCAATGGATTACCATGTGAAAGAAATTAAACTCGCCAATTTCCATATCCTGTCTTGCAAGAGGCTCTTGGTCCTACAGGGTTGAAGGTCCCAACATATAATGTTACATTATCTTTTCATCATCATTCGGTCTATGAAAATGTTGGGTTTTCCTTCATTGCTCCACCATTCAAAACTTTATTAGTTGGTCTTCTCCGGGTGTTTACATTCTGCAGTCCACGTTGCTTGTGATCCCACATAGACATAGTGGAGAAAATCAAATTCTGCAGAATGTAATAATTCTCATGGCCCAGGAATTGCCAAATCATACATAAAATCATAAGGACGGGTACAATTTGTCAGTGAAGGTCTTTGTTTTGGTCCTTCCAAGTAAACATCTGATGTGATTAAAGCAAAATTCTGCTAAAACTCAGCTAGGTACCAGTATAATCTAATTCCCACTCCAGCCTTGTCTTCACTCTTTTTGACGGTGGACAGATTAGGCAACCAGACCACCTCAGGCTCAGATACAGAATGTAGAGTGCCCTTGGCATGTTATATATCCGTTCTTTACCTGACCTGATTATTAAAATTAAACTAGTAGCTGAAACTTCCTAAAATAATAATGCATCCAAGATTAGAAGATCTGGGGTTTTTGCTTGGTGGACATTTCACTTTGCGCGAGAAAAAGGTCTAGCTTTTTCTTCTAAAGTCTTCATTACCATAATAAAAGGTACTTTTGCTTCGTGATATTGTGAGCTCCTTATCTTTCTCTATTGGAAGTGAAAAAATGTGGTAAGAAAGCTCTAAAGCATGAGTCCTTTCCCTTTCTTTGTGTCAAAAGCTGGTGAGGACATTTACGAATACGCGAGAGGTGGGAGTTGGGTCCAATGAATGTGACCAAAGAAA
This sequence comes from Erythroxylum plowmanianum, assembly GCA_025531925.1. NCBI lineage: Eukaryota > Viridiplantae > Streptophyta > Magnoliopsida > Malpighiales > Erythroxylaceae > Erythroxylum > Erythroxylum plowmanianum. Next base: position 31,431,350 of record JANVCQ010000230.1, read on the forward strand.
CTCGGCTTTTTGGAAGGGTCAAACTACCGGTGAATCACCAAAGCCAACCAGTCAATAACGTAAGTATGTTTTTGTAGAGATACGTTACACTGTTTTATATATCTATTTTGGAATGAAATGGAGTAGTTATAGTGTGTACAATGAACAAACTGCGTTAGTGGGGTTGCTTGAAGATGGAAGATTTCTTCTTTGCGTACCCTGATGGGTGGATCATGTCTCCTTCTCACTTCGTATATACGCAAGTAAAAAGAGTCTTTTCCAAGATTTTGAGACGAGGGTAAGAAACTCTCTAGCTTCACAATTGTCATTGAGTGTTGGGTTTGAGTCACTTCTAAATGGAGCTCAAACTTAAGTATAAAAGGGTGTTTTTAACCCTAAATAGGTTAAGTAAAATTGGAGAAGTTCAGCCGTAACAAAAAAGAGAGGGAAAATAGAAAAGAGAGGCTTAGGTGGAAATTTTCATTATTCTTTTCAGCATTGCGCAGTCTTCTTCTAACCTTCAGTCACATGGTGATTTCTTGTCAGATCGACCTGAAATTTTAACCAGAGATTTTTCTCTCGTTGTTCTTCATTCTGAACGGTGGAGATTGGATTTGGAGGTCTTCAAGGTGCCTTGATCTTCAGTCAAAGTTGCTGTCAGATTCTAAGGGTGATATTGTTCTCAACTTTTTAATTCTTTCATCTTGTTAATGACTATTGTTGTTTCTTGAGTTGAGTGGTGACTCTAGTTATAGCTAGAGGTAAAAAAACTCTTTGTAACTTGATTGATGATAGTGGAGTTTTTCTTTACTGGACTAGCTCCCGTGATTTTTTCTCACTCATATTGAGAAAGGTTTTCGACGTAAAAATTGTCTGTGTGCTTTATTTCTTGTTGCTTAGTTTCTTGCACTTGTGAGTTTCTTGGCTGTTGTTTTTCATTTGGTGTTGATTGTGTTTGTTCACATAAGGAAAGATTTATTGGTTCTCGTTACTTTGTTTCCACTACGTGACCTACTCCTTTCATAACAAGTGGCATCAGAGCTTTTTTGGTTCAGGATATTTGTGATTGTGGTGAACAATAAAAGTTGTCAATATTAGTAGGATGGTTACTTTGAATGGCGACAATTATGCTCTTTGGAAAGACAAGATGGAGAATCTGCTTTATGTGAAGAATTTTCAGTTACCAGTGTTTACCACTGAAAAGCCTAATAATAAATCGGATAAAGAAAGGAATCTGATGCATAGACAGGTGTGTGGTTTTATCAGATAGTGGGTTGACGATAATGTGTTGAATCATATTTCTGGTGAGACACATGCTTGGAACTTGTGGAGCAGCTTGAGAAGCTGTATGCTCAAAAAACTGGGAACAACAAGATGTTCTTAATAAAGCAGATGTTAGCTTTGAAGTATAGTGATGAGACTCCTATGATAGATCACTTGAATAACTTCCAGGAAATTATGAATCAGTTGTCAGTAATAGGGATTAGATTCGATGAAGAAATATAAAGTTTGTTTCTCATTGGCTCTTTACCAGACTTTTAGGAAACTTTTAGATCTTCAATGTCAAATTCTACTCCGGATGGTGTTATCTCTATGGATCTTGCCAAGAGCAGTGTATTGAATGAAGAAATGAGAAAAAAAGTCTCAAGGTTCCTCTTCGATAGATGTCTTGATGACTACCTCTAGGGGGAGAAATAACAACCGAGGTTCTCAAAACAGAGAACAAAGTTGAAGTAAATCCAAAGGTAGATACAAAGATGTTAAGTGCTTTTATTACGATAAGAAAGGGCACTTGTAGAAAAATTGTTGGAAGTTGAAGAAAGAAAAGAAAGGCAACAAAGGCAAGGAAGAAAAGAAAGAGAATGACTATGAGAATTGTGTTGCTATTGCCACTGAAAAAGACCTTGTGACAATCATTGATGAGAGCCTAGTTGGGGTTGTTTGTGATGAATCAAGCTAGCTTGTGGATACTGGTGCTTGTTCTCATGTTACATCAAGGAAGAATTTTTTCTCATCTTATACTCTAGGTGACTATGGAGTATTGAATATGGGAAATGAAACTATCTCTAAAATGGCTGGCATTGGAACAATTGTGTTGGAAACAGGTATGGGAACTAAAATTGTTTTGAACAATGTTAAGCATGCACCTGATGTTCGTCTGCACTTAATATCTGTTGGTAATCTTGATAATGAGGGTTATGTGAGTACCAATGGTGGTGGTATTTGGAAGCTCACTAAAGGTTCTTTAGTGGTAGCTTGTGGTAAAAAATGCTCTAGCTTGTACTGAACAATAGCTTCAATATGTACTGACAAGGCGAATGCAACTAAGAATGACTCTTCAGTGTTATGGCACAGGAGACTTAACCACATTAGTGAGAAGGGATTGAATGTGCTGGCCAAGAAGAATCTCTTATCAGATTTGAATGGTACTAAACTGGAGAAATGTGAGCACTGCTTGGCTGGAAAATAACACAGAGTTTCTTTTAAGACTAATCCTCCTTCAAGAAAGACTGAGTTGCTTGAGATGGTGTATTCAAATTTGTGTGGTCCTATGAAGACAAGGACTTTGAGGGGTGCATTGTATTTTGTTTCCTTCATTGATAACTATTCCAGGAAATTATGGGTTTATGTCTTGAAGACTAAAGACTAAGTGTTGAGGGTCTTTAAGCAGTTTCAAGCTTCTGTTGAGAGAGAGACTGGAAAGAAGCTGAAGTGCATTCGCACTGACAACGGTGGTGAATACTGTGGGTCGTTTGATGAATACTATAGACATATGGGCACTAGACACCAAAAGACTCCTCCAAATACTCCTCAACTTAACGGCTTGGCAAAGAGGATGAACAGGATCTTGATGGAGAGAGTCATATCTATGCTTTTTGAAGCTAAGTTGCCTGATTCATTTTGGGGTGAGGCTGTATTAGCAGCTGCATACGTTATTAATTTGTCTCCCACTATTGGTTTGTAGGGTGATGTTCCAAACAAGGTGTAGTATGACAAGGATGTTTCCTATGACCACTTGAGAGTGTTTGGATGCAAATCTTTTGTGCATGTTTCTAAAGATGAGATGTCCAAGTTGGATGCCAAGACGAGGCAGTGCATCTTCATTGGTTATGGCCTTGATAAGTTTGGTTATAGGCTGTATGATCCTGTTGAGAAGAAACTTGTGAGAAGCCGTGATGTTATCTTCATAGAGGATCAAACCATTGAAGATATTGAAAAGGTAGAGAAGCCAGGGCATTCTAGTCCTAGTAGGCTGATTGATCTTGATCCTATTCCTCATATTGGTGCTCATGATGTTGCTAGACCTGATGATCATGATGATTTTTAGAATCATGTTCCTAATCAGCATGTTGATGTTAAAAATGCTGATGGTGATGCTGTTGTTGATGAAGTAGATGTTCATGTTCCTGAAATTGTGGATGAGCTGGCTATTCCACTTAGGAGGTCTACTAGACAACATGTTTCTTCTTCCCGTTACTCACCTGAGGATTGGGTGTTACTCATTGATGGAGGAGAACCTGAATGTTATGAGGAAGCCACTGAAGATGAGCATAAGGATCATTGGATTGAAGTTATGCAAGATGAGATGAAATCTTTGCATGAAAATCACACCTATGAGTTGGTGAAGTTGCCTAAGGGCATGAGAATTTTGAAGAACAAGTGAGTGTTCAGAATCAAAGCTGAAGAGCATAGTTTGAAGTCCCGGTATAAGGTCAGATTGGTTATTAAGGGATTTGGTCAAAGGAAGGGTATTGCTTTGATAACATCTTTTCTCTTTTTGTAAAAATGTATTCTATTCGAACAGTTCTTGGTTTTATTGCTAGTCTTGATATAGAGATTGAGTAGATGGATATGAAGACAACCTTTCTTCATGGTGACTTGGAGGAGGATATTTACATGAAACAACCTGAGGGCTTCAAGGTGAAAGGAAAAGAAGACTTTGTGTGCAAATTGAAGAAGAGTTTGTATGGGTTGAAGCAGGCTCATAGGCAGTGGTATAAGAAGTTTGAATCAGTTATGGGAGAGCAAGGCTACAAAAAGACTTCTGGAGATCACTGTGTAACATCCCAGGTCCCGAGTCGGTAGGACCGATTGGAGAGTTGGATTTTCCCTTACAAACGCTTTTTTCATGGCCTAACGCACGGGATCCTATCAGAACTCCGAGGTTAAACTTGCTCGAGTGAGAGTAGTTCTAGGATGGGTGACTTCCTGGGAAGGTCATGAGAAAAGCAAAATTGTGTGGGCTTGGTGAGCCAAGGCCCAAAGCGGACAATATCTGTAAGTAGGTGATCTGGGCTATTACAGATGGTATCAGAGCCAGGTCCCGAGTAGGTAGGGCCGACTGGAGAGTTGGACTTTTCCTTACAAACGCGTTTTCCATGGCCTAACGCACGGGATCCCATCAGAACTCCGAGATTAAACATGCTCGGGTATCAGAGCCAGGTCCTGAGTCGGTAGGACCGACTAGAGAGTTGGACTTTTCCTTACAGACGCGTTTTTCATGGCCTAACGCACGGGATCCCATCAGAACTCCGAAGTTAAACGTGCTCGGGTAAAAGTAGTTTTAAGATGGGTGACCTCCTGGGAAGGTCATGGGAAAAGCAAAACTGTGAGAACTTGGCTGGGCCAAGGCTCAAAGCAAACAATATCTGTAAGCGGGTGATCTGGGCTATTACATATTGTGTGTTTGTACGCAGATTTTCTGACAATGATTTTATCATATTGTTACTTTATGTGGATGATATCTTGATTATGGGCAGGAATGCTTCTAGGATTGCTGAGCTGATGAAGCAGCTAAGTAAGTCTTTTGTCATAAAAGACTTGGGTCATGCCAAGAAAATTTTAGGCATGAGAATTACTAGTTGTAGGGATGCCAGGAAGCTTTACTTGTCTCAAGAGAAGTACATAAAGAAGGTACTTCAAAGGTTTAGTATGATTGGGGCTAAACCTATTGCTAGCCCACTTGCTCCTCATTTTAGGTTGAGTGTCAACTAGTGTCCTTCTACAGACAAAGAGAAGGAAGAGATGAAGAAAATTTCATATGCCTCAGCAGTTGGCAGTTTGATGTATGCTATGATGTGTACCAAGTCAGACATTGCTCATGTAGTTGGTACAATGAGTCGTTTTCTGTCTAATCCAGGTAAAGAGCATTGGAATGCGATGAAGTGGATTATAAGGTATTTCAGAGTTACAACTGACTTAAGTCTTAGTTTTGGTGGTGATAAGCCTTTGTTAGTTGATTTTACTAAAGCATACATGACAGGAGATGTTGATTCTCAAAAGTCTACATCAGGTTTCATGATCAAGTTTGCAGGGGGAGCTATAGCAGGACAGTCAAGGTTGCAGAAGTGTGTTGCTTTGTCAATCATAGAGGTTGAGTTTATTGCAGCTACAGAGGCTTGCAAGGAGTTGCTGTGGATGAAAACCTTTATTCTTGAGCTTGATTTCAAGCAGGATCGGTATTTGTTGTTTTGTGACAACCAGAGTGTCATTTTTCTTGGTAAGAATGCTATTTTCCATGCAAGGTCGAAGCACATTGATGTTAGGTATCATTGGATACGAGATGTGGTGAATTCCAAGTTGCTAAAGTTAGAGAAAGTTCATATAAATGATAATGGTGCTGACATGATGACTAAAGCATTGCCGAAGGAGAAACTTGAGACTTGTTGCTTGATGACCGGTATGGTTAGATCCTCCACTTAGTCGTGAAGGGGAGATTTATTGGGTTTGGGTCATTTCTAAATGGAGCCCAAAGCCTAAGTATAAAAGGGTACTTTAACCCTATTTAGGTTAAGAAAAATTGGAGAAGTTCAACCGTAAGAAAAAAGAGAGGGAAAAGAGAAAAGAGAGGCTTAGGTGAGAATTTTCATTATTTTTTCCAGCATTGCGCAGTCTTCTTCTAACCTTAGATCACATGGTGATTCTTGTCGGATCGGCCTGAAATTTTAACCAGAGATTCCTCTCTAGTTGTTCTTCATTCTGAACAGTAGAGATTGGATTTGGAGGTCTCCAAGGTGCCCTGTTCTTCAATCGAAGTAGTTGTCAGATTCTAAGGGTGATATTGTTCTCAACTCTTTGATTCTTTCATCTTGTTGAGGACTGTTGTTGTCTCTTGAATTGAGTGGTGACTCTAGTTATATCTAGAAATGAAAAACTCTTTGTAACTTGATTGGTAATAATGGAGTTTTTCTTTACTAGACTAGGTCCCGTGATTTTTCCTTTCTTACACTGAGGGAGGTTTTTCACGTAAAAATTGCTTGTGTGCTTTATTTCTTGCTGCTTAGTTTCTTGATCTTGTGAATTTGTTGGATGTTATTTTTCTTTTGGTGTTGATTGTGTTTATTCTCACAAGGAAAGGTTTATTGGTTCTCGTTACTTGTTTTTACTGCGTGACCGACTCCTCCTTTCCTAACAACTTGATTAGCCATAAATTAGCTAGTCTCTCTTGACGCGTTAAGTAATAGAAAATCATCAATTTCATATAAACATGTGTTGTCGATCAGGGAGTTTCAGGGGAAAACTGATGCTTTCTCCCGAAGAACCTGCTATAAAAGCTCTCTTTAAATAACCTCTTTTGAGAAAGATGTACGTAGAAGCATTATGTAATGCACGGTGGGAATTAATAGTGTAAAGCTTCCACAAGGATTTAGCTACTAAAAATTGACATTGGGGAGGAAATTTTGGTGGGATTCAAGAATAAAAGATTCTAAATTATTGACTGCAAATTACACTTAAAATTACATTGACTGCGAAGGTTGCAGACCAGAAGTTAAATGTACAAGACAAGAAGTTTAAAGTTTTAAAATTCAACACTCTCGTAAAATCGGTTAAAAATTAAAAAAATAAAAAAGGATTTTAAAAATAATAACATCAGCTATTGAAAATTTTAAAGTTTAATTAAAAATGAAGACTATTAAATTTCATAAGTATTTTATAAAAAATAACCGATTAATTAATAAATTGATCAGTTTTTAACTACAAAAATTGTTAAACTAAATTGAACTAAAAAATTGACTGGTTCAAAATTTTGTTTGGTTTTTAACGTATTGTTAAATGAATGTAAATACATATAAGATCACTTATGGCGTGTTTGGTTCAACGGGATAGCTATTCTATTCCTAGCATATTACTATTTCATTCCTTAAACCTATGTTTGGTTAGAAACAAACACAGAATAACAAATCATCAAGAATATGTATTCTGTAATTTTGAGGAATAGCTAATATCAATCCCTACCTATCTTTATCTATTCCAAGAATTACTATTCTTATCTAAGACAACTTTATTCTTCTTCCAATTCTTCTCTTAATAATAAAAATAAGAATAAAATAATTGATAAAATAATAATAATAATAATAATAATAATAAGTAGAAAATTTATAATAATAATTAATAAAATAAGAATAATTAATAATAATAATAATAATAATAATAACAACAACAACAACAACAACAACAACAATAACAATAACAAAAACAAAAACAAAAACAACAACAACAACAACAACAACATTAATAATAATAATAATAATAATAATAATAATAATAATAATAATAATAATAATAATAATAATAATAATAAATAATAAT
>JANVCQ010000230.1:31446255-31460601 GCA_025531925.1 Erythroxylum plowmanianum
AATAATAATAATAATAATAATAATAATAATAATAATAATAATAATAATAAGTTTATTAGAAATCTCAACCAAACAGGCTTTTATTTTCAGTTTTTATATTACAAATCTTAACTAAACAGGTTTTTATTTTTTTTAGAAAAAAAACAGAAACTAAAAACAGAAAACAGAAACCAAAAACAACAACAGAAAAACAAAAGTGGAACCAAACGGCCCCTAAAGTACTAATTCTCCTTCTAGCGTTTATAAAGTGATACAATTTGCACCCTAAATCTTAACTTTGTCAGGTTTTTATTAAAACAACTTGACGACAACATTAGCCACAGACATGTGGCAGGCTAGTTGTGCCTAAGTATTAGAATGGGCTGAATCTGGTCTGGATAGGTTTGACCGTTTGAGCATGCTTCGGTTTAATTTGAAGGCTTTTACAAACAACAAGATACAAGAGCTCAGTCTAAAACTTAACCTTTCTCATACTGTCTAAGACTAAGATGGTGTTTGGTTAATGGGTTTGGAAAAGTATTAATGGGTAAATAATGAAAAAACGTTTAGTTTGTTATGTATTAATATTATATGAACAATTTTTTGATATCCCACATTTGAGGATTATTCGATACCCCCACATATAAGAAGAATGAAGGGATGCTTAGTTAATAGGTTTGGAAAAGAATCAACGAGTAAGGAATAAAAAATAAGTAGCTGGTTATATAATACCATTATAAGAACAATGTTTTTATATCTAACTTTTGGGAATGACTTCATATACCTAAATATCAGAGGAATGCAAATCATTTCGGAGAAAAATGCAAGTATCACGGGCGTGACAATCTTTGTCACACTCATGGCTTACTTCCTTTTTTTCTTTTTAATTAAATATAATTAATTAATTAATCAAAATATAATCTAATTAATTAATTATAATTTTATTAATTAAATTATACTTAATTACAATATTCTTAATTAATTAATTGAAATATAATTAATTATATTTTTCTCTTTTTTAGAAAATAAATATAATTAATTAAATTATATTAAAATTTGATCTAAAAAATAAACAAATTTTTATTTCTCAATATTTTTAACAAACCAACATCTATCAATAGTAATGATAATCATTTTTTCTTCTTAACCAATTATCGTAATTATAATGATTATATCCATTTTCATTCCTCATTATATTTATTTTTGTTGCTATTACTATTCTCCTATATAAACCAATCACCCCCTAATTTTCATTCTTTAGTAATAGGCGAGTGTCACAGGTGTGACATTTCTTGTCATGCCTATGAAAATTACTTCTTTTGTTTTCTTTTTTGCAAGTAAATTAATTAATTAATTAAGAACAATATAAATAATTAATTATTAATTAAATATATATTAAATTTTGATGTAAAACAAAATTTTTACAATTTTTTATTTATCTATACTTTTAACAAACCAATCATTAACAATGATAATAGTAATCATTTCTTCCTCTTAACCAACCATCATAATTATAATAATTATATCTATTTTCATTCCTCACTATATTCATTCTTATTTCTATTACAATTCTCCATGTAAACCAACCACCTCTTGAGTCTAACTTCGAAGGAATTTTGTGCAGTAAAAAGCCAACTGGAACCCAGATGCCTAGCTCATAACCCACTCATCCTAACTCATCATTTCAACCTTTTGAACTTTATTCTCTCCAATTCCCTAGCTCTATTAGTTATAGAGTAAATGTTAGGAGGTGCTTAGTTAAGGGGTTTGAGAATAAATTAACGGGTAAGAAATGAAAACTTTGGATGATTATTTATTATGATTGAATGCGATATCTCACTTTTCGGTATTACTCTATATCCCTCATATGTGGGGGGAATGACTTTCATTCCTTATTAACAGGTCAATGTCACGGACTATCCTGCCCATGATAATAAGTGTCAGAAGCATGACACTTATTATCACACCTGTGACATTTCATTATTTTTTGTTTTAAAAAAATTTCAATTAAATATAATTAAAATAAAATATAATTATTTAAAATATAATAAATTTTTATTTCTCAATATTTTTAACAAACCAATCACTATCAATTGTAATAGTAATCATTTATTCCTCTTAACCGACCATTATAATTATAATGATTATATTTATTCTCATTTTTCACTATATTCATTTCTATTCCTATTACCATTCCCTCATATGAACAATCGCCCCCTTAATGAAAAAACATAGGTGTGACTATGAATGATGAGTTGATTGGCTAACTTCATGCATGATGATTGATTGATATACTATTGTGTAATATGATGATACATCGATAAACTAGTGGGAATTAGTCTAGTATCGCTGAATATTGTAATTACTGTGCATGCACTTGTCATGTTAATGATAATATCAACTAGCCATATTTATAGAGGTCATCCTAATCTGATGGTCACTTTGGGCCTCCTTTGTGGTGGTCACATCACCATCATCCTATGCATCCTCCTAGATTTAACCTTACAAATATCATAATGATATCAAATTTGATTATGGTACGATATGTATTAGTATAAGTTAATGTTAAGTACCATTTTAAGTAAATTTTAAATTTATAAAATAATCTTTAAATTTTATAAAATTACAAAATAGTCTTTTAATATATTATGTTATGTGAATTTTAAATTTACTTCAACTGATCTCAAAAAATCATAATAATGAAATTTGATATGACAACTCTCTCTTTACTTCTATTAATATTACTTAAGATAAAAAGACAAAAATACTCATTGTATTCATGAAAATTTTGCAAATTCTTAAAAAAGGTCATTGTAGTTTGAACTTATCCAAAAAATCACCTGGAGTTAACTTACACTAAAAAAGTTAATCGAAGATCTGACACTGTAAAGTTGGTTCACATGGACTAATCAAAATTAGGTGGCATAGATCAACCCAATTCAAATCTTTTGCCCAAGCATTTTATTTACCCAACCTAATGTAAACCCACAAATAAAAGCAGACCAGCATATAAACTATTAGCCTAAATAAAAGCATAAGTTGGGATCAATCCAAACCAACAAAAATTAGCTTCTTCTTCATCTTTTTCTCTTAGTTACTCCAGCTGGTAAGTGTCTAAAGTATCATTCTTTCTCTTGCATTTGACACTTTTCTAATAGGTTGCCTCATTGTGTTTGTTTTGCAGAAAATTAGGAGAAAGTTGTGGAAGTTAACAACCACAAAATCTCTTAAAACATAGATAAGAATTACAACTACTATATTATGTCTTTTTTTTATGATTTTTGATTATCCTATACTAGTTTATAGTTGGATTGTATGTTGTAGTTGTTTGAGGCAAATTAAAGTCATGGAAAGAGATGAAATAATGGAGAAAAAGTGGTTGGAAAATGAGAAAAGAAGAGGAGATAAGAGAAGAGGAAAGGGTAAAGAAGATGATATTTTTGGAAAATTTAAGTTGCATAAAGGGGCAGAACAAGGAATGCAAAGAGTGAAGAGTAAATTTGAAACTTACTTCCAAAAAGGACATTTTTTGTATTAATTGAAATGAATGAGGGTAAAATAGAACTTTTAATTAGTTAAAGGAATTTTAGCAATTATGATGGTTAGGTTAGGAAGGATATTATTTTTATAATTAAGAATAAAATGAAAAGGAAATAATTTTGGATTATTAAGTGTATTTAAGTTGAATTTTTTTAAATTAGTCTGATAGAATTTTTGTAATGTCTATGTCTGAAGGTCTAGTTACGGAATAAATTGGACTATTAAATTACTTGAGATTGAAATCGAGGTAAGGATAACCTTAGATTGTATTCTTATAATAGTATTTTGTTATTAATAAATTATTTTATAATGAATAAAAATTTTGAATTAGTCATTAAATAAATTAATGATCAATAGGTACATAAATGAATTACAAGGTGTTTCGTGTTTATATTTTATGATGTATAATGAGGTGTATCAATTGTTAATTTGATAAAAATGTGTTATTAAATAGAGACTAATTGATAATATGTTGTAAATAATTTGTGAAATCAAGAATTGGTGACTTGTCTAGGATAGGCTACATTTAATGGTCAAAGATTGATAGGTTGTTAGAGATGAGCGAATGATAGCTAGGTATTTATTCGTGGAGTATATACCAGGGCATCCTGAGTCCTAGGGATGTCGTAAGCCGATGGCTAGGTATTGAAATGATATCGAAATAATCCTGAGTCTTGGGAATGTCATGTTTCAATGGCTAGGTACTAAAGTAATATCGGGATACCAAGAGAGATTGAAAAATTGAGGTACCATGTGCCGATATTTATACATTTAATTATGGTTCCACTTGGTGAAAGATTATGATGAGTTGAGATGAGTCAACAAATCACTGAATGTAAGCTTACTACGTGAAGTAGTGTCTAGAAAATTCAATTAATTATGGTATAAATCATAAATGGCACTAATGATAATTTTAATCTTAACCATTGTTTTGATAAAATTTTGGGATGTTTCTTAATTGTTTGGATTAAACTGAGTAATGTTGTGTATCTTTGTATTGTATGAATGTTTTAATCACTTGACTAAGCTTTATATTTATATTTTGAGTTATTTGATTTTAAGGGAACGGTTGATTACCTTTATTGATTAGGTAGTTTACCTCTTACCACTATTTTTTGGGAGATTGTGTGATTGCAAATAACCTTAATGCATGTGATTGACAGAGTGGAGGTTAGGTAGGGCCAACAAATTACATGAGTAAAGTTGCGTGAAAGTATTTATTCTTTTTTTATGTGATAGGTAGGGTAGTTGTGTTATATAGAATATTTTTTTATTTGACAAACATATCTCTTTTGAAGTTAATGATGATTTTAGTAATTAATTTTATGCTTTGGGAACAATTTGGATAATCATAGTTTAAGAATTTTTGGGAGTGACACATAATCGTGTGAATTAACCCAATTGTAACTAGGTATTTTAAATGCATGTCTTTAGTTGGGACACCTCTTTGGCTCTTTCGATGTCTTTCAAGAAGGGAAAGAACCTCCTTTTATGATTAATCTTCAAAAGATGATTGCCACTTCCAAATATTTATACTAAAGAACAAATGACAGATTGTACAATATAAAAACTCTTGACTTCTCAAGGATTATACTTCATAATGCAAAATCTAGTCTTATTAAAAAGTTCCCAATGTACTATAAGAGACTTCTACTTCTTCCCTGATTTCTTTTCCTGTTTAATGCTTGTAAGTGCAAATTTTCTACGCTTCCAGGGTATGGCAAACTCCCCAAATTTATGCCCAACCTTTCCTTATGAGATCTTGCATCGAACAATATTCTTACCATTGTAAATCATTACAGTGGTTTTGATGAATCTAGGCAAAACCATATATCTCCTATACCATATTTTCTTATTATTGATAGATGCGTTGTTCTATTTTATTTTCATTAAGAAACCATCTACAAAAGGAATTCTCGACATGAACTGATGTTGTGCGAAGTTCGACACTTTAGGTTCATCATTCAAATGAAAGCCACCTATTATTGCTACAGAGAATGAATTTCAAAACCAAAAAAGAGAATTGCATATTAGATCATCAAATTAAAAAATCTCAAAATTGGATAGTTTTTAAAAATCTTGATTTCATATATGCATTGAACTTTCTACGAGCTAAAATTCTTAAAATCGCTTCTCGTTCTTCTTCTTTAAGTGGTGGTTTGGTTGTTTCGGTGGACTAGATGTTAGGAACTGGGCTGAGATCTGATCCCGGCCATAGCGGAATAATTACGAAACTTTTTCGTATTTTGATTTTCCAAAAACCAAGATTTCTTTAATTCTACCAATTATTAACACGTAAATCATAACAAAGTATGAATCGTTATTCGTATCTTGTTTCAAAACCTGATTTTTATTTTATCATATCCCTCGAACCGTTTACGAAATCGATTCGCCTCTACCACCACAGCCGCACAAGTATCCGACCTCTAACAATATTCATAGAATGAGTTGAGAGAACTCTATAACTCTTACAAAGAAGGTTAAGCAAGAAGTGTTAGCTTTATTAGAACTTAAGCCTATTTATAATAGTTTTGAAAGTTTTAATAATTTTATTGAAATTAAATTTTAATTTCAATTAAACTTTAATTAGAATTAATTAAATATCAATAATGCATAAATAAGATTCAATATCTCATATTGATCCATATTTATTAAATATCTCATAATTAATCATAAAGTTTCCCAAACTTTACAATCAAATCTAACTTAATTAAAATAACTTTGCTCTCTTTAACCCATTTTATATGTGAGGCCTATTAAGTTTTCAAATATGTTGACAATGATTATAAATTATAATTATAATTCATAATTAGAATTAGATAAATTAAAACTTCTATTAATTTATCTTTAACTCTCTAGTTAAACAATTTACAATCATAAATCAAGATTGGTGTCTAGCAATACATCATGATCAACTAAATATTTAAGAATGTCAAAGTGGTTTTGACTAAGTTTTGGTTGCATTATTTTTCCATATAATTTAATCATTTCATCAATCAATGTTCCAATTAGACATAAAGTATGGAATTAATGTCTACTTTATTTTGAATCCAATCATATTAGTTCTCCGTCATTAGCTATCGATTCAATTAATGGCATTTGTAAAATATTTACAAAATGTCATTCTACCTTAACCAATGATTTCTTGAATCAATATTAATCGTGAACAACGAAATATTTTTCTTAATTACTTTAGGGTAATGAATCATATTTTGATTATATAACTACCTCTATATAACTACCTCACATATTTATCATATAACTACCTCACATATTTATCATATAACTACCTCTATATAACTACCTCACATATTTATCATATAACTACCTCACATATTTTGATTATATAACTACCTCACATATTTATCATATAAACAATAACTAAAATTATTATAAGAAAAAATTCATTTAATTATTATACATATATGAAAATAAGAATGATACAAAATACTTAAAATGTTATAATTAATTATACGAAAAAGTAAAAACAAAACATGAAACAAAATTTGACTGTTAAAAATTTTATATTTATATTGTTATATAGAAGTTAACATATATATCAAATACAAGTAAAATTAAAAGAAAATAAAAATAAAAATCTTAAACTTCATTCAAAGACATATTTGCTCAAATTACATTGATCGTAATTTTTATTTAGTAAGAAATCCTTATCATTAAGTAGAGTCTCGTCATTATTATCATTTAAACTTGTTGCACCAAATGATATGTTAATACTTCCTCATTCAAGATTATCTTTCAAGTCACCTTTATTTATAAAACTTGGTTTCTCAAAAACCTAATTCACCAAAAGATATCCAATATGAGCAAAATAAATAGGATATATAGAACTACTTGTTCTACTAAAAGTTCTAGTAAATAAATAAAATTAAATCATTAAGAAATTATGAAAAATTATATTCAACTTAATTATGATAATAATATACGTTTTTCAAAGTTTTAAGTTATATCAAACAAATAATAAGTCATTTAATACTTTTTGCTCCAATCTTTTTTTTTTAGAATAGATAAATTCAAATATATTCCAACCCTTTTCACACCCTTTTTAATATTAGTTTATCTTTTATAATATTATTTTAATATTATATAAGCTTTTCGTCATATTTGTAGCTTTATATTTATTTATAATTTTAAAACAATATTGTATTAAAATTTAAAATTTTAATTTTTACATCATGTTGAATAAGATATATATAAAGTATTAATAAATGATGATGAAAATTTATATTTAAAAGATAGGGCCTGAAATTAAAAAAAAAGATCAAATCAAATAATATTTAACAAAAGTACGATTTACTCCGCAATATTTTACTAAATGTCTAAAATAGCCTCTATTGTTAATTAAAGTACTAATTCTCCTTTTAACGTTTACAAAGTGATACAGTTTGCATCATAAATCTTAACTTTGGACAGAATAAAACCATAACGAATCATTTATTTAAAAAGTACAGGTTCGTTCTGTGTATGTATACTTGAATTGTATCTTAAACAGAGCCCTTTCTAAGCCCGATGAACCTAGCAGGACTAAACTTGGCGAGATCAACAATAGTAGACTTGCCATCAAGCACGAGCTCGGCCATTGCAGCCCCTGTAGCAGGACCATTCAAAATCCCCCAACAACTATGCCCTGTAGCTACGTAGCAACCATTTACTCCTGGAACCTCCCCTATTACAGGCACACCATCGTCAGTGCAAGGTAAGAAACAGGCTTGCTCCGCTGCTATCCTCGCCCCTCTGCCGGCGTCCAAATGGCTAGAAACCGTCCTCGCCACCGTCTTTAACACCTCTATCGACTCTGGCTCGCCAACTATTTCTTCTGGATCCTCCGGCAGGTCCACTACCGATGACATTCCGCACACATAAACCTCCCCTAACAAAACAAATATACAGTTACAATACATTTTCACATTCATGAACACGAGAGCTTAACATACCTGTGGGGCGAGGATACACTTCAGGGTCCATGGGTGTCCCTCCACTAGCAGGACTGTAACTTAGGAAAAGAGCATGTGGAGTTATAGCTTCAGGGGTTTTAGGCTCCAAAACTATACTATGAGCCCTAAGCCCATAAACCCTAAACAACGAGGACAACATCTCAAAATTTCCTGACCAAGGCCCAAGTGCCAAAACCACCGAGTCCGATTCTATAGCTCGCCCATCCGCCATCTCCACCGATTCAACTCGCCCTCCGACCACGCTAATTCTCTCCACCTTTCCTATCACCACCTCCACGCCATAGCTCTCGATGGCTTTCGTTAACAAAGTCCTTGTAAAGAGCTGCGGGTGTACCTGAGCCGTCGTTGCCGTTGTCCCGATTGTTTTCGCGCTTTTTGTCGGCCCATCAACCCAAGGAGGCAGATTTCTATCCCTCGACTTGGTTTGGGTTTGCAATTCATTGACTGTGACGCTGAGGGTGGTCACCGGGCGGTAACCGTAAGATTGGGGACCGTTGAGCTCGTCTGAAAGAGAACGGTGGAGATTGAAGCTTGCGCGGGCTAGGGACGCGAGTGGTCCGTCATCGCACCAATCAAGAGCGAGGAAGCCGCCAGCTTTTCCGGATGCGGCACAGGCCACCGATGATTTCTCAATGAGAGTAACGGCGGCGCCTTTCTTCGCCAGAAAGTAGGCCGTGCAGACTCCGATGACGCCGCCGCCGCAAACTACCACGCGCTTTCGCTGCTGGTCCATGGCTTCTGATGGAGAGGAGGAACACCGGATAGAGTGTCGGGATGATCGAAACAGTGTCAGTGAGAAAGTGAGCTGGGGCGGTGATCTTGTCCCCATGTGATGAGTCTGGTATGGGTTCTATCGTCTGTGAGGAAGCTTCTTTTCAAGCTGACACGTGTACTCTCAAAGGAGATAGGTATGGACTTGGACTTTTGTCTTTGATGTCCAGCCCGACTCATTTGGGCCTATTGACCCAAAACATTTTCCAATTTGAGCTATGTAATGCACAAGAATTATATTAAACTTTATGGTTGGTAAATAGTCACAAATAGTTATTAATGTGTTAAAAATTAATAATATACATTAGACTTAGTAATGTGTACTTAAAATTTTAGGAGTAATGTAATGGATAAAAGGTTTTAATGTTATTTTAAAATCCTATTAAAAATAATAATGTTAATATAAATTCATTTAAGTTTTATGAAGAGTTAGTCACTTCATATCTTATGTGATTTAGACAATCATCAAAATTTTCCTTATAATTTAAAAAATATTAATTTTATAATATTATCACATTATTTTATTAATTACAAATACGGCTTAGGCTCCTAAAAGGTAAGCCTTGATAGTCGAGTCGGCTAATATATTTGAGATCTTAGCTGTTCTCTCTATTTTGTTCCAACTCTGTTCCACTTCATCTCAACCATATATTTATGTAAGCATCACATAAATGTATGACTGAGATGAAGTGAAGCAGAGTTAAACAGAATAGAAGATACAGAAGATCGCTTCCATTCTTTGCTTATTTTAGAGCTTTCATAAATGCTTGCTTGTGACTCAGTCAATGAGTTGACTTTGTTGGGAGCTTTCATGGACAGTGATATTGAGACGGCATCGTTCAACTTGGTGGGTAAGCAGGGTGGGAATATTATCATTTGAACTGCTCTTAAAGAGTGGTGGAGAGGAAATGAGATCCTCTGTCCAATATTATCCTGTCTTATTCTGTCCCATGGAATCTCAGCTATTTATTTCGCGAGACCCATATGGGACTCACATCGGACCTACATAAATAAATGACTGAAATTTATTGGACAGAATAAGACAGAATAATATTGAACAAAAGATCTGGACTCGGTGGAGAGTCGAGACAAAGTCTATTGCCTTTAGAATGAGTTTTCTACTCGTACATTCTATTGTTAAATATAAATATATATTTGATTGAAGGTTTAACAGTATGACAACTCGAGTAAGTACGAGAGTGGCATCAGCGAGCAACTGGCCCGTACAGTATGCATCAGAAAAGGCAGTATGTTTTCTGTGTATGGTTGGTAACTGAACTGAAGGGCCTTATGTAAGCATTTTGTCAATAAATTAAGAGCTTATCATAAAGCAATATTATGATCACTTTAAACCTCTAACATTGTCAATACAAATCACATCTTGCTTATGGAAGAATTGCCTTACGTTCATCGAATGTGTCACTTTCCTCCTCATTTTTTACTTCAAATACCTAACACTATCCCTCTTTAGACGACAACATATCCTCAAAAGCAAAATTAGTTATTCTTCCATTCAAAATCTTGGATAAATGTTTTACTTATTGTCACTCACTGCTTTTCCTTAGTGCTACACAATTCAACAACATTATTGCAAACCCTTCTTTTTGCTATAAGCTATCATATTTTTGGTAGTATCTAGTCAGGTTGGTGGGGTTTTTGTTATGAGTTATAGCTGGACTTTTTTTTTTTAATCACTCTTCTATATGGTTCTACGATGTTGAGAGGTTGGAAAACCTTACCCGAGTCCTGTTTTCCAGCTTCATGACGATCGAAAGCTTATTTTAAACATGAGAGCCTACAATAATTGGGTTGTTACGAGTCAGTGTCCATTTAACAGAAAAAAATAAAGAAGTAAGGAGTACAAAATTATAAAACATTAAATACAAAATGACAAGCCCTGAATGAATTAGAAAAGGACCAGTGCGCCATAAGCACTCAACCACCTTAACAGATAAGGCCCTACATTTGCTCATCACACAAACAAATTTCCTGTTAGAGAAGTAGAAAAACTGAACGCAGCAGACTAATAATATAATAATGCCCCACGAGAACCACACCTACCGTCCAATCCATTTAACCGTATCTTTGACAAAAGTTGGCTACAGTTGCCGCCTAGGGTGGTTAGAGGGATTCTTCAAACAGCTTCTAATACTAAAGATTATGGGTATGATTGAGTATAAAAGCCAAATGAATTGAAAGTTTCATGTTTGATTGACAAAGAGATAATAGAAGTTTGGTAGATTATGCTGTTATCGTGATAAAGTAATGTCATCCTAGAATAGAACTCAACAAACGGGCAATTCCCTTTACAGATCAACCAGAAGGCAGTCCGTTGAGAGTAACTAGTCAATGTACGTTGGTTACTAGATTGGGAGATTACAGATTCGTTTCTTAATCCAAACCAAGATCCAGCTAAACTTTTGGATGGTGTCTACTTTGAAGTGGAATGCTCAGTGGAACATGAAATGTGGAGATAATAGAACACAAAATTACGATGAATTCAATTAGCATCTTAAGTCTATATTGATGAGGCCAATCACAGCGGCTTTAAGGCTGCAAAAGAAAATGACCCCTGACCTAACCACAGGCCATAAGAAACAGAAACACAGGGCTCCACCACTTTTGGCAACACACAGCCCATTTCATTGGGTGGTATGACCAATCTTGCATGATCACAACAACAAAAGGCCGTTTTGAAGATTATGTCATGGAACCCTTCTATTGGATAGATAGGCTACGAGTAGTCTATATCAAAGTTGGCTACAATCGATAGGGTGAGTCGATTGGTTTCTTGAATTTATGTAAATTACGTACGAAAAAACATGTCATTTATATTCCCTTAGGCTATTTTTATAAAGTTATAAAATAAAACTTGAAACTTCATGTACTGTTTTGTTTGCTTATACTACGGTACCACACTAGTCAATTGCCTTGGAAGGACAATTATTACTTACTTGCATTGCGCGACTTTCTAGGCCAAGAATGAACTTACTTTTGCCTGTTCCTATGTCCACTAGTTCTTTCCCACCTCATGGCAACTGCTTGCCCATCGCCCATTTGTTGCCTTGGACTTTTTGTCCACGTTATCCGTAGTACTAGTACCTCCACCGGGACATGTAAATTGGATGTGGTGCTTCAAAATCACATAGAGATTTCGAGGACACATAAAGACATCTGAACGATTATAAATTTGAAGGAATATTAATTTTCAATAAAATGACAAAAAAGTGCCACTAACTTTGGGTTGAGAATAAAGAAGGAAAAAACGAGAGAAGGTCATCCTCGAACATAAATATTCAATCATATGGTTTCATTTGGGAAAAAGTGTTTGGTGTTTGTTAGTAACTAATCAAAAGATCCAAAAGAGTAATTAACTTTATAAAGCAAATCAACTAAAACAAAAGGACAGACCGACTGGTTAGAATGATTAGAGCACGCTTAAAAGTAAAGTCTTATATATTCCCTCCTCGTTAATATCTGTATAATTGAAGGAGAATTATCAAGTCGGCCGTCTATTGACGGAGACGTGAAGCAACGGACTATATACGTTTTACGTTTTCCAAATCTTGGGCGCCGTTTCAAGGACCTACACCTACACGGCTCTGCCAAACGAACGCACTTTTAGATATGCAAATAAAGAGCAGAAAAGACTACACGCATGAATGCTAATTATCGTATAGTGCATTTATAGTTTATACAGGTACATGCCTTATTAAACTGACATGGGACACGTTTCACCTAACTTGTTCCCCAAATTATTAAACGAAGAAGAGAATAATGTCAACTAAGATAAATTATATACTTTTTAAGGACTAATTGATAAATAAAAATACTGTTGTTGGTTGGTAGCATATTTTTGAGTTATGGTTTATTTTAATTTATCAATTAGTCCAACTGTTGAAAACAAGGAAAAAAGGAAATTTATATCGAAGTAAAAATTTTATTTACGTAGGCAAATTCAACTCCACCAGCTTTATAACAGAAAATAAAGAACGGAAGAAAAAGCAGAACTGCACGAAACTGCCAAAAAGCAAATAAAAGCAAAGGGAAAGAGAAAAAAACGGTACGATAGATACATACGGCTTACAGTAGCGGGAATCGGGGGATATTTTATTTTATCATCCCAAGCGTACCTACAATACCAGATCCTGTCCCATTCATATTAAATAAAAAAAATAAACAAAAAATCAAGATCAATGCGTTATAGCTGGCAAAGTTACACGTGACGTGGCCACCCACCCACACCCACCCCCTTCGCTTATCGCATTGACGGTTCTAAAATGTAAAATCCAAAGAGAACATCATTTTCAATTTTCTTTCAGAAAAAAATAAACAATAAAGACAAAATTCCTGTGGGGTCCATTGATCGAGTAGATCGTGATGACGTGGAGGGCGGGTAAAAAAAAAGGAAGTGCGTCAGTGTTCAGGAAACCGAAGTGATAATATAGGTACGCGTGTGTCTGAAGTTGACGTATCGCAGTTCTAGTACAGACGTGGTACCTGTTAGAATTCAACGCGTGTGTGTGTGGTCTTATTCAAGTACTTTATATACATATATAAATGTCCTCTGTAAAAACTGTCACATTTGTCAATTCGTTGACACGGTTAACCATGACTCGCTCGTTTTCCACGTGCTTCTAAGTCCGTTCTAATAATTCATCGGTGACGAGATCTTTTGTGTCTTGTAATCTTATACCAGAAGATCTGTTGATCTCGATTTTGGAGGGTGACCACCTTCGGTAACTACCTTCTTTAAAATTTGTAAAACGGTGCAGTATATATTTTGTTAGATTATTTAATATCCCATGTAATTTATTGATTGGTCTAAATTATGGGGATTGATCTGAACAAATCCAGTTTCAACTTTATGTAATAGATTTAGACTTAGCCATACTTCCAAACGTAAAGCCTGAAGCTATAACTGGGGCCAGTTCTGAAGCTAACAAGTCTTATAATGAGGTTTAGGAACGGTCTAATAGGTTGAGCTTGAATTTAATGCGAATGACGATCGTTGAAAATGTCAAACCATCAATGCCTAAAACGGACAATGCAAAGGAGTTCATGTTGAAGTTTAAAGAATACT
>JANVCQ010000230.1:31500177-31516252 GCA_025531925.1 Erythroxylum plowmanianum
TCATCGTCTCCTCAGTAGGGAGCCAATGCTCGGCTATAACGTCGTCAAAACTTGGGTGGGTTAACTAGGCTGTTTGGAATCTAAACATTTGGGGGCCACGTATATGCGGATCACGACTGTGCAGGTGGACAAGCATTGGTTTATGATCAGACCCAAGGAAGGGAAGATGGTGGTTCTCGATTTGAGGGAATGCATGCAACCAAGCTGTCAAGCCAAACATTCTGTCTAGCCGCGCTTGAACCAATCCTTGATGCCACGTAAATCTGGAGCCAATAAAACTGAGATCATGAAGGCTGCTCTCATGCACCCAGTCTTAAAATCGTTTGTTCACTACTCGGGTACCCCTAGCGCCTCCACGTTTATCCACTATCTCCAGTTTTTCATTGAAGTCCCCTCCTATTAGCCAGGGTTTTTGCATAGTGCTTCCTACCCAATTTAAGAGCCACCAGAGGTAGGATTAGGAGGAGGCTTGCGGGCTAGCATAAACTATTGTAAAGTCAAAATAGCTGGTGGCAGATTGGATCGTGGTATGAATGAATTGTCAGTGAGCAAGGACAATGGAGATATGAAATTCATCTTTCCAAAGAATCCATATCCCTCCAGAGAAGCCCTCGACCTCAACTCTAAAGGAGTAATCATAACCTAAATCATTAACTACCGCCTGGGCCCTAGGACCGCTAATTCAGGTTTCCATCAAAACTAGGATACTAGGGTTAAACTGCTTAATGTAATTACGGAAAATGGCATGGAGTTTCGTCCCTCCTGCCCCTTGACAATTCCATATTAAAATGAACATAAAAACAAAACTAGATAGACATTGTACCTCCAGTAGGGGCTACTGAAACAGCCTGAGGCGGAGTCTCAAGCATCTCTTCGAAGGGTAATGAGGCCGTGGTATCTGAGCTAGCCTCCCCTGGAGACATATCAGGAGGGTCGATGTGAGGCATAACGGTATCCTCGCTCGGGTTTCGAACCTCCTCCTGGGTTTCAACTCCATCCTTCTGGTGTAGTTACTCTGGGTCAGGCCTGAGTTCGTCTGATATTAGCTGATTGTCACAAACCATTTCTGTATGGGAGTCTATTTCGGTCGCGATGTTTTTTGCTTGGAGGGAGGGTTGCAATTGAACATACAAAATTTTATCCGTTTCCTATGCCCGAGCATTTTTTTCCCTGAAACTTTCCTCCCTATATTTTGTCGTGGGCCTGTAGCTTGGTGTTTAGCTCCCTTTTTGGGCTTGGGCCCAACAGTCTTGGCTGGTTGGGTTGGCTTTTTGCCATGGATGTCTAGCCTAGTTCCAAGGCCCACGCGGGGATTTAAATGAGTCTCCTCTAGGCCTGTCTTATCTCCTGTCTCCATCTCTTTGTGAATGGACAGGAGATCGAAGCGTGATCCTCGCCTTTGAGCCATCTCGCTTTTCTTGCCCGTTGGAGATCATTGTGGAGGAGCTTGGCATTGGACTTGCATCCAAGGTCCTATCCGCCGTGAGTGTTGATTGTTTCCTCTCCTACTGTTGTACCTTCCCTTGTTGTGCCAGCTGCGATGGGTGGCATTGTTGCTAGCACTAAAGGGTCGTCACTTGCTCTGGGTTGTGTGGGGCGACCAGTGGTGGAGCTCTTCTTCTGTGGACAACCTGTAGCATCGCGACCCACTTTGCCGCAGGTGTAACATATCTGCGGCAAGCCTTCATAAGCCACCGCGATTGTCTCCCCATCCAGCTGCACTTGGTTCTTCAATGGCGAATCCAAGTCGATGTCCACTGCTAGACGCACATATTTTTCTCTGCGCCAGGAAGGTAGTCTCATCGATGCATACTGTGTTTCCCACGAGATCTCCCAAAGCTTTGAGAATGCTAGGATGGTACCTCCCTATCGAAAAATCAGGGAAGCATATCCATTCCACAGCTCAGTGAAGATGGTCGTGCGTCGAACATAAGGTTTCCACAGAAGTTTGAGGCAGGTAACAAGCGTCTAGAAGTCGATGCATCTGCCCAAGAGTTTTACCACCATCGCTTGGCTCCGAACATTGTCAAGTTTTGTCTTAAAGGATTGGGATAGGGCTATACCCACACCATCCTCCTCTGGCAACTGCACGATGTCCCCCTCTTCTGGTTCTATGAACGTTTCAGGCGGCCAGGCAATATCCTCTTTGATGGTTGATGCGGGTGATTCCCTTGACAAGGCTGCACTGTAGGTTGGTTTGGGGCGTGGAGGAGTTTCATCCTCGTGTTTCCTGGTTCACCCTCTCTTGTTTTGGGGCCCCTCTTGGTCGGGGGATGCCATCGGATGCCCAGCGGAATGTCAGAAGTAACAAAAAGGATGTGAAAGAAAGCAGTCGGAAGGATCGTAAAATTGTCACCTCTTCTCTTTTACAACTTTTTAACGTACAACATCTATTAAATTGTCTTTAATGAATTTACTGTACATAACATTTGTCCAATGCTTAGGATTTGTTTGCTGTGGAAACCATTAGTCATGTTACAAGAGAGTTTTTCATTCTCTCATTTTCGTAATGTTTATATCCTTAAATATCATAATTGATGTGTTTCGGTTTTGGTGAAACTAATTTTAAAATAAAGCTAAGATGTTCTCGTGTATATTATATGAACAATTTCATGTATTAAAATAAAGAACACAACAAAATATGTAAATTATTGGTCTTTATCAAGTATGATGTGAACACAAAACTAACTCTTATACCAATTGAACGACCGCATACACAATGGAAATAAAAATGCAATCTTATATTTATTTATTGCATTTAACAAACATACTAATAATAAGAACAGATAAAAATAAATACTTGAAATTTGTGAGAAATAATTGATACTAAACTTAAAAAATACAAAGTTTCTATACACTCCACACCAAAAAATATATCCCACTTTTAATACTTGATATAACTATGGTTAAAATTTGAAGAATCCTTTTTTCAAAATTTGAGAAATTTTTTTCTCTTTTTCTCTTGTTTATTTTCACGCACAAAAGATGAAGAAAAAGTGGAAGAGCATCTAATCTCTCACGCTTCTATATGTTGTTTTATTCATGTACACAAAAACGAGAGTATCACTTTTTCTCTTTACTGTTTTTTTTTCATGTACACAAAAAAACAAAAACAAAGTGAAAGAGTATATATTTATCTCTTCGTCGTTTTTCTTTTAAACTTAATGCACAACACTTGCAACGTTTTGTTATTGTTTTTAAAACTTGAAACAACCTTCTTTGCAACACATTGTTTGGTCATTACGTTTTAGTTAAATATCAAACCAAAACAAAACCACCAACCATCTGACGCTTTTTTTTTTGCCTTTTTTAAAAATAATAAATAAATATTATTATTTATAAAATGAAATAAAATAAAACTATTTTATTTTATTCATTTATTTTGTACAAGAGAATTTCCAATATTAATTATATTTTCTGTGCTAGTAAAATAATAATAATATGCCATATAGATGATTTAATAAATTATCTCATAATAAATTAAATAATCATAAATAGAAGATATTACTCTCGTAAGTGTGTGACCACATAGGTTCATCACTAAACCGGTAATAATTAATCCAATTAATTACTAATTAAGATTAGCGTCTAACAACACTCCTCAACGACCAGATAGTATGAAGTAACAACCTTACAAAGATGAAACTTAGTTAAAGATAATGTATTATTATCTTCCATCATTATTGTAAGCAATAAGTTTGAATTTTTGCCGTAATACTCATTGTATTCCATACTATACATATATACAATAATTACAGATGTGAAGAATTAATGTAGATTGTCCTATAATCTTGATGTAATAAGTGAGAGGAGCAAATTATGCCATTTACAAATTTCGTTTAACTAGCTGGAGCTAAATTTGAAAACCATATTTTTGAATTATCGTAACAATTATAACTCCAGATTATCCTAAGATATGGTTTAATTGTCAAACCCTATTAGATAACCAACTATGTTACATGTCGATCATTAATGTTGGCGAATGACTTAGAAAACTCCTTTTTCTCAATCATTCAATCGCTCTAGCCAAGGTTTTGAACAACTATTAAGATCAATGACAACATAAAGCTCAAACTCATTACCTAGAATCGATAGATCTTATCTTGACTCACCACTAATCAGATAGGTACTTAGTTATATCCAATGATCATTCAACTAGTATTTTTACACACTAGGTGTCCGACATCAAAATATAATAAGTGACCTATTGATTCCTATTATGATTTCAGGTCAAAGGAAAAATATACATTTAAATTCTTATGAAAATATCCCACTTGACATTTCATAGGTAATATTAACTATTAGGAATTTTCAGTTTGGTCAGTTCAATGATCATATCTCCATATATGCATCATCTATATATGTAACTTAGTAAATGAGATCTACTAATATCCATCATAAATACTATTACATACATATTGATCTAATCATATCATTCAAGTCCTTATTTGATGATCATATGATCAAGAACATTTTTAGATTAAATCCTAAATACTTGACTCTCATTTTCATAATTTCCATTATGATAGCATATGTATAAATTTAATTAAGGACTTATCATATTAGAATAAAATACAATAAACATAATATGATAATATAATCATTTGTCATATTATTAAACAAAGTTAACAATCACAAAACTAAAGTGTTCAATCTATTACATAACGATCGGGTTATAGGTATAATTCTAACAAAGAATCCCACTCAACTTGAGGGGGAGTGACATAGAATATATTGTTACGATAGGATGTTAGCTGATTATGTTGATAGAGATTACATAGTTAAGATATGATATTATCTGATAGAAATACTCTCTTATTATTTCTCCTTTAATCTTGTGTATAGCTATGCCGAGACATATATACATATGCCCTCTTTGTACAATTGACTATACAAGAAAACCCTGTTCTTTTCAGAGGAGAGGAGACGAGAGGATTGAGTGGTGACTGGAGCCTTATTCTATGATCTAATATCAACTGTTATATCTTTCAATGCTTATCACTTAAATATTTAGTTGTAGTTCTCTATTCATTTTTATCATGTACAGTCCAAACATGTCTATCAAGACCAATGTGTCTTATGATTGAATCAAGGGAAAAACAATATCACACTACATTATTCTTCAATTTTTAGCATGCTATTAGAGCCTAAAACACCGATTTGTTGATCCTGCATAATCCAAAATAATTCTCATCCCTTCCAAATCTGCCAATAACACCTTTGCAACACAAAACACAAATACATTGTTCCATACTCGTTAGAAACAATTCCAGCACCTATATCACAACACCTTTGCAACACAAAACACAACATTCACATCTTCAACCAGCATGTCATTACCAGATTGCCCCTTTAATCAAATTACAAACTTCCTAACCATATCATTAGACTCAAATAATTATCTTGTTTGGCGAAACTAAATGCTAAATTGTGATTTTTACTTAGAGATGGGAGCAACAACCTGACTTCCACAGATTTTTGTCACCATCCTTAGGGATATGTGCTAGATTGGTCTTGTACGGATTGATTGTTATGGTCATCTTTGATTCGCATTTGACAAGTCATATATGCATGTTGGCACTGGTATGAACTTTTTCGTGCTTCACCTGTGAGTGACCTGATTCGTGCAAATGAAGCGCTGGAGAATGCTGGGCGTGCGTCGGAAACAATAAAATGATAGCGGAAAACTATGGAGAAACAAAGATTGACTGGAGATTTCATCTCTAAGTCAGTCCAGAAAAAGAAGGTTCCAATGAGGTATGCTTATAATGTGAGATTCATTAAAAGTATCGGCAACATAAACATTTTAGAAGAAATTTCGCTGAGACTGAGACGCGAGTCTAGAGTGACCTTCGAATTTCGAAATCAAAATTTCCTTTTAATACTAAGGAATGATCTGTCTGCTATCAAAGAACAGTTTGAGGACTGCATCTCTTGCGAAGCCATGACGCTGGCACATTATAGAAAACGGTATAAGAAATGCATTTCTCGGTAAGCCATGACGTAAGCGATGGCAGATCAAATAGTCTCATGTTACAACACCATATCCAGATTCCAGAAACAACCTTCCAAGTCATAAACTTTGGAGTTTTGTGCTCTAACCAATGAAGTTTCTGCATTAATATTATCTTTATTAAGGAAGAACAACCCCATGCTTCAACAATAATATCCACAGTCAAATCTGCCATAATTTTCTTTTTCCTCTTTTGGTTAGATGCCATGCACCAACAGCATCAGACATATAAAATATTGCTTCTTCTTTGAATATTGACCAAAGAAGGAGAAAGGAAAGTGGAAGGTTGCATCTTGCTATTGGTATTTATGCTCATATTATTAAGAATTTAAGAAGCACTGCACTTGTGCTTAGACATATCTATCATTACCACAAATTTTAACGTAAAAATAGTCAGCTGAATCAAAGACAATGGAAGGGCGGACGGTGATTGGTTGGGCTGCCAGAGATTCATCAGGATATCTTTCACCTTACTCTTTCACTCTTAGGTTTATTTCACTACCTTCCCACCATTCACCACAGAAATCTCTCGGATGGGATGTCACTAATGTTTTTGTTCTATGTCCATTTGAACAGGAAAACGAGTGCACAAGATGTTGTGTTGAAGGTTTTGTATTGTGGAGTTGATCACACTGATCTTCATCAGATTAGGGGGGAGATTGGCCTCACAAGCTATCCTTTAGTTCCAGGGTCGGATTACCTTAACTTTTCTTTTAGTATTGCAGATTTGCGGTTCTGGAAATTTCTTCATGTTGTAGATTGAACAGACTTTTCAACAGTTTGGATTTCTTGTTTTGTTTGCTTTGCAGGCATGAAGTGGTGGGAGAAGTGGTAGAGTTGGGCCCAGAAGTTAGCAAATTCCAGATTGGAGATATAGTTGGAGTTGGATGCATAATTTGGTCCTGTGGGGAATGCTTGGCCTGCAAATCCAACATGGAGCAATACTGTAACAAGCGGATATTCACTTACAATGCCCCTGATAGAGATGGAAGAACCACTCAGGGGGGCTACTCCACTGCCATGGTTGTGGATCAGAGGTAACAATGAGAATCCATTAACATAATCAATATGCTGGAGTATATTTACTATTTCTTGTCCTTTCAGATAATAGTTGTGAGATAGTCTGAACTCTGAAGAGTTCCTTATATTTAAATGCCCACAGGTTTGTGGTTCGTATACCTGACAAGCTTGCACCGGAGCAGGCAGCATCACTACTATGTGGTGGAGTGACAGCCTACAGTCCGCTGAGACAATTCATTGGGTCTAATAGAGATGTCAAAGGAGGAATTCTAGGTTTAGGCGGAGTTGGTCACTTAGGTGTGTTGATTGCCAAGGCAATGGGACATGATGTGACTGTCATAAGCTCTTCGGACAAGAAGAGGGAGGAAGCTTTAGAGCATTTAGGTGCAGACGCTTTCCTGGTGAGCTCTAATGCGCAAGAGATGAAGAAGGCTGCAAACAGTTTCGACTACATTCTCGACACGATTCCTGCTGTGCATCCATTGGAACCCTACCTTTCACTTCTTAAGGTTGATGGGAAGCTTATCGTAGTTGGAGCAGCTCCTAAACCCTTGCAGTTCAATGCAAGTCAAATAATTACAGGTCTGCAACTATGTCCTAAATAGGTTTCCACCACACTTCCCTTTGCCTAATGTTTGATTATGATGCTTTCAGGGAAGAAGACAATAACTGGGAGCTTTGTTGGAAGCATCAAAGAGACGCAGGAAATATTGGATTTATGGGCAGAGAAGGGCTTGAAAGTGATGATAGAGGTAGTCAAACTGGAATTTGTTAACAAGGCATTTGAAAGAATGGAGAAGAATGACGTGAAGTACAGGTTTGTGCTAGATGTAGCTGGCAGTAACCTTGAATGACTATTCTGCCATGTTTACGTTGACCAATATTATATTGTTATGTAAGAACCATCATTTTTTTAAAAGGGAAACAAACGAAATAAATTATATGCTTCAGTTTGGGAAAAGAAAGTCCCGATAGATCCATTAAAAGGATTAAGTGACACCCAACGGGTATTGTATGAAAATAGACATCAATGTCAAAATTGCCGACATACTTAACTAATCAGTCGACGTATCTGTTGCTCTTTCGATAGTTGTATCAATAAGCAATAATCCAGTTTCTAGTCTCAGTAGAGGCATCATTTATCGTCCCACTACTCTTTACATGCTCAACCAAATCAGTTAAACTGGATGACTGGAAATAATGAATACGTTGGACATGCGTACTCAAAATGGCGTCCAATCAATAAAAATGTGCACCAAGTATATGGACTCAACGATCTTTAGCTGTTATTCCACATTATGTCATCTGTAATGCAGCGCACTCTGGACTGAAAAGGATAGCAGTAAAACTAATCTAGATACCTATTGCTATTGTTTTAAAAATCGGACCGGACCGATCGATTCAACCAATAACTGATCGGCTATCCAGTCTGGTTCATTCCTAAAAACTGATTCTTAATTAAACCAGTAAAAATCGGTCAAAACCGATCAATTGATTGGTTGAACCAGTCCAACTCGATCACTGATTCAATAATTTTTTATTATTTTAAATTTTTTTATATTATTTGTATTTTTTAATATTATTAATATTATATATAATTAAATATAATTATTACATAATTATAACGTCACACCAGTTCGACTGATGATTAAACCGGTTAAATCGGTGACCAATAAGATCTCCAATTTAATGTTCGATCCAGGTTTCAAAACATTGCCATGAATTGCCAATTGAGTAGGACCTAACCATATGATCAAAATTTTGGTGGTGGTTAGTGACCAACTCCATTAGATATTAATTTTTTATTATTATTTATGGTGAGACTAAACATTGACGACCAACAACAATTGGCCACAAAACTTTGACTTTTGTCCTTGTGACTAAAGCACATCTCATCCGATTATCTGAGGTTAGAAGTAGAGGGGTCTGGGAATTGATGCTACGGTTGATCGTTAGCTTTGAGATCGAACAAAGCAAATGCTATACAAATTCCAGCAACTGCTTCTCTCCTTGAAAGTATGAAAGAACACTAACGGTACGACACAAATTCTGCGAAAATCCTAGCCACCTGATAAGAGTATGGTTGGGCATTCATGGAGCTACTTATTCATCTTTGCCTTTGCCTTTATCTTCAGGAATTTTAGGCCCATCATACGCAGAAAGAAAGAAAGCACTTTGATTCTTCTGCAGAAATCTGCAAGTCGACGTAAACAATGTTCTCTTACCACAAGGTGCAGTGCAAATACAAAATCATAGAGACTTATGCGAATGCTAGAAAGGAATGACATGTTCGACTCTGAATTAGAATAGAAAACCATGTTATATTATCCCAAGGCAACTTTAGATATGACCACCCTTTAATGCATGGACGCAATCAGATTACTTTCTGCTCGGTTAAAACAGTAGCAACAATGTTTCAGAGAATATGATTGCGAGATCACAACATTGACCTGTCTCAAACATCATGAAAATATTCAACTGATGTTAATGCATAAAAAGGTTGCATTTAAACACAACAGCCTCTTTTCTACTGCGAAAAAGTTCTGCTTTAAGATGTTGTGAAAAATAAAAAACTGATAAATGATATGCTTTTGAAATAAATTAGTTAGCCATGGAACGTTGAAATTCACTCAACTAGTGAAACCATTACCACGAGATACAGAGAAGACAACAATTATGTGTACAGTGACCTCATCCTTTGCATTGAAAGGACCAAATCACTAAGGAGACAAGGATAGGTGGTGATGAATTTGACATGCTTACACTTTGGACAAGAATTCATAATCCGAGATTTATCTAAATCGAAACAGAATGCCAAATGAATGTGTATGGATTGAGCCAATACTTGATAAACTCGAGAAACATCTGCTGCATGCAGGTCAATGTGTCTTCTTCAATGCCCACGTGTGTCAATAGCTCAGGTAATTTGACTGCAAGGAACCTCAAGTAAATATCAAGGAAGCACTAGAGAACTGCATGCGTTGATGATTTATATACATAACACAGCGTTGAGCTAGATTCTCCTATAAAGGAAAAAATAGGCAAAGCATGTGGTTATAAACATACCGAATAGACGAAGTAAATGTTCAGCACCATATACGGTTGAAGGAGATACATCATTTTCAACAGAATCATGAAACTGTTGGCGCTCTTCGGTGTATAGGAGCATAGCTGGTAGTGCTTTGTCAAAGTAACATCGTATCCCTTTCAGAAACTCTCCAAGAGAATCAGTCACCCTGCAACAAACAAAATACTATCCATCAACCTATTGTCGGCAGAAACCAAACATCAAAAACCTTCATCTGCTGTAGGATAAGAATTAAAGGATTGCAGTCCCTGTCTTTATGTCATTCACATCAAGTTGCAGAACAATTGCATTTCCGGCACATAAATGCTCTTCATAGGCATGTTTGGTAACTGACTTTCTAACCTTCATAATGTTTATCTTAAATTAGTGCCAGCTTTGAACTTTCTAAAGCTTTACATTCTGGCATCAAATTTGGCATGAGTTTGCATTCTGAAGTAACTCTATAACTCTCATTGTGGAAACAATACATAAAAATATCTTCAGTATAAAGATTTCTCATTATGAGAGGCACTGGAACAGAATGTTTCCACAATTGTCATCCAATATGAACATGAAGTGCAGCTAAAACTTACATGCCATCCTTCTTTGACTTATATTCTGAGTACTTTGTCAGAATATCATCCACATTAGGCGATCGTGGAAGTTTTACGAGCTGCACTAATATAAATGTTTTCAACGCATCAGGAAGCTATTGATATAAGGCAATGATCATGCCTAAATTATATCCAAATGTGAAAAATCCAACATTTATGGCTTCTTCATCATATAACATAACTAATTAAATTTAACTTGAACACAGTGATTCGAATGAGACAAGAAAATAGTAAAAGATCTCGCATGCATTCTGTTTGCTTACTTTTTGCTGCTGGTTGACAAACTCCCAATCATCAGCAAGTTGCTTCTTTAAATTTGATGGAATTTGCACCTTGATACACTTTTCACTGGGCAAATCTTTCTAACAATTTTATACCAAAGCTTCAGAATAAAATCTTAAATGTTGAAGAAGATTCAAGACGACCATTTAAAAGAATGTAGACATATCGCCTATAACATCTGCAATGCTTCTGAATTTAATTTTCATATGTAATAAAGACATCAGATGTACCAGAAGACTAAAATTCTAAATAAATGAAAATGTGTTGTGCACAGGTGACACCCTTGCATTCAATAAATACTTTATAGCTGAAAACAAGAATGTTAAAGCATCATGTAAATCACGTGTTGGACCTCAATGCTTGAGTCATCCCTGCCCTTCTTCCCCTTTGCTACTGCAAAGAGAAATTGGTAAATACCGTCAGATCTATTCCATTTATCTGCACCAGGTTATTATTGAAGAGACAGATGGAGATAAACCACCAGGAAAAAAACAAAAACATTAGAGGCTTTTAAGAGAACCAAGTTACTGTTTCACATAGAAAAGTTAAAAATCATCCATGACTGCAGTCCACTCTTCAAAAATTAGGATCACTTTTCCTTATGACGACTAAAGAAAACAAATTCTCTTATGTTAGCAAAGGAATTTAGACAAATATGACATAATATGGTGAGATATTCGACGTAAGAGACCATTAAAGATCACAAGTTGAAGCCTCTAAAGCTCAATCAGAGAATTGTGGTATTGAAAAAATGTAATCTAGCCAAACAACTTTCATTTATTTTGAAAAGAAAACAACAAGAGTAAAGTATTTGTTCATGGGGATGAACTGATTCCAATGCATTTTCAACAGAATCCGTGTCCACACAATAATGATAAGAAGTAGAGTAATCTAGCGAGAATAATAATGTGGATAGGCAGTTTAACAAAGCATAAACAATTTTTTTTCAAAAAAACATTAACAAAGCATAAGTATTGTCTAAAGTAACAAAACAAAACGAAAACAGACAACACTTAAGGGAGGAAAAGATTTGTAAAGATAGCAGGCCAATGGTTCTTGAATCTTCCTTCTCCATCTTAATGTCTAGACGAACAAAACAAGCAGCAATATCACAAAATGGCAAGAACTACTAACTTGCACAGTGTTGAAGACTAAATCCTTCTATTAAGAGAGCTATTTTTCAGCCTGATTTAATAACAATCATTCCAATTGAAGAATTTATTTATAGTTATGCATTTCCTACATGGGAAATGAAAAAAATAAGCAACTTGAAATTGCCAATTACAAGCTAAAAAGATTATGGTACTTTCCAGATGTCACATGGACTCCCAGACTGGTATGGTTACAACTAATAAAATAATTGTTATAGTAAAAAAGCAAAATGAAAAGCATCAAAGCTGACCCAAATTATTTTAGCAGCCACATTAATCAACATGGTATTTATATTCGCCTTACTTGTACTTCAAACATAATTAGCATCACTTTGGGTCAGTAAAACTGTCCAAAACAACCAGCCAAAGAAAAAGGCCACGGCAACTACTTTTCAGGCAGCAAAAAGCACCTTCACCACAATTGCTACTTCAGATCTGGCTTATATCCAAGTGTCTTCAAAATAGTGAAAAGTTGTCAAGCT
Source organism: Erythroxylum plowmanianum (assembly GCA_025531925.1). NCBI lineage: Eukaryota > Viridiplantae > Streptophyta > Magnoliopsida > Malpighiales > Erythroxylaceae > Erythroxylum > Erythroxylum plowmanianum. The sequence goes on from JANVCQ010000230.1 coordinate 31,512,807, forward strand.
AAACAATGAAAAGATGCTTTGAGCATTCCTATTTTCACTCCCCACACTGACTTCTTGATGGAAGTATCTCCACAATGTCTTGATTTGAAGTAGACATTCAAAATAAATTTGAAACATAGAGTCCAAATAGATAGATTTACATATGCATTATGTCCAACTTATGATCATGGGATCTGCCCAGCATAGCAACTTGTAAAGTCTCTTCACACTATCTATTTACTTTAAGAATAACAATTTAAAAAATGCCAAATCTTTTGAATATTTTTCAATTTAGCACTTAAATCTTTTAAAATTTTTAATTTAGTTACTAACCTATCAAAACTCATACAACTTAAGTCAAAATATTGTCCTAGCTAATTTTTTACTGATGTGACGTGTCTTCTATGAGTTAAGTCAAAATACTGAGGGTTCGTTACTAAATTGAAAATTTTAAATGATGGGCAATAACTTGTAAAACTTCCAAAAAGTTACATTTTATTATCTCATTTACTTTATCATAAGAAACAACCCTAGGGAGCAAGGTGTGAGAGCAAGGCTTTTCCACTGCAAACTGCTCCTAATAAGGGAATCAGACATCTATTTCCAATCTAGTAAAAGCAAAAGGGAAAAAAATATCGTATTCATAATTTACACAAGGACAGTCATACCACATGGACAAAAGTAGCAAAAAATACAACATATATTGTACGCTGGCCCTCATCAAGAAATGAACCATCTATTTACAATCTAGTAAATAGCAAAAGGAAACAAAATATCAGATTAACAACTTACACAGGGACAGCCATATTAAAGTAACAAAAAGAAATGATATACTTCAGACATATAGGACTTAGTTAGGCATAATGTTAAGTGAACTAATCATACATAAACAAGCATGAACTAAACTAACCAGTAGAACTTTTTGGCTTAGTATGTGCAGCATGTCTGAACTTTGATGTCTTGTCTGCACCTGTACTATTCACAAGATCCTGCTGTAACCTGATGTTCTCTTCATTATCTTTCAATAATCTGTCTTTGCCTACCCATTCGTCCCAACTGTTGGCAATATGTCCAAGCCATAGTAATGATTTCTGTATTCCTTTTTAAACAAGGACATACTTATCAATGAAAGAATGTTCCCAGTACAAAAACAGAAACCTTTTAAGAAACCTTTCAGACTTTTATTTGATAGTTAATTCCTAAAGGCAACCAGAAGGAGAGCATCAATTTTTGATGAATGTTTGGAAATTTTGAAACGCACAAAACTATTAGGTTCCAGACACATTAAAGGCTGGATTCTTTTCAAAGCTGTTAATATTTTTTCCTTAAGCGGCATTCTTGGCAAGTTGGACACTGTACTGGTTGACTTCTCAAAACGTTTAACACTTCTGTTAGCTTCCAAGATAGAAGCAAGAGAAATCTTGCAGTGATTTGAGTTAAAGCATTTGAACAAGAAATGTCTAACTTTGCAAAGTGCAAGTCACATTGAAGATCAATGACATTTAAGCCTACAATAACTTGATGCGACAGAGAATATCGCATCCCAAATTCATAGATCAAAATACATTTATCTGAAAAAAAAACGAAAGTCCACAGAATATAGAGCAAACTTACTTCTTACTCCAACCCTGCAAAACAGGAAAATAACACAAGGTCATACTCCAATTGATAGAACGATAAATCATTACTAAAACCGAAGTTCTTATGAAGAGAAACTTAATAAAAAATCTTTCAAAGCATGGCAAGATCAGTAAATAAGAGCTCACAAGATAGTGAACCAAGTATCTCCATTCCTTCTTCCGGTATTCAATTTTTAGAACCTGAAAAGCACAAGCACAACAAAGAGAATAAAACATACAATAGATTGGAAATTGAAGCTAAGCAAAAGCACATGCACTCAATAACCGCCAAAAGTTGTATTGCATAGACTGAAAATCACAATTTCAAACCTACGCACAAAATTAAACTCAGTCTACAGTATACACATGCCTTGGCTTGGTAGATGCGGGAACCGTGATAAGCGAGGACGCGCTCTTCCTCAGAGAAGAGCGGGTGATCGATATGGATGTCGCCGCTGGAAGTTTCTGCATCGCTTCCAGAATCTTCCTTGGATGTACTTCCCATTCCTTCTTAACCACAATACAGTAACAAACTGAAGTAAGGACTAATTGCACTTCAAATAAGGACTTCTTTGAGTTTTGAACCGAACTGAATAAAGTGTGAAGGAAGGAAGGAATGTAAAATGCTCGCTCACTAGAATATTTAAACAAAGCACAGCGGTCGTCCCTGCCCCGGGCTAGGACCTCATGGGCTGCTTCCCAGCTCTTAAACCAGCAGCCCATCATATTCTTTTTTCCTTGAACGGTTTTGGTCCAACTTCGGAAAGATCCGGCCTGATAGCAATAAGATTAATATTTTTAAAAATAAAGTGCGTTAAAAGCTAAGGCAATGGCTAGAATTAGGAAAATCTAACGGAATAAAATAAAGGTAAATGATATAATTTAGAGTCCTCGAGCCGCACTCGTACCACATAGGAAGTCTTTTTTTGCAGGTGTAAGAGGGAAGATTACCGTGATGGACGTATCAAACCGCAAGATTGTCGTATCCTCAAAGATCGCTCAGTGCAGATTCTTAGCAGAACTAGCAACGAGAAGATAAGTCTTTATAGGGGTGTAAGAATTGAATTTTTTCATTCATTATTATCCCGTCACATTTACATGTGGGTCTACTGAAAATAGTCTCTCTTTAGATCTCGCTTCACTACAGAACTTCGAATGTTCTGAGCTGAAATGAAATCTCCTATTTCTGTTAAGTGTTTTATCTCTGTGTAATTTAATTTTGTAAATGCATTTATGTAGATTTTATATAAGTATGTTAATAAAATTTAATACAAGAGAGTAAGAATTGACTAATCATAACAGAGTATTTGTTAATTTTGAACTTGGGCTTGCCCTCACAATTAAAGATGTTTTGAATAGACCAAGAAAACAAAATATAATGGGAAATAATCACAGTCACAAAGATGATGTTTTGAAATTTGAATAGACTGCCAAGTCATTCGTAATCAAAACGTTCAAACCCATTACGGGGAGCACCCTTTGGAAGTTGAAAATCCAGAGCAGGTAGCACGGGCGAGCAGCCCTCCCTCGTGCTTTCGCGAAAGTCAGCTCAGCTGCCTGCCAGCAGTGGACTACTTTGAAATTCTTTGTTAAAACCTCGTCCAGGTGCATGAAGCACGTCTCTAGTTTACATCTACTGTTCATCGCGTTTATGAGCGTCCAGCGAGGCGATTGAGAATTTTCTTTTTAACAATTTGAAGGGTATTCTAATTAAATTAATTATTTTTAAATAATAAAATTTTATATTATTTATTGATTATATATATATATATATATAAACGAAGTAATACAAAATTGGGGTAAAATCTGTATCTGATTAGTTGGTTTATAAAACAATAAATTTTTTCA
>JANVCQ010000230.1:31516352-31527820 GCA_025531925.1 Erythroxylum plowmanianum
AGGTGCAAGAGTGGTGGAGAGGGCATGCTTTGGAGAGGATGGTGCTGGCCATGCATAGAGTCCATTGTTAGGTGCACCCTTGAGAAGTGGTGTCCCTGTTTTCAGATCCTTCACAAGAAAAGAAAAAGGAGAGAATGTAACAGAAACATTGTTGGAAACACAAAATTTATAAACTGATATTAATTTTTGTTTCATTTCAGGCACACATAGAACATTATCCAAGGTGAATGTTCTGTGAGCAGCATGTATTGTACCACTGCCTTTGTGGATGATAGGAAGTCCAGATCCATCTCCAACCATGATTTCTTCCGTGCCTGTATATGGAGTGTGCAGAGCAAGATTTTGTAAATCAGTGGTCACATGGTGAGAAGTTCCAGAATCAAGGATCCACGGGTCTTGATTAAGGGCAGCAACAAAGTTGGCTCTTGGAAAGGAGGATGAAGATCCAGCAGAGACAATGCGAAAGGAAGGACAACGTTTAGCACTGTGGCCTTGGACTCCACAGAGCTGACACTTGCCAAGATATGGTCGAGATTGGTATGGAGAATTGGATGAAGGCAGACCATTATGGCTAGTATAGGAGTGGGAAGGTAGAGACTGCATCTGGTTATGGGAGGACCGAAAATTGGCCTGATTATGGTGCTGGAAATGATGATGAAGAGGAGGTTGTGACTGCTGGTGGCGCCATCTAGGTATGTCCTGATGAGGTTGTTTTTTACCTTCTGATTTGTTGGTGTAGTTGGTTGTGGCAGGAAAATGAGTGATGACAGAGAGAGGAAGATCAGCTTCAGTAGTGATAAGTTTCTTATGAAGCTCATCAAAGGAGATAGGTGTATCTCTAGCATGGATGATGCGAATTACTTCACTGTATTCTTCACCTAGTCCGTCAAGAACCTTATCAGTGATGTCCTCAGGATCCATTAGAGCATTCAGAAAAATAAGTTCATCTGTTTTGGTCTTGATGGCCTGCATATATTCAGTAATTGATAGCTGTCCTTTGGTAAGTTTCTTGAGCTGAGTTTTGACTTGCTTTTGTTTGCCCCTTGATGCTTGTGCATAGGTTTTGGCTAAAGTATCCCAAGCTTTATTCGAAGTATGGGCAGTGGCGATGAATGGAATGATGGTTGATGATAGAGCACCAATGATGGCATTCAGGATCAGTTGGTCTTGGCGAATCCAATGTTGGTAGTTTGGATTGGGAAGAGGTATGTCATTGTTTGTGATGGTAGGTTGAGGGCAGCTTTTGGTGCCATCAATATAGCCTTGCAAATCATATCCGATAAATAAACTGTTGAATTGCATTATCCAGGCAAGGTAATTGGTGGAGGTTAGTTTCAAAGGGGCTTGAGCTGCTGGATTGATGGTGATGAGTTGAGGAGTTTCATCAGAGGTAGGATTGATGATTGAGGCCATTGAGTTGGGATAAAAATGGACGTTAGTCGGTGTCTCTGATACCATATAATAAATAGAGTTGTATGAGGAATGAATAATCTTATTCATGTTTGATGTATCTGTTTATATACACGTACAACAAATATAATTGAGTATTCAAAAATGATTCTGCCTGATCCTATATACAGAAGATTGTGATAACATCAGATCCATTTAAACTTATTCTTGCTTTATCCTATCTGATTGTGTACATTGTATTTATGGACTTGGGCTAATGCATGTATGGGCTTGTGGAGTCTGTGAAGTTAAGGTGTATCTCTAATAGCTAGAGGTATTTTTGTTTCGGTTATGCTTCAGTTGGTTAATATGTATGTATCTTTTACGTAAATGTTGTTGTACGAGATTCATACACTGGCATGATTTATTTCAGTAAAATCTTTGGCATGAGGACGTGAGATGCACGACGAGAAAGAAAATAAGAAACAACAGTACTTGGTAGGTGAGGAATGCAAAATCTTTGGCATGGAATGGAATCCGCACCATACTTCGATAAAGATAAGACACACACGTACATTTGCTAACCAACGTTTGAAGTCGAAGTTATGAGTCGTAGGTCGGAGGTTTCTCCGTGATATTCTTCCAAATTTTCAACCAAGCGTGAGTAGCAAGGCTTGACCTCTGAACGTTGGCCAGTCAAAAATAAGAGCCGATTTTGGGGTCAGGCAAGAGGTAAGCTTTGAAAGTAGGGAACTTGCAGTTTACCAAACCGTGTCATATTTTCTGAATCGAGCGTGGTCGATCCGTTCTTCTGTTCTTGGGATGATGATTATATAGCCAATTACAAAATATATTTATTATTGTTATCAACTGATCAAAAAGATGAAATACAAAAACCATATGTGAAAAAAATTTCTTGAAAATTTTAAAATTATCTTTTACGGTAATTTTTATTTTTATATAATCATCACGAAATTATTTGTCTTTATTAACATTCAACTTTGTTTATTATATCTTACTCTTTTATTGATGATAAATTTTAGAATCTATTTTACAATGAAATGAGAAATGTACGTAATTGCTTGATCATATTTTTACCGTATTTTAGTATATTAATTCCTACAAATATTAATTTTATGGATATTCTAAAGTTTTATTAAGTTTGGATACAAAGTTAAATATTTTGATCCAATCTACTTAATTTCATTAGTTAAATATAAAAAATAAAATTATTTATTTTAGGAATCAACCACCTAATAAAGTTTGAGTTTAAAAATTAAGAGTTGGCTTGGATTATGTAAAAACAATTTTTAAAAAATTAGCATGATATTTTTAAGAATTTGGTTTGAATTATATAAGAACAAAAATAGTATAATTTAATGTTTAATAGTAACTCATAATTACTTTAAATCAATAATTATGTTATAATAAATAGTCTAGATTGATTAATATTTGCATATATTTATTATTTAGATCTTATTAAAATTGTAAACTTTCATATTTATTATCTAAATAAATTTTTGTATAAGTTATGATTATTATTTAAGTTTAAAATTTAAATTTTTAGTTCTTTCTCAAAAATAATTTAATAATTTATTTATATAATATGGAATTCGATACTAATCTTAAGTTTGATTTTTTTTAAGAAGTGGGATTTTAAAACAACCATTTTTCATGGAATAAATTAGGTTAAAATTTTTAAATAATAAATGACAAAAACAAAATGGGAACGTTACGACCAATAAAAAGCCCAATTCTGTTCGTCTAACAAGCGGCCTGTCATGGGTGGGATAAACCAATCCGTAACAATAGGGGGCTTAAACAAAACATTTTATCATTGGTTCATTTGATTAATTAAATAATTTAATTAATTTGGACATTGTAATTGGATTTGAAATTTTCACGTTCCAAGTAATTTTCATTCAAAAACTCAGCTTGTTAAGTTGATTCAATTGTAAAAATATCGAATTATCTAATTTTTTAGTTTAATTTTTAATTTTTCAGTTTGATTTATTTTAATGACTCTTGTTGTTAAATATCGGTTAATTAATTAATTAATTGATTAATTTTTATAAATTAATAAGTTTTTATAAATTAAAATAAATAAATAAATTTTTATTTAATAATCTCTTTTTTCAATTAAATTTTAAATTTTTTATAAATAAAGACAAACTCTTTTAATTTTGTTTAAATTTAACTGATTTTATATCCGTCCAGTACTAATTAAATATTTTAAACTTTTAATATCTTCTTTTAACTGCTTAAAGTCTAGTTTTTTGAAACGGTTAAGCCTGCACGTTTACTCATGACAGCATAAGAGGAATGACCGGTTTACAAATTACTGTTGGCTCGCAGTCAAAACATGACCAGTCTAATATACCATTCCAAGCAACCACTTCACGAGTCCAGATCTCATGTTCAATATTATGGTATTCTATTCTGTCTAATGAATCTCAGCTATTTATTTATATGAGTCCCGTGTAAATTGTGCATGGGTCCCGCGTGGATCCTGCAAAATAAATGGCTGAGATTTTATGGGACATAATAAGACAGAGTAATACTGGACAGAGGATCTTTTCTCCCACTTCACATCTTATATTGTCCTATAGATTCAACAAAACAAGTCACAATCTATGGTCCTTGGTCTAAAATCTAAACTACTGGAGAAAAAACTTTGCCCCGACTCCTTGCAAGACATGAAGCAAATACTTGCTTCCACTGATTTTGTCTTTCTATAGTCCAATTTAGACCCCCTTTTTTTCTATTCTGATTTTTCTTATACCTCGGAACGTACGCGGTTGTTTCCTAACCATATTACTTGTCACGTTTGTTTGGAGTTTCAACGTCAACAAATAAATTTTATTTGAATAGGATATTCGTATCTAAACTTGGCTTAGTCAAAGCAAAATCTTATTCTTATCACACTTGCTGACACTATAAATATACTAGAACAATAATCTTTTCATGCATCACATCGCAGTTCAACATATCCAACTCAGCGCTTTGTTTTCTGTGTCAGTTTCTATAACATGGCGGCCATGCAAACATCTCTGAGCTTCTTGGTGTTAGTATTCATGTTGGCAACCTCAGCTGTTTTTGAGGCACAAGCACGTCCTTTCAATATATTCAAGGCAAGAACCTCTGCGAGCAGAGTGATCGAAGATTTCTTTGATGGGTTGTCTCTGGGAGATATCAAAACTTCTGGACCAAGTTCTCGGGGTAATGGCCACAAGTTCACGAATAGCCAGACTCTAGGAGGGATTAAGGAAGGTCCTAGCCCTGGCGACGGACACATGTACACCAATAAGGAAGGTCCTAGCCCTGGAGAAGGACACAAGTTCACCAATAGCCAGACTCTGGGAGGGATCAAGGCAGGTCCTAGCCCTGGGGAAGGACACAAGTTCACCAATAGCCAGACTCTGGGAGGGATCAAGGCAGGTCCTAGCCCTGGGAACGGACACAAGTTCACCAATAGCCAGACTCTAGGAGGGATCAAGGAAGGTCCTAGCCCTGGGGAAGGACACAAGTTCACCAATAGCCAGACTCTAGGAGGGATCAAGGAAGGTCCTAGCCCTGGGAACGGACACAAGTAGGTGACTGGCACCCCCCATTGACTCCTTTAACGGACTCTGCTCGTCTTCTACTTCAGGACATCACTTCGTTCATGGTTGCAAATCCAGCATAAGAATATTCTTTCATTTCAATCATATTCTCCATTTCTCTACACATGTAGATCGTACGTTAAATTGATTACTCATCTTGCCCATAATAATGGCAAGTAAAAGCAGCACTTCTTTTTCAGATTAGTTTTTTTCCTTTGTGAACGTGTATTGTTTATTTCATGTACTATTATCTTTCAGAATGTGTAGGTTTATAAAATGAACTCCATTTCTAGCCCAAGTACGTAATTCCCTTCGTAATTCGTAGATATTTCATTTGCTATTCGTCTGCCTTCTATAAAGTAAATTGTAGTTTTTTAGTATATATTAGAAGATATATTAATTATGTTCAATCTACGTTGTACCAAGACTCAACAGAGATCCAACCTTGCCCCCTTCCCACTTGACAACACCCTTGTGGTTGATGAATAGTAGTATCTGAAAGTACTTCATTTGTCCATCAAAAGGCTGTATTGACTGTATGAAAGTGATACTATTTTAAATCTAACTTATTACTTGTCTTTATCAAAATGAGTAATCGACAAATCACTGTATATTTTTAATATTTACACAATATACATTTTGAAATAAAGTAAACGAAGTAATACAAAATTGGGGTAAAATCTGTATCTGATTAGTTGGTTTATAAAACAATAAATTTTTTCATGTAATTATATATATATATATATATATATATATAATTACATGAAAAAATTTATTGTTTTATAAACCAACTAATCAGATACAGATTTTACCCCAATTTTGTATTACTTCGTTTACTTTATTTCAAAATGTATATTGTGTAAATATTAAAAATATACAGTGATTTGTCGATTACTCATTTTGATAAAGACAAGTAATAAGTTAGATTTAAAATAGTATCACTTTCATACAGTCAATACAGCCTTTTGATGGACAAATGAAGTACTTTCAGATACTACTATTCATCAACCACAAGGGTGTTGTCAAGTGGGAAGGGGGCAAGGTTGGATCTCTGTTGAGTCTTGGTACAACGTAGATTGAACATAATTAATATATCTTCTAATATATACTAAAAAACTACAATTTACTTTATAGAAGGCAGACGAATAGCAAATGAAATATCTACGAATTACGAAGGGAATTACGTACTTGGGCTAGAAATGGAGTTCATTTTATAAACCTACACATTCTGAAAGATAATAGTACATGAAATAAACAATACACGTTCACAAAGGAAAAAAACTAATCTGAAAAAGAAGTGCTGCTTTTACTTGCCATTATTATGGGCAAGATGAGTAATCAATTTAACGTACGATCTACATGTGTAGAGAAATGGAGAATATGATTGAAATGAAAGAATATTCTTATGCTGGATTTGCAACCATGAACGAAGTGATGTCCTGAAGTAGAAGACGAGCAGAGTCCGTTAAAGGAGTCAATGGGGGGTGCCAGTCACCTACTTGTGTCCGTTCCCAGGGCTAGGACCTTCCTTGATCCCTCCTAGAGTCTGGCTATTGGTGAACTTGTGTCCTTCCCCAGGGCTAGGACCTTCCTTGATCCCTCCTAGAGTCTGGCTATTGGTGAACTTGTGTCCGTTCCCAGGGCTAGGACCTGCCTTGATCCCTCCCAGAGTCTGGCTATTGGTGAACTTGTGTCCTTCCCCAGGGCTAGGACCTGCCTTGATCCCTCCCAGAGTCTGGCTATTGGTGAACTTGTGTCCTTCTCCAGGGCTAGGACCTTCCTTATTGGTGTACATGTGTCCGTCGCCAGGGCTAGGACCTTCCTTAATCCCTCCTAGAGTCTGGCTATTCGTGAACTTGTGGCCATTACCCCGAGAACTTGGTCCAGAAGTTTTGATATCTCCCAGAGACAACCCATCAAAGAAATCTTCGATCACTCTGCTCGCAGAGGTTCTTGCCTTGAATATATTGAAAGGACGTGCTTGTGCCTCAAAAACAGCTGAGGTTGCCAACATGAATACTAACACCAAGAAGCTCAGAGATGTTTGCATGGCCGCCATGTTATAGAAACTGACACAGAAAACAAAGCGCTGAGTTGGATATGTTGAACTGCGATGTGATGCATGAAAAGATTATTGTTCTAGTATATTTATAGTGTCAGCAAGTGTGATAAGAATAAGATTTTGCTTTGACTAAGCCAAGTTTAGATACGAATATCCTATTCAAATAAAATTTATTTGTTGACGTTGAAACTCCAAACAAACGTGACAAGTAATATGGTTAGGAAACAACCGCGTACGTTCCGAGGTATAAGAAAAATCAGAATAGAAAAAAAGGGGGTCTAAATTGGACTATAGAAAGACAAAATCAGTGGAAGCAAGTATTTGCTTCATGTCTTGCAAGGAGTCGGGGCAAAGTTTTTTCTCCAGTAGTTTAGATTTTAGACCAAGGACCATAGATTGTGACTTGTTTTGTTGAATCTATAGGACAATATAAGATGTGAAGTGGGAGAAAAGATCCTCTGTCCAGTATTACTCTGTCTTATTATGTCCCATAAAATCTCAGCCATTTATTTTGCAGGATCCACGCGGGACCCATGCACAATTTACACGGGACTCATATAAATAAATAGCTGAGATTCATTAGACAGAATAGAATACCATAATATTGAACATGAGATCTGGACTCGTGAAGTGGTTGCTTGGAATGGTATATTAGACTGGTCATGTTTTGACTGCGAGCCAACAGTAATTTGTAAACCGGTCATTCCTCTTATGCTGTCATGAGTAAACGTGCAGGCTTAACCGTTTCAAAAAACTAGACTTTAAGCAGTTAAAAGAAGATATTAAAAGTTTAAAATATTTAATTAGTACTGGACGGATATAAAATCAGTTAAATTTAAACAAAATTAAAAGAGTTTGTCTTTATTTATAAAAAATTTAAAATTTAATTGAAAAAAGAGATTATTAAATAAAAATTTATTTATTTATTTTAATTTATAAAAACTTATTAATTTATAAAAATTAATCAATTAATTAATTAATTAACCGATATTTAACAACAAGAGTCATTAAAATAAATCAAACTGAAAAATTAAAAATTAAACTAAAAAATTAGATAATTCGATATTTTTACAATTGAATCAACTTAACAAGCTGAGTTTTTGAATGAAAATTACTTGGAACGTGAAAATTTCAAATCCAATTACAATGTCCAAATTAATTAAATTATTTAATTAATCAAATGAACCAATGATAAAATGTTTTGTTTAAGCCCCCTATTGTTACGGATTGGTTTATCCCACCCATGACAGGCCGCTTGTTAGACGAACAGAATTGGGCTTTTTATTGGTCGTAACGTTCCCATTTTGTTTTTGTCATTTATTATTTAAAAATTTTAACCTAATTTATTCCATGAAAAATGGTTGTTTTAAAATCCCACTTCTTAAAAAAAATCAAACTTAAGATTAGTATCGAATTCCATATTATATAAATAAATTATTAAATTATTTTTGAGAAAGAACTAAAAATTTAAATTTTAAACTTAAATAATAATCATAACTTATACAAAAATTTATTTAGATAATAAATATGAAAGTTTACAATTTTAATAAGATCTAAATAATAAATATATGCAAATATTAATCAATCTAGACTATTTATTATAACATAATTATTGATTTAAAGTAATTATGAGTTACTATTAAACATTAAATTATACTATTTTTGTTCTTATATAATTCAAACCAAATTCTTAAAAATATCATGCTAATTTTTTAAAAATTGTTTTTACATAATCCAAGCCAACTCTTAATTTTTAAACTCAAACTTTATTAGGTGGTTGATTCCTAAAATAAATAATTTTATTTTTTATATTTAACTAATGAAATTAAGTAGATTGGATCAAAATATTTAACTTTGTATCCAAACTTAATAAAACTTTAGAATATCCATAAAATTAATATTTGTAGGAATTAATATACTAAAATACGGTAAAAATATGATCAAGCAATTACGTACATTTCTCATTTCATTGTAAAATAGATTCTAAAATTTATCATCAATAAAAGAGTAAGATATAATAAACAAAGTTGAATGTTAATAAAGACAAATAATTTCGTGATGATTATATAAAAATAAAAATTACCGTAAAAGATAATTTTAAAATTTTCAAGAAATTTTTTTCACATATGGTTTTTGTATTTCATCTTTTTGATCAGTTGATAACAATAATAAATATATTTTGTAATTGGCTATATAATCATCATCCCAAGAACAGAAGAACGGATCGACCACGCTCGATTCAGAAAATATGACACGGTTTGGTAAACTGCAAGTTCCCTACTTTCAAAGCTTACCTCTTGCCTGACCCCAAAATCGGCTCTTATTTTTGACTGGCCAACGTTCAGAGGTCAAGCCTTGCTACTCACGCTTGGTTGAAAATTTGGAAGAATATCACGGAGAAACCTCCGACCTACGACTCATAACTTCGACTTCAAACGTTGGTTAGCAAATGTACGTGTGTGTCTTATCTTTATCGAAGTATGGTGCGGATTCCATTCCATGCCAAAGATTTTGCATTCCTCACCTACCAAGTACTGTTGTTTCTTATTTTCTTTCTCGTCGTGCATCTCACGTCCTCATGCCAAAGATTTTACTGAAATAAATCATGCCAGTGTATGAATCTCGTACAACAACATTTACGTAAAAGATACATACATATTAACCAACTGAAGCATAACCGAAACAAAAATACCTCTAGCTATTAGAGATACACCTTAACTTCACAGACTCCACAAGCCCATACATGCATTAGCCCAAGTCCATAAATACAATGTACACAATCAGATAGGATAAAGCAAGAATAAGTTTAAATGGATCTGATGTTATCACAATCTTCTGTATATAGGATCAGGCAGAATCATTTTTGAATACTCAATTATATTTGTTGTACGTGTATATAAACAGATACATCAAACATGAATAAGATTATTCATTCCTCATACAACTCTATTTATTATATGGTATCAGAGACACCGACTAACGTCCATTTTTATCCCAACTCAATGGCCTCAATCATCAATCCTACCTCTGATGAAACTCCTCAACTCATCACCATCAATCCAGCAGCTCAAGCCCCTTTGAAACTAACCTCCACCAATTACCTTGCCTGGATAATGCAATTCAACAGTTTATTTATCGGATATGATTTGCAAGGCTATATTGATGGCACCAAAAGCTGCCCTCAACCTACCATCACAAACAATGACATACCTCTTCCCAATCCAAACTACCAACATTGGATTCGCCAAGACCAACTGATCCTGAATGCCATCATTGGTGCTCTATCATCAACCATCATTCCATTCATCGCCACTGCCCATACTTCGAATAAAGCTTGGGATACTTTAGCCAAAACCTATGCACAAGCATCAAGGGGCAAACAAAAGCAAGTCAAAACTCAGCTCAAGAAACTTACCAAAGGACAGCTATCAATTACTGAATATATGCAGGCCATCAAGACCAAAACAGATGAACTTATTTTTCTGAATGCTCTAATGGATCCTGAGGACATCACTGATAAGGTTCTTGACGGACTAGGTGAAGAATACAGTGAAGTAATTCGCATCATCCATGCTAGAGATACACCTATCTCCTTTGATGAGCTTCATAAGAAACTTATCACTACTGAAGCTGATCTTCCTCTCTCTGTCATCACTCATTTTCCTGCCACAACCAACTACACCAACAAATCAGAAGGTAAAAAACAACCTCATCAGGACATACCTAGATGGCGCCACCAGCAGTCACAACCTCCTCTTCATCATCATTTCCAGCACCATAATCAGGCCAATTTTCGGTCCTCCCATAACCAGATGCAGTCTCTACCTTCCCACTCCTATACTAGCCATAATGGTCTGCCTTCATCCAATTCTCCATACCAATCTCGACCATATCTTGGCAAGTGTCAGCTCTGTGGAGTCCAAGGCCACAGTGCTAAACGTTGTCCTTCCTTTCGCATTGTCTCTGCTGGATCTTCATCCTCCTTTCCAAGAGCCAACTTTGTTGCTGCCCTTAATCAAGACCCGTGGATCCTTGATTCTGGAACTTCTCACCATGTGACCACTGATTTACAAAATCTTGCTCTGCACACTCCATATACAGGCACGGAAGAAATCATGGTTGGAGATGGATCTGGACTTCCTATCATCCACAAAGGCAGTGGTACAATACATGCTGCTCACAGAACATTCACCTTGGATAATGTTCTATGTGTGCCTGAAATGAAACAAAAATTAATATCAGTTTATAAATTTTGTGTTTCCAACAATGTTTCTGTTACATTCTCTCCTTTTTCTTTTCTTGTGAAGGATCTGAAAACAGGGACACCACTTCTCAAGGGTGCACCTAACAATGGACTCTATGCATGGCCAGCACCATCCTCTCCAAAGCATGCCCTCTCCACCACTCTTGCACCT
>JANVCQ010000230.1:31535649-31546151 GCA_025531925.1 Erythroxylum plowmanianum
TGATTGATTGAAAATGTGAGATGCATTCCATACATGAATGCATGATCAGATAATGGGAGTTGTGACCAGAGTAGCCAACGATCAGAGCTTAAAGCTCAAATTGTGAAAAGAACCTTGAGCTCAAAAAGTGATTCAGAGCTTAAAGCTCAAAGTGTAAAAAGAGACTCGAGCTCAAAAAGTGATTCAATGATTCAGAGCTTAAAGCTTAAAGTGTGAAAAGAGCTTCGAGCTCATAAAGTGATTCAGAGCCTCAGGCTCAACATTTAATGAGCCCGATATCTAATGGACACGAGATAGTTTGGGCATTAATAAAGTAATAAATGAAAAGTGGATCTTATGCACAGTGCATATGCATAATATGAATGATTAAATTGTATTGATTGTGAAATGTGAAATGTTGTAAATGTGATTTATGTGTTATGTGATTAGGTGAGCCATCGATAATGGTTACTCATTTAGTTCGCAAAACTCACACAAAATTTGCAATTATTTTTTAAGATCAGAAGAATATCTCGTTAGGCAAATGGGTGTTTACCCACAACATATAAGTGAGGGATAGAGGTCAGGATCAGTTTGTGTCTGTAAAGTATTTCTTTATTTTTGTACTGAATTGTATATTCCGTAACTTTTGTATCAAATAATGTATTCCAGAAAGTTTTACACAATGTGTATTTGAACTATGTTGTAACGGAAAGACATTATGTCTAAAGTGTTTTGTATTTGTGAAAGGGCCTTAATGGCTATTGAAAGTTTTGTTAATTGTATTGTTATGATTGAAAAAGTTTATGAATAAAGTGGGTCCAATTTGGTTATGGATTTCCACAGATTATGTTTGTGGTTTCAAAAAAATTTATATTGATTTTTGAATGATTGAGTGCTCTAACCTGTCACCCTCTCAGGGCATGGACTTGGATATTCCTCAGGATGTCGAGTACGTGCGGGAGTTGAGGTGCTACATAATCTCTCACCATGAGAGATTAGTGCTACAATAGGTTTATAGTCAACCATATTAAATCTTTGTAACACATGCTCAATGTATGCACTCTGTGAGAGGCCTAATGAGTGTCAAGATCTATCCCGGTGACTCTGAATACATATGACAAAAGATGTTTCACTAACCTTCATGTCAAAATGCTTGGCTAAAAGTTACTTAACCTTCTACAACATGGTTAAGTCATTTTATTCGACCAATTTATCATCCGCATACAATAATAGGAAGATAACTTTGCTTCCGCTAACCTTAAAGTATAAGCATCTTTTAACTTTGTTCTCCATGAAGATGAAAGAGGTTAAAACCTCATCAAAATTTAGGTACCACTGTTTGGAAGCCTGTTTTAAACCGTATATTGATTTTCTCAATTTTGTAAACCTTGTCAATCCCTTCTTGATCTTGAAATCCTTCAGGTTGATCCATGTAGACCTCTTCACAAAGTTCACATTCAGGAAAGTGGTTTTAACATCCATTTTGTATGGCTTCATATCATAATGAGTTACTATTGCCATAATCACCTTAAATGCATCCTTAGAGGATACGAGAGAAAAGTTAACATTAAAGTCAACACCTTCTCTTTGAGTGAACCCTTTTGGTAACCAATTGAGCCTTAAATTGCTTAACTTTACATTGAGTTTCCTTGTTGGTCTTAAATAGCCATTTACAACTGACGGGTTTGCAATGTTGAGACCAATCAACTAGCTCTCATATCTTTTTATGCTTCATGGATTGCATCTTGTCCTTCATTACATCCCATCACAAATCTACATAAGGTTCAAAAATAACTTCTATAAAAATAACTGGATCCATAAAATGTCTAATATCATAGTCTTGTTCACCTAAATAGATTATGTAATCAGATGGGATAGCAAGTCGTCTCACTTTAGTGGATCTTCGCAACTATATTGGGTTTTGTACTCCCAAGAACCTCTATTTGTACAAGTATGAGTTCGTATTCTCGTACAGGTACAGTACTAAGACCTTGATCCACTGGACATGACTGTATAAGTGACGGATACAAAATAATTGTAGTAACTTTCCTACTATCATCTGAAGGGTGAGAGACCCTACCCTCATCATAGACATCGTCTTCCATAAACTTAGTTGTTTGTGATTTAACTATTTTAACCCACTTTCTCTATAGTAAAATTTGTAGTCTTTAGAGTAGTTGGATGTCTAACTAAGTAGCAATGAGTATAACAAGTGTGTAGTTTGCTTTCATAAGGATTATATAAGCGTATCTCAGCTAGGCAGCCCTATACATGAATATGTGAAAGGCTAGGCTTCCACCCTTTCCAGATCTCAAAAGACGTCTTTGATGCTGACTTGCTTGAGACTCTATTCAATATATATAATGTCGTCTTGATGGTTTCATGCTAAAGATAATCAGGTAAGTTAGTCCTACTCTGTATTGACCTCATCATATCCTTTAGGGAGCGATTACGCCTTTCAGCTATACCATTTTGCTCAGGACTACTTGGCATACCAAACTGAGTCACTATTCGATAAGATTCCACTTACTTAACAAACAGACCTTTTCTTGTCCTGAAATACCATGTTTGCCATAATACTCTCTTCCACAGTCAGATCTAACAATGTTAATGGATTTTCCTAATTGGTTCTCCACTTTAGTCTTGAAGATCTTGAATTTATTTAGAACTTTAGACTTTTCCTTAAGCAAGAACATATAATTGTAATGGGAATAATCATCAATAAACGTCAAAAAAATCTATCATTGTACAACGTAGCTATAAAGGGTCCGTTGATATCCGTATGTATGAGGTCTAACAAGCTAGATGCTCAATTTGACCCCTTTTTCTTTATTTTGATCAATTTCCTCTGTAATAGTCAACACATGTTTCCAAAGCATCAAAATCTAAAGTTGGGAGAATGTTTTCTTTTATGCCACAACATGTATGACTTTTACTCAATCAGAGGTCTCTTTCTAATAACAGGCTCAACAATATATGAAGAAGCATATAACTTATGAGGGGTTTACATTGAAAAATAACTGAACAACTAAAGTATCAATGACAAAACGATAACTCTCTTTTTCTAACACCAATACAAATATCAAATTTTGTTGAAAAGACAATATATAAAATATGTCCTGTAATACAAGTACAAACCCTATATCAAGGTTTAAACACACATCCCCTACCAATTGTACATCAACTTCTTTATTATTGCCAACCATCAATTTCTCCTAGATCTGAACCCTTAGCAACACTAGACTGACCAATATGCTTCTTCGGAAAGGATTTAGATTTCTTTCCTTTCAACCTTTGGGGCTTGACCTTACCCTTTCCTTTAGTTGCTGCAACTAATACTGTATGAGGAGTGCTCTTTAGCTTTTCCTCCTCTGTAGCACAAAAGTCAATCAAGGTATTAATATCCCAGGTCTTATCCTAACAATGATATGTCATCACCATAATACTAAACTCTAAAGGGAGTGTGTTCAGAGCTTGGTGAACTATATAAACGTCAGGAATTAGAAGATTCAGCGCCTTCAATTTATTGTAAAGACAGACCATTCTTTTGTACTTCCCCTTCTCCAATGTACGTCATAGAGAATAATTCTTTCAATAAGGCACTTATCTCTATATTAGATGAGACCTTATACTTTTGGGAATCACTATCAAGAAACTCCCGCACTATGGCTTTCTTCGAAAGTCCACTAAATAGATGGTCAGTGTAGAACTTTTAATGGTCATATAACACATATTGCTCAACTGGTTCCAAGCTGCATAGATTGCTTTCTCAACCTGCGAGTCGTTGGATTTAGGTAGAGATGACCTATCCGTACATATGGCCATATTAATATCCACCATCTCAATTGTAGTCAATTCATCCTCTATCTACTTCTTCAAATTGAAACTGAACAGGATTTCAATGATGACATTGGTTTCATTGACATAAAAGATGACTGCAAAATGACAATGAAAAAAAAAAGCACAAATGTAGGATAATAGTGATACTTAAAAGTCATAAAATAGTGTATGTACCAAGAATCCGATCACACATATTATGAAATACATATGGGCTGAATACATAATACATGCAAATCAAACCTCCACAAAAAAGCGATTAAAGTATACACCATTAACTCTTATGACACTACCACCTATGGGTGAATAGATTATTCAAGCAATAACTTCCTCTATATAATGCATTTATGCACATCTCAAAATCCTATGTAAGGTCAACACCTATGGGTAGAATAACCAAACATAAGACTAGATACATCCCCCAACATGCAACATGCAAGAAAAATAATTCAAAATACTGACTCAAAAGATAACTGTGGTGACTACATTCTCATCAGTATCCAAAAGGTCCACAAACATAAGGTATGCACCTGTATGTTATCCTCACATTCTTTATAGGCATACAGTATATGACAATGTACCATCAATAAATGTAAAATCCAGATGCACAATCCCATCATCACATACTAGTGTTGAAAACATTATTAATAAACTTTAATTGAGACTTTTGTTGTAAAAAATCTCAATCAGAGTGACTATATGTGTTACTGAACACTAAATCTACCACACGAGACACAAAAACTTAAATTATCTCCCTCATATTAAGTTTGAAGCACGAAACTTAAAAAAGGCTTTAGAATGCCATATTTCTTTTTTAGAGTTAAATTACCAACGTAATAAATCTAAAAAAATTAAAAATTCACTTTACTAATTACTCATACTCGAAAATTGACCCAAAATAATCTGGTGTATCTTTACAAGAATTCTAAAAATTTTGAGTTTTTTTTGTGTCAACGTCAGCATTCACTATAGTGTTAACATCAGTATGATGTCACAGATGCATATGGCTTGGATGACCCATGTAGTGTACGCACCAATCTTGACGCACCTTCGAATGCGTGAGGCACTTGTGCTACATGCATCCCACAAGCATAGACATGTACACTCACCTGACTCGTCTGGAGCTTGTATCACAAGCGCCTAACATATGTCCTCACTCGCACGTGCCACTCATCGGGATAGGTGACTAGTGCATGTGATGCACATGCCTGTCCTGTTGCCACCTTTTTGTTAGTGTGCCCGAATCGCCATAAGCATCCTCCATCCATTACGTCACTCGTCCATCCCTCTAGAGTGTGTCATTCATGTGCCAGAATGAACACCCTCTCGTGTGCACTGTGCACGTGTCGGGCGCTTGTAGCACATTCAACCAAAGGTATTTGTTGAGGGCGACGATCTAGACAAATTTTGGCTAGTTTTAGGCCAATTTTTCTAATCTCTTAAGCTAGTTTTCAACCCTTTTTCAAGGCTAACCAAATCTAGCACACTTTCAAGCATTTATACGCCAAAAAAAACTGAAAAGCAAATCGTTATTTTCCAAAACCCTTATAGAGAAAAATTGAAAAACTTTATTTTTAACCACCTAATCACATAACCGCTCTGATACCACGTATAACACATAACATGAGCCTTTGTTACGTATCTTGGATTGAACGTGAAAGGAAAATAACAAAGAAATGCGAAAATACCTAATTTCGATTCCATAAGGTTTGGAGGAACTTTTCGAAGCTGAAATGAGTGAGGATTTCATGGATCTACTCACCGAGGCATAATCAACGCTTTTCTGTAGTTTTCTTAAAATGTGAAGCTCTGAATAATTCAGAGTAACTTTACGTTCACGAATTACTTAAGTAAATATATGAGACTTTAACCTCTATATATAGCTTCTACATTGGGCTTTCTTATCACAAGCCCGATACGAGTTTAGTTCACACTGATCTGGGCCTATTTTTCTTCTAGATTTTGGTCTATTAACCTATATCATTTATTGAGTCATTTTATTATCTTTATCCGAATCAAATTATGTAATTTAACTGATAAGTTATTGAAAAATTGATAAAATACAATTAATTGTTGTCCATCTTTATAGGAAAATATCTAACAATTAAAGTAAATCAAACCGAAAGTTTGAAAATCGAACCGAAAAATTAGATGGCTCAAAATTTTTATGGTTAAACCAGCTGAAGCGATTGAATTTTTTATTAAGACCAATATAGTAATTCGTAGGGAGCTTATATATAAATTTTACATTTGCTATTATTTGTATTTGACAAAAACTTAAGGGTGTTGAGTGTAAGGATCACATTTCAAATATGAATATAGAAAAAGATGGACAAAAATTTTAAGCAAGGCAATTAAAGTAGTAATAAATTCAAGAGTGAAAAGTAGGATTATCCCCTTTGACATCCTCTTCCAAGGAGTTCAATCATCCTTTGTACTTTTTATCTTATTTTCCCTAATGATAAATGCTAATAGAGGTAATAGGTTATTATGCATTTGTAGTTCTATCAGATTTCTCTACTCAGATACGCTATGGCTGACTTTCATTTTTATTCTGTTTGTTATATGAAACCGTATCGAAAGATCATATTTCACTTTGCAATTCTAATACTAAATACACATTTCTAATAAAAGAAAGAAAATCAAATAAACCGAACTCTAAACAGATGCTTATATGAAAAACTTTAGAGATACCCATTTCTACATCCAACATCTCACAAAGGCTATCTTGCCTCATCCATTCGCAACTGGGAGAAAATTTCAGCGGCCAATGTGTTAGAATTATCCCCACTCAAGATGGGAACATCATCTTTCTAAGAGTAGGTCACAGACGGAAAGGTTTGATCAATAGGCAATGACGAGATATTAGAATTATCCCTGCTCAAGATGGGAACATCATCTTTCTCAGAGTAGGTCACAGACGGAAAGGTTTGAACAATAGGCAATGACGAGGTATTAGTCCTGCTGTCCTCATGTGGACCTCTCCAAGTTGCTGTTTGCTGTAGTTGCAACGCATACTCCAAGTCCCATAGCACATCAGCCATTGTAGGTCTATCAGACTCATATTCTAGCAGGCATTTTTCTGCTGTCTCTGAAAATTTTCGCAGAGAATTCGGATTGATATGACCCTTTATAGTAGGATCTATAATATGGTCAAGTATGCATTGGTCCTTGCAAAACATCCACCAGTCAGCTAAATTTACTTGATCTCTTGGAAGGAGGGTGTCGATAGCTGGTCTTGCACATAGAACTTCCAGCAGAACTACTCCGAATGAGTAAACATCTGATTTTTGGGTCAGTCGTTGTGTCCTGAAGTATACAGGATCGAGATAACCAAAAGTTCCTTTGATACATGTGCTGACATGGGTTTGATTAGGGTCACCTAACCTTGAAATACCGAAGTCAGCAACTTTAGCAACATAATTTTCATCGAGCAAGATGTTGGTGGACTTAATGTCTCGATGAATGAAACCCCCACTAGCACCTCTGTGAAGATAGTGAAGACCCCTCGCTGCACCAATGCAAATTTCAAGCCTTTGCTTCCAAGATAATGGCGGAAAAGCTGAATTGTAAAGATGGTCTCTCAATGTGCCCCTTTCCATGAACTCATATATCAGTATCATTTCAGACTTCTCATCACAATACCCTATTAAAGAAACCAAATGTCGATGATGAATTCTGGACAAGACCATTATCTCTGTTTGAAATTCTGGAAAGCCTTGGCCTGAACCTGGCTCACCTCGTTTTACTGCTACTTTCGTTCCATTCTTCAAACAACCTCTGAACACTGTTCCAAATCCTCCCTTACCAATTTTCATTTTGGCATCAAAGTTTTTCGTTGCAAACTGAATTTCAGCTAGTGATATCTTTAATCCAAGGCTTATATTAGGAGCAATGGAATTGATGACGATCCCGTTATGCACCGTGCTGCAACCTTCAACAGATGACCAGTCCCGCGTTGCAGCTGTTTTTGATTTCCTGCGCCTTAAAATCAAGGCTAAAAGAGCTGCGAGAATGGTGGCGAGCGCCAAACTTCCAAGGCCTGTACTAATGATAACGGACAAATGAATCTTGTGCTTGGACTTGGAGCCTGATTCCCCCAAAATCTCCATTATCTCGACGCCATTCAAGAAGGCATTTTTATACTGGGAATCCAGGCGAGGGCCTATAGAGATATTAAGAAGCCCAGAATCATCAGAATCTACCAAAAAATCATCAAAGAAAGGGGTTTCCAACTTTTGAGTTGTTTGGTCGGAATCAATTTGATGACTAAACTTGCTATAGATATAGAGATCGAAGACTATGTTACCATTTGATGAGCTAACAATGTCACAGAAATGAATCCGAATGAAGTGTTTGGTATTCTCGCTCACTTTAAACGACCAGGTTATGTTAAAGAAATTGGAATCTCTACTACTATCAATATTCATCTCTTTGGCACTCTGATAGACTGAATCTGGAGCAGTATATCTGCTGATTCCTGCTGGATAATTAAGCTTAGAAGTGTACAAAGCAGTGTTTTTTGCAGCGTCAGAATATTGGAGATAGCTATCATCTGGGATCCAATATCTCCATAGAGTATCATTATCTGGTGTTAGTATGCTTCCTCCAACATTGATTCTATGAATAGTCATTAAAGCCTTTGAGAGTAAGCTACTGAAACTACCACTTCTTCCCATAGAGCTAACATGGGGGACTTCATCAGGAAAGAAACTCTCAGGAAGAGGGAATACTTCTATGGCATTGACAAAGGCGAAAAATGACTCTCGAGGAACAAAATATACCGTGAATTTGCTAAAATTGACACTAAGAAAGAATTCCTTTATCACAGGACCGTTGCTACCATTTCCTACGCTAAAATTACGCAACAGAGAAAACCCAGAAGCTGAAACATCGAAAAGAGCCCCAGAAAGGTTAGCTGGAGAGGAAAAGGCAAAGAAGTGAAGTCGAACCAGGTAAGTACCCTTGATGGTGGTTTCAAATTCGTACGAGGATTGTTGCCTAAAAATTCTCGCTGTTTGATAGAGAAACGACCTGGTCGTCGATTTGTTGACATCCTCAACTGTGCTGCTCTTCTTCTTCTTCAACGCAAAGGAACTGGAATTCACATCCCCAATGAATGTCCGAGAGGTAGTAATGAAACTGGAGCTTGAACCACAGTTGATGAAGTACTCTTCTGGTCGAGTGTAAGCCGAGGAGTGACACAGTTTAGCTGAAAAGAAGTAGAGGACAAGCAGAGGAAGATAAAATACAGAGCTTTTAATTGTAATGCTCTGCATGATTTCCATGAAAATGGTGAGACGATCAGTTTTTTGTGATGATTTAAAGTGAACAAGAGAGTCGTGTCGACTTTTTGCATTTTACATTGCGTGAACTTTGGTCGGAAGACTTTGACAAGCCGAGATATGGATTAGTCAACGGTTCAACTTTTGTCGGCAGACAAACGAGGAAATAAACCATGCATGCCATGAAGTCCGTGACACTGTAGTGTGGAAACAGAACTTTGGGCTCAGTTGGATAGGACATAATTTGGGCCAACAGACAAAACACATAAATGAAAGACAAAACTAGAACCATGGGGGAAGCATAATAAAGATTTAAATCCAAGGATGGAAAGATAGTCTCCATTTTAATGCCAAAAAAGTACTTCAAGGAACTAAGGCCCTTAATTGGAAAGTTTTGATGAAGAATTTTCTTCAATTGAGCAATAGAATTGGTATTATTTCCAGTAATAATGAGATCATTAATATAGATAAATATCATCAGTTTGTCAACTTTTCCTAGTTGAACATATAAAGAGGGATTATCTAAGCTTTTTGAGAAACCAAAAGCTCCAAAAGCAAAATTTAGCTTCGCATGCCATACATCGGGACTTTACTTTAATCAATAAATAGACTTTCGAAGTTTGCACACCAAAAAAGAGTTACATATTGAGAATGTCAGGAGGAATCTTTATGAATACTTCTTCTTCAAGATTGCTATATAGAAATGCATTCTTTACATCCATTTAATTTAAATAGCATCCATTATTAACAATAATGGATATAAACACTCTAACAATGGTTTTTTTGGCAACTAGAGCAGAAGTCTCTTTGTAATCAAAATCAAAATTTTAATAGAATTTTGTAAGAAGAGCTTATAACAGGGTGTCAAATGGTAAAAATTAGACTTTGCCAAGTTCTTCCTGCTTGATAAAACTTATAACTTTTAAGAATATAGTGTTTTAGGAGCAATATATGTTAGGACAAAAATTTGGAAATATCGTGTTAAGTATAGTATAAAGCAATACTGGTTTGAAGGTTGTATAAGTGACATTAGAACAAACTAGAACAAAAGCTAAAGGGATTGAAAATTCTAGTTTAAAAGGTAGAATAATGTTAGAAAAAGGGTATCAACATAATATAGCCAATTATAGACTAACATATATCATCATTCTACCAGGTAGATTTAGTTGGGAAGACTCAATCTCGCATGCACTAATTGTTAGTAATGGGGTGTTAGAGTAATGCCCTAAAGGCAATCGCCTTTAGTGCGTTATGTACAAAGTTGTGTACAGACTTTATGAATAAATAAAGAAAGGCATATTTCATTAATTTGATGTTCATAATTTATGAATTGATATTGATCTATAAGCAAATTAATGAAGTCCATGATATATGACATAGCATGAAGGAAATTATGAT
>JANVCQ010000230.1:31547056-31570085 GCA_025531925.1 Erythroxylum plowmanianum
ATAATAATTTGTATGGATATGATATATGAATGTGTTTGTATATGAATGGGATTGATTGTGATATGGATTCCGGACGGAAGGTCCGATGATACTGATTATTAATTGAGACTTATTGAAGTGTTATATGGGTATGATTGTGTTTGATTATGTTGGGATTTCGGACAGGAGGTCCGATGAATTGTGATGTTTGAGCAGAAATATTGAAGTGCTTTTTGTGTATGGCTTTATTGTGTATGAATCATGGGTATATGGATATGTGTGTTAAGTGTCATTTGGCAAAAGAAAGGAATAATAAGATTTTGTGTAAATTGATGGTTATGATGGGTTTATGAAGAATCAAGTAAATTGAGATTTTGATTGAGGATGATTTTCCTAATGGGAAATTAGATCGCTTTGTATGAGAATGAATAAATAATAAATGAAAAAAAAGAAAAAAACTTATACCGGATTGGATCGGCTAAGATTAAATGTCTTAAGGTTTCCAACGCGATGTTTTTCTACGATATTTGTTTTCGGATGTCGAAGTTAAGTTTTTGTTCTTAAGCGATTTGTTTGCATTCGATTAGTATTCGATTTTGCTTTCCGATTTGGTTTCGCTTTCCGATATGTTTTCGCTTTTGATTCCGATTCATTGTGATTTGCCTTTGTTTTGGCCCCCTTTCGTTTCGCTTTGGTTTTAAGATCTGTGTGATTCGTTCCGCCACTTTGTTGTTTTCGTTTTCGTTTTCCATTTTTTCGGTTAGGGTCTGGTTCCGGAATCGGGTCCCAACAGAAAGCTTGTGTTACGCACTGCTTTTACACAACCTCTGGTTTAGCAAAAAGAGAAGAAGCATAAAGGTCTACGTAGAAAGGAGGTTAGCATAGCCATAGCCAAAGGCTATGCTGTAGTTCATGCATCGATCCCAAATACTCGAAAGAAAACTAATTAAAAATATTGTAATGATTCATTTGCTTTGCTTTACCTTACCTCAAGTGATGATCCATCATCTTCAAGTAGAATTTGGAGATTGATAACATATTTATATTAGATGGTAAGAAGTTTGTAGCCTTGAGACGCTAGATGGATGATAATGAAATATTTGTTAGTCAACCCTCCATATTTGACATTTACAACCTCCATGATTGTAAAAAGCAGCCTCCATAATTGAAAGAAAAAAATGGCTTGTGTTTGAATTTAATTTGGTTTCTTCCTTCTTCTGCCGTATAAAGAGAGAGGGGAGGATTGCATCGTGTAATGAATAAAAAAACAAGAGAGTGAATAGAGAAAATATTAGTAAGTGAGAGAGATTTTTAAACATTCTTGATTAAGTCCTCGATCGGATAGTCGTTTGTGGTTCGATCTAGCAGGAGAGAGTTTTAAACATTCTTGATTAAGTACTCGATCAGATGGTTGTTTGTGGTCTGATCGAGCTCAGACTTTGAAGGCTTACTCTGCACTAGTAGTAGTTCATATCTCACTGTTAGAATTGTGATCGAATTTATGATTTTTTGACGATTTGTGGTCAAAATTGGGATTGACTTTTGGTATCTTGAAATTCCAGCATTAAGCAGTTTTGATCAAGCTCATGATCAGATGGCGAAACGTGGTTCAATTGGGTTGAAACTTTGATAGTTGGTAGAGGAAACGTTAATCCTGTTATCCAACGGTAGGTTTGATGTTTAGAGACCTTTTGGTGATCTGTTAGGGCTATTTTGGAGACTATGATTCTGGGTGGTTTCACAAACTCTCTTGTTGATTTCTTTTGTTATTGCTATTGACGTTGTTATCGAGAATTATTATATTATTTATGTCATTGTTGCTACCTCTAGTGGGATACTAGAGAGAACTTTTTTTTGTGCCCATTATTTATTAGTAGTGGAGATTTTACTTGAACCTTGGTCCTATGGTTTTTACTCCTCACATTAAGGAGGTTTTCCACGATTTTGATTTTATCGGGTGCTGCATTAGATTATTTCATTGCCTAATTATTTCCTAAAGGTTTACCCAAGTAAAGAGAATTAATTTATATTTGGGTTTGTGAATAATACACTATTATTGCATCAACTAATTGGTGAGTCACTTATGCTGCATCTATTAGCGTTTCTCCCATTAGATTGGTGTTAGAGCTCTCGATTTAGGGTGCATTTATTATCTTATGCTAAACATGGAAGGTAGTACAGGGAGGATGGTGAGTTTGAATGACTCCAATTGTCATGTTTCAAGACGTAAAATGGAGGATCTACTCTTTGTCAAATGTTACTATAATCTTATCTTTGTCACTAAAAAGCTGGAAGGTAAAAATGATGATAAATGAAATTTGCTCCATCGGCAGGTATATGGTATTATTAGACAATGGTTAGATGACAATGTTTATAACCTCATTGTTAATGAAACTTATGTATGTAAATTGTGGATAAAGTTAGAAGAATTATATGTTAGCAAGATAGGGAACAATAAATGTACCTGATAAAGCAACTGATGTATTTGAGATACCATGATGGTAGTCCAATATCTGATTGCATGAACACCTATCAAGTCGTCATTAACTAGTTGGCAGGAACAAACATTGGAGGAAGAGGTGTAGGCTTTAATGTTTCTTGGCTCTTTGTCAGATTCGTAGGAGATTTTTAGGAGCTCACTTACAAATTCAACCGTAAGTTCTAAAATTTCTTTGACTATGACTTCAGTTAAGAATGCAGTTTTGAATGAAGAGATGAGAAGAAAGGCGTAAGATTCCTCTTCACATTCAGAAGTCCATGTTACATAAAATAGGGGAGAAGCCAAAGAAGAGATTCGAAGAATATATATAAAAGCATAAGCATGTCACAAGGTAAATATTCTAATATTGAATGTTATCATTGTGGTTAGAAAGGGTATGTCAAGAAATTCTACAGGAAACTGAAAAAGGAGAACAAAAAGAACAAGGGCAAAGAGAAGCAGAATGATGATAATGGTGACAATAATACACAACAGGTCACAACCACTATTGAGGATCTTCTTTCGCATAATAAGGTCGATATGGTTAATGTTGTCAGCTAGGATACTAGTTGGGTGATTGATATATGTGCTACCATACATGCTACTTCATATAAGCATTTCTTCTCTTCTTACAAATCTGGTGATTTAAAATGCAACATCCCACATCCATAGATTATATATCTAAACACCCAAGGACATTCAAGTACATATCCTATGATAATGGACATGTAAATACATATCCTATGATAATGGCATATTAGAGCCAACATAAATCCAACTTAACATTGCATCAACTAACATAATTTGAAAGTCATTAAATTAAAACCATTCCTTGCATTCAACGTCAAAAAACTCACACTGTATATATTGAACAAAAGCTCACACTATATCCATTAACAAATATTTACAAAACATTATACAAGTTCTAGGAAGACTACAAAACATAAGCTACAACTCTTTTGATTTCAGCTGACAGACCTCTGAGCCATGACTTAATCTAAAAGATTCTTTTAGTTCAGTCTAAGGAACTAGATCTCCTGTCTCGTACTTGAAAAGTCACGTTGCAATTTTTTTAAGTTTTACGAACTCAACGAGTGAACCATCATTGATGATATCACCCAGGTCAATCACATAAGATCACATAATTCACATATAATCATTCAGATCTTGTATAATTGAAATACATACATTACCATGGCAAATCATGATATTATTGTGAATCAAAACACACACACACACACACACACACACACACACATACACACACACACACACAGATATATATATATATATATATATATATAAATATAAAGATGTATATTGTAGTGCCCCCATACCGTAGGGTACCCATCGGGACGTCCTAAATGTAGCGCCCCTATACCGCAGGGTACCCACCGGGATGCCCAGAGGTCATTCCGGTACATATCCTACGATAAGGGTGAGCTACGATCGATCACTACACTCACTTCACATGGCATGGTATCATAAGTCACTTGTAAAGCATCATAAGAAAATCACAATATTTTTAAAACCAACTTTTTCCTCATTTCATTGCGTAAAACCGAAAGTTTACATTGTGTCTTTCAACATTTTCTATATGTACATCATCAAAACCTAATATAAAATTACTACATGAAAGAGGAAAATATACACAATCTAACTAATCTGTCCAAAAATCCCAGCTGACTGACCTTTGAGCCATGACTTCTCTTGCTAACCACGATCTACACGGTTGGTAGAGCCTCTCAGTAGCTAGAGTTATCTCTCGATCCTAAAAAGACAACGTTGCAATTTTGGTGAGTTTTGCGAACTTAATGAGGTAACCATCATCGATGGTTCACTCAATTCATGCAACACATCATTTCACATAACATATAATCACATACTGCACTTTACATAAGTATCACGTTTTCTCTTAAACATAGGCAAATTTGGCATTTCAAACAATCCACATACTTGTCAAAAATGCATACCGAATGCTCATGAGATACTTTTCTAATTATTACGTTGTTGTGACTGAGTGCCTGAGTTGACTCGTATCTATTTTGGAGACCGGGCTCATTAATAACTGTCCCTTATCTGCTTAGAGGATACAGGGCTTGTTATACATAATGAGCCTTAGGCTCTTAATCATTGTTTGAGCTCGAAGATTTTTTCACTCGTTGAGCTTTAAACTCTGATCAGTGGCTACTCTGGCCACAACTACCATTATTTGATCATGCATTCATGTATGGAATGCATGTACCATAATCACTCACATTACAAAACACTTAGGTCTTCACATTCACATTCAAGTAGCACTTCAATAACTCAATCCACATTCACATTCATCGAACCTTCTATCCGGAGTCCACAATTAAACACTTTCAATTATCATTCAAAAAATAAATTAAGTAAACAAGTAATTAAGTGAGACCGTTTAGGTTACTCACAAGTTGTTCTCGAAGCTAATGCCTGGAAGTTCCGACAACGTCTAGATGCTAACGTTCCAGTTGCTCCTCTATAACAAACAACATACACATCCATCACAATTTATACAATCATAAGTGTTTAACAATGCACATGAATGAAATTATGGTCAAAAGAGTCAAACACATTTATGTCCTCAATCATATTGTACCTACCTTGGGAAAACTTGCATAACTTTCTATAGAAACCTCTGATTGAGGTCATTCTTAGATGGTTTGACAGAAGACTTCTAGATCTACATTTTATGAAGACCACAAAACAAGATTTTGCCTTTAAAATGGTCAAAATAGTAATTTACTATAGCTATCCCGTGAATGTCTATTTAATGGACATATATGTCCGCCTAACGGACATAGAAAGGCTTAGAAGCCATTTTTTTCACCCTAGAAGGTCTGTTTAATAGACATAATATCCGTTTAACAGAAATGGACTGGTCTGGGGGTCGTTTTAGACCCAAGAAGGTCCATTTAAAGAACTTAATGTCCGTTTAACGGATATATGTGACAAAAAACTCCCTCCAAAGCCTCTCCAATTGTTCCTACATCCATTCTAACATCATATACACCCATAATCTTCCCAAATTCAACTCTTCTAGTGCAAAATCACTTCATAACAACTCAAACACTAATTAGATTTCATTAAACTCTCAACTCTCAACTCATTTAATTCATCACATTCAACTACATCTTATTATTCAAAAATTTCTATCCTTTCTCCATAACATATCTTATTCCTAAGTATCAAGCACTTCATATTTAAAATTCATCATTTTAGGTGGATGACTAATTCATGTATTCCTCAATCTTAACTCAACACCATCCATACCCAATTCATATTCCCTATTTGTTCATAAACACCCAAAATAGAACACAAACATATACATTCATCCACAATTTTGTTGCATCCAGTTCCCAATTTCATGGCAAAATTTGAGACTCTTAAATGCAGAATTAAATTTCGATGTCTTCATAAAAAATGTAGCCATATGTCTCTATTTTTATTCAAACTACGAATTAGTTCATTTGGATAACTACAGAACAAGTTATGGCTAAAAAATAGAAGTATATCAGTGATTTTTCAGCTAACATTTTCCGGATTTTCAAACTTTCAACATTTACATCAAACTCATCTTATACCTAGATTATCTCTTCCATTTCATTTCCTCAGCATTCTCTACCCAATTCAACTCAATAAATCACTCACAAAAAAATCATGATCTATAATTAATCATTAACCAAAAACAAAGCATATATATATTTACCCATTCATAAGCAATTTTCTACACTTATCCAAACACCACTTTGATGATCATTCTACCTCAAAACATCTATATACCATTACATGAATTCTTTTTACTCATCCTACATCTCCAAAAACAAGAACTGAACATGAATTTTTCATCACCCACGACACACACATGAACATTACACAATCAAGCCATTAAATCTCTATTTACTCATCATTCTAGCTTAAATTAACCATATCCATGACATTTAAAGCATAATTTACTTGGTTTAGCTCGAAACTCTTCAAAAAAATTGAAAATCCCTAACTTCACCAACAACCCAGGATCATCATCATATTAAGGTTAAAAGGCTTGGGTTTTTAGTGAGAATGAAAGCGAAAGCAATTTAGAAGAGTAGCATGTAAGATGAGAGGGCTAGGTTTAAGATGAATAGAGATTTGAAGGATTAAAACTCATGAAGAAAAGGAAGAAGAGAACCCACGAAAAAGATGGAGAAAACCAAAATAAAGCACCAATGGCCTTTAGGGGAGAAGCATCATGGAAAAACAACAAGGGAGGGGTTCTTTTAATTAATCTAATGACTTAAGACATGGTTGGGCAAGTGACACTTGTCACTTGCGACATGTCCCAGTTCTAAGGCATTAGATTGATTCCCTTCATTTAACTAGTCCAATCAATTATAATTTCTACTCCAATAGTCTCCCAATTTTCAATGACACTTGTCAATAATTCCTAAAGTCATTTATAAAAAATTTCCATTGCCATTGGACAGTAATTTCTACTACCTTTTCAACAATTATTTTGTCACTTGGCATTTTTTATAGTCCAAAATTACCCCAAAATTTTAGAAAAGTTTCCTAAAATTCTCTAAAATTTCTAAATCAACCATTTCACTTTCCAAATCAATTTTCAATACAAACAAACTAAAATTCTCAATAACAATCACATTTATAAATAATTATATCCAGAATGTCAATAAATGCATGCACAGTTATTTCAATGAGCAACATTTCACTATTTGTTTATATGCGTATGCTATATTATGCTTGAGCATGAAAAATGCATTTTTAAGCTCTCATTAATCGCTCATATTTACAATTCTTATCTCCCCACAAGGAATGGGATGTTACGACTCTCCCCTCCTTAAAGAAATTTCGTTCGCCATTACTTGAAAAGGTGAGGATATTGTCTCCTCATATGCTCCTCTATCTCCCAAGTTCCTTCCTCAGTTGAGTGGTTCTTCCACAGGACTTTTACCAATGGAATGACTCTATTTCTCAACTGCTTGATCTGTGATCCCACAATCTTGATCGGCTCCTCAACATAACTTAAGTTACTAATAACCTCAATCTCCTGAGTTGGTATCACATGTGTCGGATCCGATCGGTATCTTTGGAGCATACTCATATGAAACACATTATGCAATTGAGACATGTCATTCGGTAAAGCTAACTTATAGGCCAAAGGTTCTATCCTCAACGATCTTACAAGGACTAATGTACCTAGGGCTCAACTTACCCTTTTTACCGAATCTCAAAGCTCCCCTCTAGGGTGACACTCTCAAGAATACTCTGTCTCCCACATTGTATTCCATATCATGTCGATGTTGATCCACATAACTCTTATGTCTATCCTGATTCACTTTGATTCGGCTTTAGATCAACTTTACCTTATCCACTGTGTCCTGTATCAACTCTGGGTCTTCAACCATTCTCAAGCCCTCTTCATCCCAATATAATGGCGACCGACATTTTCTATCGTACAGTGCCTCATATGGTGCCATTCCGATACTATTGTGATAATGATTGTTATAGGCAAACTCAATCAAAGCTATGTACTGATCCCAAGCTCCTTTAAACTCCAATACACAAGCTCTGAACATATCCTCAACAGTCTTGATTGTCCTCTCACTCTGTCCATCTGTTTGAGGATGAAATGTTGTATTAAAGTGTAACTTAGTCCTTATAGCAGATTGCAAGTCCTCCAAAACCTCGAAGTAAATCTGGGATCCCTATCTGATACTATGGACACTGGAACCCCATACAATCTCACCATCTCATTCACTTATCTCCAGGCCAACTGGTCAAGTGAGTTATTCTCTCTCATTGGTAAGAAGTGGGCCGATTTAGTCAACTGGTCCACTATGACCCATATATCATCATTCTGCCTTGAAGTCTCAGCCAATCCCATGATGAAGTCCATAGTAATCCGTTCCTAGTTTCACTCAGAAATGGGCAATGAATGGAGCTTCCCTACTTGAGCCAGTGCTCAGCTTTAACTTACTAGCAAGTCATACATCTAGATACACATTTTGCCACTTGCTTCTTCATTCCAGGCCACCTGAAATGTTGCTTCAATGTGTTATACATCTTGGTAGTACCATGATGCATAGTATAGGAAGCGATATGAGCTTCCTCAAGAATCTCCTTCCTCAAATCATCCACATTAGACACACATAGTCTCTGTCTCAACCATAATGTCTCATCCCTCAACTCAAACTCAAAATTTGGATTCACCTTAACTTTCTCCATAAGTTTCACCATATCAGGATCTTTGCCCTGGACTTTCCTGATTCTTTCATGTAGCATCGGTCTCAACTTCAATGTAGCAATTAAGGCCCTATCTTGCTCCAAATTCAAATCCACATTCAAAGCTCTCAATTGAATTAAATTAGGTAACCTCGATAGCTAAATTTGAGCTGCACTGATATTAGACTTCCTACTCAGAGTGTCTTCTACCACATTAGTTTTCCCCGGGTAGTACTCAATAGTGCAATCATAATCTTTCAATAGCTCAATCCATCTTCTCTGCCTCAAGTTCAACTCCCTCTAAGTTAGCAAATATCTCAAACTCTTATGATCTGTGTATATCTGGAAAGTCTCTCCATATAAGTAATGTCTCCAAATCTTTAGAGAAAAGACAACTGCAGCTAGCTCTAAATCATATACCGAATAATTGATCTCGTGATACCTTAATTATCTCGATGCATAGGCGATCACCTTGCTATGCTGCATCAACACACATCTTAATCCTTGATGCGACGCATCACTATACACTATATATCCTCCAGTCCTCGATGGAACAGTCAACATTGGTGCAGTAGTCAACTGATGTTTCAGCTCCTTAAAGCTTTTTTGACACTCCTTATTCCATCTGAACACTACATTCTTCCTCAAAAGCTTTGTCAAAGGGGCTAAGATTAGAGAAAACCCCTCGACAAACCTCCAGTAATATCCAACCAATCCTAGGAAGCTTCGAATTTTAGACACATTTGTCGGAACTTCCCAATTCATCATTATCTCAATCTTCCTTGGATCTACCTGTATGCCATCTCCAGTCACTATATGTCCCAGAAACACAACCTGATCCAGCAAAAATTCACACTTACTGAATTTGGCATACAATTGCTTCTCTCTTATGATCTGTAAAATAACTCTCAGATGCTCAGCATGTTCTTTTCTGTTCTTCGAATATAAAAAGATATCATTATTAAACACAATCACAAATCGATCCAGGTAGGGCTGAAACACCTTATTTATCAAGGCCATAAAAGCTGCCGAGGCATTAGTCAGCCCAAATGGCATCACTAAGAACTCAAAGTGTCTATACCTGCTCTTGAATGCACTCTTAGGTACGTCAGCCTCAGCTATCTTCAACTGATAATATGCTGACCTTAAGTCCAGCTTGGTAAACACCTAAGCTCCTTGCAACTGATCAAGTAAATCATCGATTTTAGGCAGTGGGTACTTATTCTTCACTGTCACTCGATTCAGCTGCCTATAATCAATGCACAACCTCAAAGTCCCATCCTTCTTCTTCACAAATAGTACTGGAGCTCCCCAAGGTGAAATACTAGGTCTAATAAAACCCTTTTCTAACAACTCTTGCAGCTGAGCCTTCAACTCCTTCAGTTCCTTCAGTTCCATAGGTGCCATCCTATGTAGAGAAATGGATATAGGAGTAACACCTGGAACTAAATCAATTGTGAACCAGGTAACTCATCGGGAAACACATCTAGGAACTCCCTAACCACTGAAATGTCCTTTACACTCTGCTCAGTCCTAGTATCAATGACGTGGGTTAGATAAGCCTCACATCCTCCCTACATCAATCTTAGTGCACCCATAAATAATATCATCTTGGCTGGCACTGCCTGACTAACTCCTCTAAAAATTACCTTCGACTGACCAGGAGATTCCAATACTACGTCCTTGGTATAGCAGTTCATTATGGCCCTATGAGTAGTGAGCCAATCTATGCCTAGGATCACATCTATCTCCCTCAATTGTAATACAATCAGGTCTGCCTTTAACTTTGCTTGATCAATCTTAATCGAGTACCCCTTGTAGATCTCTCCTAAGATAATAGTACTACCTAGAGGTGAACTCACCTCTAGCCCATACTGTAACAACTTCCTATCACAATGCAGTCTACATGCTAAATGTGGTGTGATAAAGGAGTGTGTGGATCCTGGATCTAGCAGTGCAAATGCCTCAAAGTCATAAATAAGAAGCGCACTTATCACCACATCTGGTGAGTCTTGAGCCTCTTGCCTGGTCATAGCATAGATTTTGGCCTGGGACTGCGGTCGGCTGCCCCGCCCTTCAGTCCTCATGAAAGAAGTCCTAGCTCTCCCTCTGCCTCTATCTCGACCTCTCTGTCCATATCCACCACCTCTACTCTGCTGGATCGTAGTATTACTCCCAGATCGCCCACTGATAGTAAATTGAGCTCCCAAAGTAACAAGGCAATCTCTGATCTGGTGGTTCATGGAGTCGCATTTGAGGCAAGCTCCAGTCAGTCTCCAACACTCACCACCATGCCTCCTCTCACAGTACTCACAAACTGGAAATTGATTCTCTCATGTACCCCTTCTATTGCCAGTCTGTGAAAACCTACCCCTCCGCCCAGATCCTGATTGCCTGGATCCACCTGATGATCTAAAGGCTCTATTCTGGCATTTACTGAAGCCCCTGCCAGAACTGCCCTAACTCTCACTAAGCCTCTTCCCTCTAGACCCTTGCCTAGTCTTAGCTTGTCTCTCCCTCATCAGCTGCTCAATTCTAATTGAAGCAGCTCTCAACTCAATGAAAGTACCTAGATCTGACAGCGCTAACCTTGTCCTGATCTCCATATTGAGCTCGTTCTCAAACCTCCTACACTTGTCTTCTTCTGTAGGGATCAAAGCAGTAGCATAACCCATCAACTTAGTAAATTGGACCTTATATTTAGCCACTGACATCCTACCCTACTTCAATTCCAAGAACTCTATATCTTCATGTCCAAATAGATCTTGGGCATGTAGTTGTCTCTGAAGACCCTCAGAAAGTCTTTCCACTTCAATTGGCAAGGCTTGGTGGTACTGCCTGGAACAGTTTTCCACTACTGATATGCTGGGCCCTGTAGTAGAGACACTACATAATCGAACCTCTCATCAGGCTCGCAGTCCATCTGATCAAAAACCCTCTCAGTCCTTTCCAGCCATCCTTCGTCTTCAACAGGGTCTGTGCTACCATAGAAGTTCACAACTCCCTACTTCCGTAGCCTATCATACCTCCTCTCCCTTCTCTCAAAAACTCTAGGAGGCATTTCCTCAGATCGAGGCACCGAGGGCTCCCTACTGGCTCCTAACGATCCTTGGTCAGCTGGTTGATCAATCTGATAACCTAGAGCGGATGATCTATAACAAGCAACAACTTCAATCATTATCCGCATTTCTCACAATTTTTCATGCTTAACATTCCTATATGTCCTAACAAATGCCAAACTATACTTTGATATCACCTAAATGTAGCACCCCCATACCGCAGGGTGCCCACCGGGACTCCTGGAGGTCATTTCGGTATATATCCTACGATAAGGGCGAGCTACGATCGATCACTACACTCACTTCACATGGCATGGTATCATACGTCACTTGCAAAGCATCATAAGAAAATCACAATATTTTTAAAACCAACTTTTTCCTCATTTCATTGCATAAAATCGAAAGTCTACATTGTGTCTTTTAACATTTTCTATATGTATATCATCAAAACCTAATACAAAATTATTATGTGAAAGAGGCAAATATACACGATCTAACTAATCTGTCCAAAAATCCCAGTTGACCAACCTTTAAGCCATGACTTCTCTTGCCAATCACAATCTACATGGCTGGTAGAGCCTCTCAGTAGCTAGAGTCGTCTCTCGATCCTGAAAAGACAATGTTGCAATTTTGTTGAGTTTTGCAAACTCAATGAGATAACCATCATCGATGGTTCACTCAATTCATGCAATACATCATTTCATATAGCATATAATCACATACTGCACTTTACATAAGTATCACATTTTCTCTTAAGCATAGGCAAATTTGGAATTTCAAACAATCCACATACTTGTCAAAAATGCATATGAAATGCTCATGAGACAACTTTCCAATTATTACGTTGTTGTGACAGAGTGCCTGAACTGTCCCGTATCTATTTTGGATACCGAGCTCATTAATAACTGTCCCTTATCTACTTGGGGATATAAGGCTCATTATGCAAAGTGACTTTAGGCTCTTAATCACTGTTTGATTAAGAGCTCTTTTCACTCGTTGAACTTTAAGCTCTGATCAGTGGCTACTTTGGTCACAACTGCCATTATCTGATTATGCATTCATGTATGGAATACATGTACCATAATCACTCACATTACAAAGCACTTAGGTCTTCACATTCACTTTCAAGTAGCACTTCAATAACTCAATCCACATTCACATTCATCGGACCTTCTGTCCAGAATCCACAATTAAACACATTCAATTATCATTCAAAACATAAATTAAGCAAACTAGTAATTAAGTGAGACCGTCTAGGTTACTCACAAGTTGTTCCCGAAGCTAATGCCTGGAAGTTCCAGCGACGTTTGGAGGTTGACATTCCAGTTGCTCCTCTATAATAAACAACATACACGTCCATCACAATTTCTACAATCATAAGTGTTTAACAATGCATATGAATGAAATGAAATATGTACAATGCATGTTCATGACAATCATGGGTATCTTACCATTATACTCACCATATAATTCATTATATCTCGAAACTCACCTAAGTATAATTTATACTTAAGTTTATATCCCAATAAAACCATCAAAATCAAAATTCATAACTCATTGAATCACTTTCAGATTTTTCCAAAATTGAATTTTGAGTTTACTGTTCTTATACTGAAATAGTACACTATACTCACTTCCCATCCAAAAATTGAAGGTTTTAGAGATTGTATCAAAACTAGAATTTCCCATGTAATTTGTAACCCTATTTATCCAGTTTACTCCAAATCAAAATTATCTCGTTTGGAATCCTACATATCCTAATATAATCAAAGAACTAAAGTGTGTTCAGTAAGATAATCCTATTCACAATATTCCAACAGATTCCCACGCTTTCATTTGATCAAAATTTTTCAAACAATTCATAATACTACCAATTTTTGTGGAGGGATAGAACAATGTGTTAAGAATCTATTGATTTAAGAATCAGGTCATTTGGACGTTGGATGGCAAAGTTATGGTCAAAAAAATCAAACACATTTATGTCCTCAATCATATTGTACCTAACTTGGGACAACTTGTATAACTTTCTATAGAAACTTTCTAGATCTACAACTTTCTTAAAGAACACAAAGCAAGGTTTTGCCTTTAAAATGGTCAAAATCATAATTTACTATAGTTGTCCCGTGAATGTCCGTTGTATGCCTGCCTAACAGACATAGACAGGCTTAGGAGCCATTTTTTTCACCCGAGAAGGTCTGTTTAATAGACATGGACAAGTCTGAAGGTCTTTTTAGACCTGAGAATGTCCGTTTAATAGACTTAATGTCCGTCTAACAGACATATGTGACACAAAACTCCCTCCAAAGCCTCTCTAATAGTTCCTACATCCATTCTAACATCATATTCACCCATAATCTTCCCAAATTCAACTCTTCTAGTGAAAATCACTTCATAACAAATCAAACACTAATTAGATTTCATTAAACTCTCAACTCTCAACTCATTTAATTCATCATATTCAACTACATCTTGTCATTAAAAAATTTCTATCCTTTTTCCATAACTTATCTTATTCCTAAGTATCAAGCACTTCATATTTAAAATTCATCATTTTAGGTTGATGACTACTTCATGTATACTTGAAGCTTAACTCAACAACATCCATACCCAATTCATATTCCCTATTTGTTCATAAACACCCAAAATAGAACACAAACAATACATTAGTCCAAAATTTTGCTGCATCCATTTCCCAATTTCATGGCAAACTTTAAGACTCTTAAATGTAGAAATAAATTTTGATGTCTTCATAAGAAATGTAGCCATATGTCTCTATTTTTATCCAAACTAAGAATCAGCTCATTTGGATAACTACAAAACAAGTTATGGCTAAAACATAGAAGTATATCAGTGGAAATTTTTTTGCTAACATTTTCTAAATTTTCAAACTTTCAACATTTACATCTAACTCATCTTATACCTAGATTATCTCTTCCATTTCATTTCCTCATCATTCTCTACCCAATTCAACTCAATAAATCACTCACAAACATGATCTATAATTAATCATTAACTAAAAATAGAGCATATATATTTACCCATTCATAAGCAATTTTCTACACTTATCCAAACACCACTTTGATGATCATTCTACCTCAAAACATCCATACACCATTATATGAATTCTTTTTACTCATCCTACATCTCCAAAAACAAGACATGAACATGAATTTTTCATCACCCACAACACACACACGAACATTACACAACCAAGCCATTAAATCTCTATTTACTCATCATTCTAGCTTAAATTAACCATACCCATGACATTTAAATCATAACCTACTTGGTTTAGCTCCAAACTCTTCAAGAAAATTGAAAATCCCTAACTTCACCAACAACCTATGATCATCATCATCTTAAGGTTAAAAGGCTTAGGTTTTTGGTGAGAATGAAAACAAAAACAAGTTAGAAGAGTAGCATGTAAGATGAGAGGGCTGGGTTTAAGATGAATGGAGATTTGAAGGATTAAAACTCATGGAGAAGAGGAAGAATAGAACCCACGAAAAAGATGGAGAAAACCAAAATAAAGCACTAATGGCCTTTAGGGGAGAAGCATCATGGAAGAACAACAAGGGAGGGGTTCTTTTAATTAAAACTAATGACTTAAGACATGGTTGGGCAAGTGACAACATTTTTAAGGCATTAGATTGGTTCCTTTCATTTAACTAGTCTAATCAATTACAATTTCTACTCTAATTGTCTCCCAATTTTTAATGAGACTTGGAAATAATTCATAAAGTCATTTATTAAAAATTTCCATTGCCATTGGACAGTAATTTCTACTACTTTTTCAATAATTATTTTGCCACTTGGCATTTTTTCTAGTCCAAAATTACCCTAAATTTTCAAAAAATTTTCCTAAAATTCTCCAAAATTTCTAAATCAACCATTTCACTTTCCAAATCAATTTTTAATACAAATAAACCAAAATTCTCAATAACAATCACATTTATAAACAATTATACCCAGAATGTTAATGAATGCATGCACAGTCATTTCAATGAGCAACATTTCACTATTCACTTGTATGCATATGCCATATTATGCATGAGCATGAAAAATGCATTTCTAAGCTCTCATAAATCGCTCATATTTACAATTCTAAACTCCCGCAGGTAATGGGATGTTACACATATGAGGCTCCACATTCTTTATTATTGTTATGACCAAGTGCCTTTTATATACAGATGCAAATACTGACCCATTGGGCTCAATCAGAAACATATATCATGGAGCAAAGCTCTATGTGTAGAAAACCAAGCTCAAAGCTCTATCAAACGGGCTACTTTGATCACAACGTCTTTTTCTGAGCATGCATTTTATGAAATGCATAAATTATAGAACTTACCATATATATTCAATAACAACAGGACCTAATTTCTGTCCCTAGTAGTGCTACTACCTAAGCTAAGATTTACTTTCAAGATCAATTTCAAGACCCTTAAGGATAGAATTCAAATTCAATTTCTTATTAACATTTGTATCCAAATGTCTCTAGTTCAATTTAAATCAAGAATCATTTCATTTGTAAATCTAGAGATCAAAATATAGCCAAAATACTAAAGTATGTTCAGTAAAAACATTCAAGTTATCAAATTCTAGCACACCTCAACATTTTCATCCTAACACCCCCTTTCGGGATAACTTTGCATGATCATTATGACAACAAAAATGGTGTATTTTAGTAACACTTTCTTCTAGACAATTGTTCCACTATGTTTCGAGTTTGTAATAACACCAGAATCATACAATTTGATTCAATATACTGAAAGTTACACCTAAAACAGTTCAGACTATTTTTAAACTGTCACAGAACTCTTAACTCTAATTCCAGCTAGATTTTGAAATGCTTAAAGATAGAATTAACATTTTACTTCTTCAAGAAAGTTGTAGACATGTGTCTCTAATTTATTCTTAATTAATAATCAACGTATTTAGATATCTACAGCTTAAGATATCATCAAAA
This sequence comes from Erythroxylum plowmanianum, assembly GCA_025531925.1. Classification (NCBI taxonomy): domain Eukaryota; kingdom Viridiplantae; phylum Streptophyta; class Magnoliopsida; order Malpighiales; family Erythroxylaceae; genus Erythroxylum; species Erythroxylum plowmanianum. The sequence continues at coordinate 31,563,786 of JANVCQ010000230.1, forward strand.
TACCGAAGTTTATTCAATGAAAATCCTCCAGTTCATAATATTCCAGTATACATCTTCAACAATATCTCATATATGTGATTCCAATTTAGGCTTAATTCTTATACTACCAAACATATCATAAAGATCAAATTGTCACTTACTTGTTAGGCTTTCAATTTATCTTAAACTTTAGATTAAATCAAGTCTCCATGTAAGCAAAATTCATCACAAACATATGATGAAAACATGTTAATTTTGGACAACAAGATGAAGGTGACTTTTCAACTAGGTTTTTAGCTATTTTGTGTAAGGTAAAAAGCTAGTTTTGGTGTAGCAATCTGGCTAGGGTTCAAGCAAATTATAGAGGAGAAAGTTAGAGCAAATTTCAGTGAAGGAAGCAAGAAAGGAAGCAGAAACTTGGGTGTTGGAATTTGCCACGTCAACATGCTAGGTGTCAATAACTTACAAAGACATATGTCTTAAAGCATGCTAGCCATTTGTGCAACAATTAAGCTGCCACTAATCCACTCATTATGCTGTCATTTGTCACCCTTTAATCAGTCCACATGTCACTCCAAGATTGGTCCAATTGTCATTTAATTACTAATCCATTTGTCACCAACTTAACTATGCCAAATGTCACTCAAATTTCGTTTTAATCATCCAAAATTTTCAAGTATCAATTTATCCTACCACTTGGCATTTGTCCTAGTCCAAATGTACCTCAAATTCACCAAAAATTATAAAATAATACTAATGGTCTCTAAATAAAATTTTAATGCAAAATAACTGGCAATTCACATTTTAATCACATTTATAAATCATTTATACTCGAAAAATGTCAATGAATGCATGTACAATCATATTCATGGGCAAAAATGTGCATGTCATATTTAACTAAAACGTAATGTGCATTTTCTAATTTCTTATTACTTTCTCATAAATCACAATTCTAGCCTTAACATAGGTAACAGGATGTTACTATTATGGTCTTGTAAGAATGGTTAATGATGTTATGACTAGAGCTATTGGTAGTGATGGTGTGTGTTTATAGACTAGTAATGGCTCCAGGTTAGGTCTCAGAAATGTGTGACATGTTTATGATATACGGTTGAATGTTATCTTTGTTGGTGAACTTGACGAATGATTTTGGAAGTTCCTTCAAGAATGTTCTATGGAAAATCACCAAGGGTAACTTGATTATAGCAAGAGGCAACATGCAATCAAAATTGTACCTAATGTTAGTAAAGGTTTTCAATGACGATGTCAATGCAGTTCAGAGCTAGGAGACAGCTACTTTGTGGCATAAGAGGTTTGCTCACATAAGTGAGAAAGGTATGTCTTTGTTGGCTAAACAAAATCTCTTATCAGGTATGGAAAAGGCAGAGCTCGAGAAGTGCAGTGATTGCTTAGTAGGCAAGCAAACTAGAGTTGCTTTCAAGAGCCATCCTCCTTCAAGGAAGTCACAGGTATTAGAGTTGGTGCATTTTGATATATGTAGTCCTATAAAGATGCAAACACTTGGTGGTGCTAATTACTTTGTGACGTTCATTGATGATCATTCAAGGAAGATCTAGGCTTATACTTTAAAGTCCAAGAATCAAGTTCTAGATGTGTTCAAGCTGTGTTAAGGGTTAGAACCCTAAAATACTGAATATGAGAGATAATATTGAGAAAATTAGGAAATGCATTTCATGTTCATGTATAGTATTAATATACATATACATGAATTTGGTTATTTTGTACATGTTACAGTGATTGTTTATGCACTCATTTGACATTTTTTGGGTATAAATGTTTGTTAAGTGAATATAATGTGAATAGTGAATATTTTGCCTTAAAAATTGATTTGACGAGTATAATTATTGATTTAGAATTTTTGGTAAAAATTTGCAAAATTTTCTGAAATTATAAGTATTCTTGGAATAGGAAAAATGTCAAGTGGCAAGATAATTGATTTATAGTAATAGAAATAAGTGTCAAATGACTATTGAAATAATTGGAAAATGGTATTAGGATTTGTTAAGAATTGACATTAAAATTTGGTGACAATTGGATTAGAAATTTGGAGACAAATAGACTAGATTTTAAGAGACATTAGTTAGCTTAAGAAGATGACTTGTTAATTTGATTTTCTTTAAGTGGTAAGTGTCATGATACCCACCAAGCAATTTTTATCTTTCTTTTAACCCACACATGATATTTCTTCTTGAAAGACTATCTTGCTCTTATCTTTCACGTTTTTCATATGTTCTCGTCTTCTACTCTTTCACTTTCTTCACTCACGACCATCTCACTCTCACCCTCATCACATTGAGTTCTTGCTATTCTTCACTTTATTAAGATCTTTGCTATCTCTTCATCTTATTACTAAAAACCTAATTTACTCACCTTTATATTGACGATCATGTGAGCCACGGAAAGCAAGGGTTCTCGTGATTTTGAAGAGTTTGAAGTTTTGTCAACGTATCATATTGTTCTTCATGATTTGTTGGATAAAACATGTATGAAGATAGTTAGAGGTTAAATGATCATAAATGGTGTTTTATATATGTTGGAACATGGGTAAAGAAATCAACACTTTGGTGTCTAGTTTTTGCGTTTATGATGATCATTGTTTCATAAGTTGTTGTAGAGATGAGTTTGAAATAGAAAGATCATTGAAAATGGAGTCGGAAAAGGTGCAAAAATTTTTGATAAGTAAATGGATGTTTCATATTTTGTTTTCAAGGTTTATTAAAGTGGATCTTTTTGGGTGTTTTAGAGATGAACTAAAATGAGTCTAAAATGGGAAGAATTAAGGTGGTAGTTATAAGTGAAATGAATGTGAGATTAGAGTTGAGCATGTGCATAAAGTTGGTGATGAATGTGTATATATATATAGATGTTCTATTTTTGATGTTATGATCAAACATAGAATATTATTTATTTGTGATTGAAATTAAGCTTGAATGGAAGTAGGAATGAAGAGGAAATAATAAGGACATAAGCTAGAAATGATAGACTAAGAAAAAGAGATGAATTAGGATGAAAATGATGATGAAGTGTGCTGGAATATATTAGATGGAGTGTTTTCACTGAATATACATTTGTATTTTAACCATATCTTGATCTTTACATATAAAAATGGGATGATTTTAAGTTTAGATTAAACTAGAGACAAATAGTGATATTTTTCATGAAGGAATCAACTTTGAATTTTGTCTCTAAGGGTTTCAAAATTTGGCTTAAAGTTGAGTATAGTGTGCTGTCACAGTTTGAAAATAGTCTGTAGTATTTTAAGTATAACTTGTAGAATACTAAATCAACCTGCATAAAATTGGTGTCATTTAGAAACTTAAGACATAAAGGAACATTTTTATAAGAATTTATTGCCTATATACCTAATTTTCTTTGTCAAAATGACCATGCAAAATTGACCCAAAAGTTTATTTTGAGAAAAGTTGGAATGATGCTTGAATAAGGGAATCATCAAGTAGTGAACGATCGTGACAAAGAGAAAATATCAGGAAGTTGCACGATCGTGCAGAAGCACGGTCGTGACAGAGAAGGATCATTTGGTAGTTGCATGATTATGCTTGCTCTTTGACATCATTCAACACTCTTCATTCTTTTGACCATAACTCTTCTCTAGACCTTCGATTGACTTGAAATTTGAACCACAAGCTCCTCAGACATTGTCCTTCCTCTCTACCAAAACTAATTGCCATCTGAATTCACTAGGAAAGGATTGGTAAATGGTTGATTGATGAACTTAGGAAAATCAAGTTTCACAAGATATGATATATGAATGACCATAAGATGCGAATTAAGAAAATTTACCTGTGATTGTCATTGAGCATGCATTATACATGTCATATATACATGTGTATATGATTGAGTATTTATGAAAATGTACAAATTAGTAATGTGAAAATATGTATGTATTGCATGATATAGAAGATCAATTAGAGCGACGACATCCATACATTACCGAGATATCAAGGCAATAGCTATCTGGATCATACTGTGAGTAACCTAGATGGTCTCACATTGATTTATTGTTTTGTTTAAATTATGAATTGAATTATTAGGTGATGTAAATGTGGATATTGAACGACTGAGGCATTTGATGCATGAATAATATATTAGAAGTGATAATTTTATATGAATTTGACAGAATATGTGATACTCAACTTAATTATTGAATGTCGGACCAAGGTCCGATGACTAATGTGAATGCAAAGGAAAATGGAGCACAAGTGAATGATTGAATACATATGATGCATTTCACTATATGAATGCATGATTACATAAAGGCAGTTATGACCGGAGTCGCCAGTGAGAAAAAAGAGCCTAAAGCTTAGAATGTAGTAAAAGCCTCTGGCTCACTATATATAATGAGCCATGTATCCTCAATGGATAATGGACACTTATTAATGAACCAGGTATCTATAATAAATACGGGACAGTGAAAAAAGACACTTGGTCACAACAAAGAAATAAATGAAAATAAGTCTCATAAACATTGTACATACAATTTAATATGCATTATATGAATGACTGAATTGAATTGTATGAACTGTTATGATTGTAAAAAGTAAATAAGTGGACAAAGTGTTATATGGTGCTTTTTGATAATTAGTGGAAGATGTGCATTATATAATGACATGAATTGTTTGTGAACTTGAAACATGAACTGTATGTATTATGTGTTATGAGTGAGCAATCATGAAGGGTAGCTCATTGAGTTCGCAAAACTCATCAAAATTACAACGTTGCAAGTGCGAGAGAGCGAACTTAGCTTCTAAGACAACTTAGAAGAGATCTAATACTACTTTTTGATAGAAGAAATGGTTCAAAGGTCGGTTAGTTGAGACTGAAAGATTTAGATAGAATTTTGTATAGTTCCTCATTCATGTAGCATATTTTTGTAATAGAGATATAAACTTTGATAGCTCTTTGATATTGTATATAAGGACAAAGTATGTAATGCTACATTGTATATTTGGTTTTATGAATTGAAAATGAGGAATTGGGTTTTTAAATATTGTGATATTTACGTTTTAAATGATGATTTCATTATTAAGTTAGTGACGTGACTGCTCTAGCATGCCACACTTGTAGGGTACATACTCGCATATCCTTCAAAATGTCGGGTATGTTTCCTGTGAGGGTGGAGTGCTACATAAGTAGTTCCAGGCTTCAGTTGAGAGAGAGGCAGGAAAGAAGTTAAAATGCATCCAAACAGATAATAGAGGTAAATACATTTCCTCATTTGATGAATACTATAGATCTCAGGGTATTAAACATAAAAAGACTCCTCAGTTGAATGGCTTAGCTGAAAGGATGAATAAAACACTGGTGGAGAGAATCAAATGTTTACTATCACATGCCAAGCTACCATAGTCATATTGGGGTGAGGTTGTTGGACCCCAAACTTTTTTTAGAAGATTATATGTAACATCCCATCACCGATGGGAAGGATATTTTGGTCATTTGGGACGGGTTAGGCGAGTGTAAATATAGCTCGGCATGAACATGCATCATATAGCCTCTATATTTATATGAACGATGATTTTTGCATATGCACATGATTGTACATGCATTCATGACATATCCCGGCATATGTGTCTAAATGCAATTTTGTGAGATTTATGTGATAATTGTGTTAGAAAAATTGATTTGGAGTGATCTAGGTGTGTTTTCCATTTTTAGGAGATTTTGGAAATTTTTCTGGAATTTTTGGGAATCAATGCCCGAATCGGAAAATTTCCAACTTGCTGACTGAGTGGGTTTCCGGTACCGAAAAATACGGCCCAATGGCACTGGAATATGGGATAAATAATTTTTGGAATTGTTATTGAGCCATTAGCATTAGATGGATTAAAGATTAATTTGGATTAGGGTTCTTTGATTAAATGGGATTAATTGATTTGTTTTGTCTTTTTCTCCATCAAGAGCCATGTGTCCTCTCTTTTAATGTTCTTGTCTTTTGCCATTCTTTCAATTACGACACTCCTCTTCAAAAAGTCACCAAATCACTTTTAAAAGCCAATTTTTCTCCTCCATCCGTGGGTGCTCATCCTCCCTTCTTCGTTGGTTTCTTTCATCCATCATACAAGAAGCTTTTCCTTGCTACTTGCTTGCTCCTCTTGTAACCACACACAAATCAAACCTTAGTCTTGGGATGATATGATAGTTGGGTGTGGAGTGATGGTCGTAGGTGGTGTGAGAGGTAAAGAGTTGAAGTAGTTGAAGTGATTTAGAGATTGAAGAATTGAAGAGCTTGAAGCTTGTTTAGGTGAGAAATTTGTTTTGTGTTCTTTCCTTGGTAGGTAG
>JANVCQ010000230.1:31583724-31604844 GCA_025531925.1 Erythroxylum plowmanianum
TTAAAAGATGATTTATGGGATATGCATGAATGTGAAAAATCAAATGAATTGAGTTTATGGAATTGATGAATTCCAAATGAGAAACTGATTTGTTTTGAATGAAAGAAAAAAAAATATACCGAATTGGATTGATTTAGATCAAGTGTCTTTATGGTTTCCAACGCTAGTTTTCTAAGGTACACGTTTTCAGATGTCGAAATTTCAAAGTTTTTGACCTTAAACTTTTTGATCCGAAGTTAGAAAATTTTCCGCAAACGCTTTGTGACCACGCTTTTGAAAGTATATGCTTTGTAAATCCGTTCCTTCGATTTCGTTTTTGATTTGTTTCCGCTTTATGATTTTTCGAGCCTTTCATTTTTCTATGACTCCTTAAGATTTGATTTCTTTCGCTTTTTGATCCGATTTGATTTCTTTAAATTTTGCCCTCTCTTTTGATTCGATTTGCTTTTCGTTTGCATTTGGCCCACATCTTCGTTTTTTGTTTCCGTTCTTTCGTTTCCGTCGCTTTGTTTTTCAATTTATGATTCCGAGGTTGGGTTCTGGAAACGAGTCCCAACAGATTACGAATCATTAGTCACTACACATGAATTTCAACATAATAATTATGGATTATATCGAAATTCTAGCAATGGGTTTGAAATTAACGATTCAATGAACGCGTTAAAATCAACAATTCACAACACCCGATGGGTTCATACATAAATAACCGAACAATAATGAAAATCTAATTATCCATACACAAAACCTAAATCAATTAAAATAGGATAATGCAATCAATTCTTAATGAGAGAAAAAATAACAAAATAAAAAAAATATTTAACCCGGGTCATCGATGTCGATGTCACCTCCGAACCGGTGTCGGGACGTCTAACTCCTCATGGGTCTTTCCCAAAAAAATGCTTCAACTCCCATTTTAATCCCTAGCCAAAATTTCCCAGTCGGCCCTCAGTCTTCTACTCACTGTTGCGTGTTTACTGTGGCTTTACTGTAGCTTGATGGGACAAATAAACATCCCAACTCTCTTAAAATCTCCATTGCTCACACTATTTCTTCTACTATTTTACGCTGTAGCTGTGTATTCTCTCCCAACAAGCTCCAGCCAAGCTATAGACGCAAGCCACAGCCACTAAGCCACCAGCGCAACTCTCCTCTGCTCAAGCGCCGCACTCTGCTGTTTTCTTCCCTACACTATTGTGTGATGTACTGTTGATGATGGGACGAATAAGTTTGCAGCCCCTCCTTTAAAACCTTGCTCCTGTGTTGCGCCTTGTGCGTGTGTCTTCTGCATTTTTGGGTAAAACGCTACGTATGCTCCTTGTGCGCTGCGTCCCTCTTTATGTACATGCCCATCTGCGTGTTAAACGCATCGTATGCTGCTTCAATGCAACGTTAACGCATGCGTTGCTACGTGAAACACAGCAACCAAAATTTGTTCTTTTTTTTTCAACAAACACTTTTAATTCTCCTATTTTGATTTTTCTTGTCTTTCTTTTTTTTCCTTCTTGCTCCATGAAGACAAGTAAAAATAAATCTTCAGAAAATGGCCTAAATGCAATGCTTCCGACTCACTTTAACTTATTTGCTTCCAAATTGTACCTAAAATCAAATATGAATTAAAGTGAGTATCTTAAGCATATTTGTATCATTAATTGCTAAGTGTAAATAATTAAATATATCAACAATTAAACACATATCACTACACACAATGAGTTGATACAGTCTTTGTAGAGATCCATAAATTGTACAAATCTTACAAAGCTCAAATGGCCCAACTTGATGCCACTCTTCGACACTATGTCGATACTCAGTATTTTAGCCCTATTTCCACCACGAAGGAGTAAAAACTCATAAAGGTGAAAGAGATTCTTCAAAGAATGGAAGCTGACATTGTGAAAAGAACAGTCTAAGACTATTTATCCTTTCCAGTTAACCAACCGACCTATCCTATCCCACCAATCTATTCTCAGCCTTCATACCCTAAAGAAGTTGATTATGAAAAGGTATATAAGTTTAACTATCCTTTGGTTAGATAGTATATCTATCCTACCACCACTAAGCCTAAATCAACCAAATCAAAGATTAAACCTGAAAAGCCTGTTGAACCATCACCTTCATACACTAAACCTGCAGATTCATATACTAATCCAACTAATTTGTGGAATAAACCCTTACAGATCCTTCTTCTTCACCAAAGCCTCAACCCCCTACATCTATTGGGCAAGATAAAGCTTCTCAGATAGATTTCATAGTAACTTTTGCATTAGCATTTGTTCCCATTATCTCTGACGACGAATGCCCTATGAGCCTTCTAACTTAACTAGTCTTGCACTAATAACTATTCTTAAGATATCTGATGAAGAATGCCCCTCTGAGAATTCTAGCTTATTTGAGTAATCAAATGCAATAGTTGAACCATCTGAAGTATCTTAATCATCTTTAAAAGAATCTGCACAATTTGTTGACTTGACATAACTAGCTAAAGTCATGATGACCATGCCTCAGCCTATAAAATTTGAGCCTGAAATAAGTGAAGATGAGTCCATAGGAACTGAACCTTTTAGACCTATACCATCACTACCACCAGCTCTACCAACTAAACCTACTTCAGGTCCCTAGTTGACATTCGATGATTTTCCACCTAGAAAATGGAGAGAGCATCTCCATGAATTCGGTGTTTTGATTGATTTGTAAATGACTCGTCCAAATCATCCTTTAGATGATTTTTTCTGAGTTTACTTCTTGTTTTACTAGTACATTACAAGAATGATGGAAAAGTCTTGATGTATATCGCAGGCTTCAGTTCGTACAAGTTACATCTGTTAGATTACTTCTTGGAGTAATTCATAAAGAATTTATTGGTAACTTTTAGCTTATAGATAAATAAGTCAGACAAGAATACTTCAAGATGAAGTGTTGTTCTCTAGACATAAAAGATTTACAAAATCATTTCTAACGCATAACGATATGTTATTATCTACTCAATGGTTTAAATGATGTTATTCTCCATTATACATTCATTTCCTCTCTTATAGAAGAATTACAACCTAAGTTATAAAGGACTATTATTGCATTTTGATGAGATATGAAACACATATCTATTGAGGAAATCTACTAGCTCACTTTATCTTCTCTTGATAAGCTATGTGACCAATAGATGTTCTTGAAGAACATGATTAAAGACGATCCTTTGTTAAAGAAAGCGTGTAAAAATCCATATCTGACCATCAAGTGTAAAGAGAAAAAAGATTATGATTGCTATACAAAGAAGACATATCATCACCAGAAGTTCTCCTATAAGAAGTTCCACATATCCCACATGTCTCCTAAGGAAGGGTACAAGTCCTTCAGAAGAAAGAACAAATTTTTTGCTTTTTTAAAAGGAGAAATCCTCAAGGAAATCACCATACCATTATTTTCTCTGTGGCAAATTAGGACATTTCGCTCGTCAATGTCCTCATAAGATAATAAGGGATATTAAACTCCTAATTCCATTAGAGCTATCATGCCCATACATAATGATAATGGAAACATTGAAGATCTCATAAAAGAACAATCCAGTGATGATGAAGACATAAAGTTTGTTGACACCTTTGATGAGAATGATGACTCCTCTGATATTTCCATTTCGGGAGATGATATGCTTTATATGTTAAAGTAACAACAACTGTGCCCTAAGCTTGTCCTCAAGCCTATTCCTCGTCCCTGTGTGCACCTCCAATTACTGTTCCAAGATAAATATGATCGACCTATTAAAGCTATTGGGTATATGGATACTGGATCTAACAAACCATTATGAAGCCCAACATTTTACCTTTTGAAGCATAGAGTTCCCATGATGAGTATTTAAATTCTCCTGGTACAAATACTTTTAAGATCAGGCTTATTACCAAAAGGAAAATAAGGATTCGTTTCTTCCCTGACTGTGTGGTATGGGTTCTTAGAAGTAAGCTACCTAGCCCAGATATTGTTATTGGAATGGATTCCATTATCAAGCATCTTCACTATAAATTCTACCTATAGGAATAAGATTTCGTGCAATTTCAGTTCTTACACTAACATTAGGATTGTGTTTGAGTTTAGTCAAGTACCACCATCGTATGAAGCCTTGAGAGATCAATTATTAGGTTGCTGTCCTGAGTCTCATGTATAGTTCTCTCATTCCAATGCTTTATGGAAGAATTTTGATTTCATTCATCTTCCTTTCAAGAAAAATGAAGATATTAATTCTACTAAGGCTACTCATCTAGGTATGAATCCTGATGATCTGAAACTAGCATAAGAAGAGTGTACTATCCTTCTTCAATAAGAACTCATTAAGCCCACTAAATTTGATTTGGCTTGTCATGTTTTTATGTCAATAAAAGATTTGAACATAAACAAGGAAAAAAGAGGTTATTCATTGACTATATACCTCTAAATGCTTTTCTATAGGATGATAAATTTTTATTACCGAAGATTAGTACGTAGGTATTATTTTTAAATGAAGCTACCATCTTCTCTAAGTTTGATCTCAAAGTAAGATTTTGGCAACTTGGAATTGAACCTCAAGGTAGGTACATGTCAACCTTTTGTGTTCCAAATGCCTAATCACAATAAAATATTATGCCATTTGGACTCAAGGTTGCCGCTTCACTATTTCAACAGGCTATGACAAAGATCTTTGAGCCCATTCTCCACAGTACTTTGATCTACATTGATGACATCTTGCTATACTCAAAAACCTATAAATAGCATCAAGCTTCACTCCAAACCTGCTTAGATCTTACAAAACAACATGAGATTATGCTCTCAGCAAAGAAGAGCCACATCGGGACAATCCAAATAGAATTTTTGGATATGCATTTTCACAATAGATTCTATCAACCTAGACTATATATTGCCAATAAACTACTGCATTTTCTTGAGGACAATCTCACAATCAAACAGATACAATAATTCCTTGGAATTTTTAATTATATCAGAAATTTCATCCCTCACATGGCTGATTATATATCGTCCCTGTCAAAGATGCTACAGAAGAATCCACCATTATGGGGAAAAGAGAAAACTAGAGACATACAACATCTAAAGTAAGCCTATCAACATCCTCCAACCTTGAAGATTCTTGACAAAGGACAATGCATTCTCTAGCATTGGAATTCTACTCTCACCAAAAGGATTTCATGCTATAAATTCACCATTCACCTTACCAAAGGTAACAACCTAAGTAATTTCCTATCTCTTCTTATCAGTTTGATCACTACCTTAAACCATATCTCTCTCCTCCTTTCCATGGCTGACTTACCTACTACTGTAAGAACAAAGAAGTTCTTTCCTCCAATTGTTAGTGAACTCACTACCATTGTAGAAGTTGCATCTCTTGCTTGAATGAGCCTGTTCTATTACCTACACCTCTTCCTCAGCTAGACCAACTCATCTTGTAGCAACTCTTTGTTTAACTACAGAGGCCCATACCTTAATATGTTATTTCTTAATGGTCCACTTTTTGAGAATGCATTATGATATCTCTAGGCACTCTCTGCCCTTCACACCTGTGCTATCACCATACCCCCTTTACAGGTCTACCAATATATTTGTGATTGAGATTATGAAAGTTCTCTATTATGGGCTTTGCTTGAGTAGTATCAACCACTGGAATAATGGAGAAAACAACTTTCTATAGTCATTGAACAACATCGATTATAGGAAATGCCTTTAAAGAAACAATATACACAATGTTTCTTTATTCTTTATCATCCATATCTCACAACATGTACTAGTCTACTGGCCAAGGTATATGGAAATTGTCCTTAAATCTCTTAGAAGTTTTCTTAATGATATCAACCATTTTCCTCAACATACACCTGTCATCTCTACTTCTCTCAGACCTTACTTAGGAGAATTTGTTCCTGGTGAACTTGAAGCACCAAAAGTAGATATACCAGTCCCAAATAGCCTAATTTATTTTGAATTTGATAATGCGACATTGGTTTAAGATGCCTCTGACACTGCATGACCTTCACAACCTCCAATTTTCTTCTTCCAGGATGCCCATCACCCCAATGATGACATTTTTATCCCTAATAACGAAGAACTCAATGAATTTCGACAAAGGTTCTATATAGATGATGCCAACCCTAGCAAAAGGCAAAGGACCTATTAAGCTTATTCTGACACTGACAACTCAAGTGAAAGAGCTTCTCCTTCCAATCTCCATTCGTGGTAAGAACCAATTTGACATAAGTAATGAATAGGATTCCACTCCTAACCGTAGGACCCTTATTTTAGTTGTCTCTATAATTATGTATCTTTTCTAAAATGTCATTATGTTTGTAAAAGAATCTTTGGGGACCAACTTATCTTTAAAAGATTCTTTCTTATCCTTTAGGAATATCATGTGTTTCCCACTTTTTACTATTTCCTTTTTTAAAGTTGCGAGAATGATTGTACCTAGCGAATCTTTTCCCTAAAGTTGTTTGTTTTATTCCCTTTCTTAATTTATAAAATCAAGGCTTCTCTTTCATTGTAAGGAGAGTAAGTTGTATTTAGTTTTAATAGGAGTTTGTGTGGATTCTTTTTATAGATTCTCTCTAAGTTCTCCCTTTCCTGAAAGTTTGATTCTTGAATAATGTAGTCTTGGTCATATAGAAAGATAAGTATACTCTACACTTATAAAGATAAGTATGCTCTACACTTGTCTCTTTATGAGGATCCTACGTATCAAAAAGTTTTAGACCGTAGATCTTGTTTAAGGTTGTAAAAACAGGGAGAGATTGGAGGTGTAAGGTTCCTAAGAGGTAAGCCTTGAGATTTTGTGCCCACAGAAAGAAAGGGCTTATGTATCTCAGCTAGCATACCTGGAACACATTCCAACTGTATTCATATTGGTTAAATTTAATTTAATTATCTATTTATATTATAACTTGAGATTCAATAAAATGAACTACTAAATAAATATTCACTGATATGTGAAAATGATTTGTAAATAATGTTTTATTAATAATTAATACTTGATAAATAAATGTTTCATAATAGCTAAAAAATTATTTATCTTGCCTATGTTTATTTATTATTAGTATAACAAAAGTAACTATTGATATCATCAATTAAATATTTTTAGATAAAAATCAAAATTGAAACCAAATGAATTGAGACCGATCGATTCTTCTGTAAAGACCATAAGTAACATTATACTTGTATGTCAAATCATGAAATATTTCCTAACCAGGAGTTTGTGAAATTATAAGACTAAACCTATTACTTTATCCTATAAATAACGAATGTCTATTATACTTTAGGATCTGATAATTATATTTCCAAATTTAATCAAATCTATAAATAAACAAAGTCTATTATACTATTAGGATATGATAATTATATTTCCAAAGTTAACCAAATCTATCATAAAAAATAATCGATACTTGGCACATAATGTGTCACATGCTCTTATTGGGAATATTGAAATGGTTCCGATTTTTTTATCTTCATTCTTATTTTATTGTTGCTTCTTTGAAGAGTAGACAAAGTTTAGCTATTGTTTTGAATAAGTCAAATTAGTTTGCTCCTATTTTTCAGATTTTCAATTGTGATTCTCAATGTAATAAAGCCTATTTAAAGGCTTTTGAATAGAAGGAAGAGGATCCTAATTTATTCTTTGAAAACTGATTTTCTATGGAGGTTTTTTAGTTCCCTCAAAGCAACAAAAAATTCATTTTATTTTATCTACTACTATCACAATAAAGAAAGGATATGCCTTTAACTACCCAGAACATATCAAAGCAATATCAGAGCCTAGTAATGGACTAAAGGATGGAGCAAGTGGAGAAAGCTATACAATCAATTTCATTGGTTTCGATGGAGATGTTGAATCAAATAAATGAAAAGTTGAATCAATTATCTGTGTGCATGGATCAAATGGGAAACCAAACTAGAAAAGAGTTTGTTAATCAATCATCACTCAAACAGGCATATTAGAGCTACTAATAATGGGGCTACTGTCAGTAACTTTGCCCTTAAAACAGTAAAGTTCAATTTCCCTCATTATGAAGGTGGAGATAATCCAACGTGCTGAATATATAAAGCCCAACAATTCTTTAAAATTCATGACATTTCGAAAGGAGAGCGAGTTCTATTGGCATCCTACCATTTAGAAAGAGATGCTCAGCTTTGGTTTCAATTGTTTAAGCACGACATGTCGATCATATCATGGGAGGATTTTAATACAAATATGTACACAAGGTTTGGCTCCAATCAGTTATTTGATTTTTTTGGAGAGCTCAAAGTTACAGCAGAAGACAACAATGCAAAAATATCAAATCATTTTTTGAGAAGTTTTTAACAAAAGCTGGACCCCTTTTGCAGACTCATCAAGCAAGTTGCTTCATCAGTGGATTAAGGGACCCTATTCATATAGATGTTCAAGCAATTCAGCCTCTCACATTAACATAAAAAACTAGTCTGGCTTGTTTATATAAGGCAAAGGAAAATTCCCATAAGAAAAATTCGTCTACTCAAAAACTCAACAACATATTTAGGAGTCCTGTATATGCTAATGTTTCCATGGTGGAAGTTAAAAAATGTTAATGGAAGAGCTTGATGAAAGAAGAAAAAGGGAATGTTGTAAGAAGACGTTCGTGATTCAAGCTTGCCTAGAAGATAATGAGGGAGACCTAGAAATAGAGGACGATAGGGAAGAGACTTCATAAATTTCTTTACATACAATTGCAGGCACCCACGTTCCAGAAATGATGTGACTCAAAGGAAATTTAAAAGGAAGAGAAACCTTCATTCTTGTAGATTTAGGAAGCACTCATAATTTCACTAATGAAAAAATAACAAGGATGGTGGGCTTATAACCTAATTCTAAAGGAAAATTCTCAGTGATGGTGGCCTCAGGAGAGAAGGGCACTACTATAATTTGTGATCTATACTTAGTACTACTTGAAGGTTATGATGTTGTTTTATGGACTCAATGGCTGAGGACACTGAGACCTATAGTGTGGGATTTTTCTAAAATGTAAAAAAGGTTCAATACAGGAGGTGAGGATATAAGTTTGCAAGGATTATCTACCCTAGAATACATAATGGTTAGCCATATTCAGATGCTCCATGTCACAAAAAAGAGGAAGGAATGGTTTTTGTTACAACTTTATACCACCAAAAATTCAGAAATCCAACCATCATCGCCAAAGATACCACCTGAAATTCAATCTCTTTTGGTTGAGTTTAAAGTTGTAATGAAAGAACTAAAGGGCCTACCTCCTATATCATAAAATCCCTTTATATCCTAGCCAAGTTCCTATTTCAGTCAAACCATATAGATATCCCTTCTACCAAAGCAAAAATAGAAAAACTAGTCACTGAAATGCTCTCCTATAAAATAATTAGACCCAATAGTAGCCCTTATTCTTCCCCAGTTATTATAGTGAAAAAAATGGCTCATGCAGAATGTGCATAGATTATAAATCTTTAAATAAAGTGACTATTCGAGATAAATTCCTGATACCAATTGTTGACAAGCTCGTAGATGAGTTGTACAATGCACAATATTTCACCAAGTTAGACTTCTATTCAGGATATTATCAAATTCAAGTGCACTATAGAAAATGACTTTCCAGATTCATCAAGGGCATTACAAATTTTTGGTAATGCCTTTCTAGGTAAAAAATGCTCCATCCACATTCCAAGCTCTCATGAATGAGGTATTTCAAAAGCATTTAGGAAAGTTTATCTTAGTTTTTTATGATATTTTAATTTACAGAAAAATTGGGTGGTAACATCTATAACATTTCAATATTGTTTTTTCATTTTTGTGGTCTAACCAACTATTTATGAAGTTAGAAAAATGCCAATTTGGCCACAGGGAGGTCAAGCACCTTGGTCATATAATTTCAAGTGTAAGAGTTGCAATAGACTCGGATAAAGTCGAAGCAATATTAACATGGCCCAAGTCATACACCATAAAAACTTTATGGGTATTTTTAGGTTTGACAGGCTATTATTATAAATTTATTCAAAATTATGGCAACATAGGTTGGTTACTAACAGACATGCTAAAGAAGGATTCTTTTAAATGGAGCTGGCAACCTATAGAAGTTTTTGAAAAATTAAAAGTAAGCATGACGAAAGCTCCAATATTGGCTTTACCAAAATTTTCTCAAAGACTCATTATGGAATGCAACGCCTTAGGAAATGGAATTGGCATCATCTTCCTCCAGGAGTGACCATATGCTTGCTATAGTCATACACTTCAAGGAAGACATCTCTTACTTTCAACTGAGGAAGAAATTTTGGCGCTTGTATTAGTAGTTGAAAAATGGAGGCCCTACTCACTTGGGCAACAATTTATAGTTCGCATAGATAATCAATGTTTAAAGTATCTATGGAGTCAAAAAATCATAAAAAATGCTCAACAAAAATGGCTTTACAAATTAATGGGTTATGATTTTGTAATTGAATACAAAAAGGGGAGGGAGAATAAAGTAGCTATTGCTTTATCTAGGAGGCAATTAGTCGAAGAAAATGAAGTGGAATTATGTATAGTATCTTAAGCATGTAAAAATTGGTTGGAGTTAATTAATGAGGAGGTTCGAACCAATTCAACACTTCAGCAGCTGGTTAATCTAGTAAAAAGAGATAAGGTTGTGGGGCTTTGGAGTTATCAAGATGAGGTCTTGTATTTTAAAGAAATGATTTATTTGGTCGAAGACTCTATTCTTGTTAGTGACAATATCAATCAATTTCATGGCAGCGCACATAAGGGGTTCATTAAAACTCTTCATTGCATAAAGTCTAATTTTTATTGGAAAGGAATCAAGAAGAATATTAGGGAATTCATCAAAAGTTGTGATACTTTCTAGTGAAATAAAGTCGAGCAACTCACACAAGTTTACTTCAACCACTTCCTATACCGCAACAAATATGGGAGGACATAACAATGGATTTCTTAAAGAGTTACCATGCTTATGAGGAAAAACTACCAGTTTAGTAGTGGTAGATAGATTATCCAACTATGCACATTTTATAGCCATTTCTCATCCCTATGCTGCTGTTAGAGCAGTACAAATATTTTTTGACTCATGGGAAGCCTCGTTTTATTGTTATTTGTCATAAGGACCTAAATTTTACAATTTTAGAGAGAATTGTTTCATCTGAATGAGACATCATTTAATATTTAGCTCTTCCTATCACCCTTAGAACAATGAGCAAAGTGAGGAAATCAATTGAACATTGGAAATGTATCTTAGGTGCTTTTGTAGCTACCAACCATAGGCTTATATTAAGTCATTGGCATGGCCACAATATTGTTACAATACAAGCTAGCATTTTACGATTCGATGGATGGACATCTTTTGAAGTAATGTATGGACAACCCTCCTTTTCTCTTAAGTTACATTCTGGGAACAACAAAAGTAGTAGTTGTTTAATTTTAAAGGATTCATTTTTTCTTTGTAATTAAATTGTGAATTCTACACTTAGTGTTTCTTTATATCATAAAAGTGAAGTATCATTTTTATTTTTTTTTTGGTTTTTTGGGATTTTGCTCTAGGATCAAAGTTAATAATTCTATGGTAGGTGTATCTTTGTCTTGTTGTCAGTTAAATTTTTTAAGATAGTAATAAAGTTAGCAGGAGTGAAGGTGAAGATTAGCTTATGGCTATTATGAGTTTAAACAGTGATCAGGATTTACAAGTTACCCGCTCATTTGTATCCAAATAATTAATACCAAAAATTGGAATGGAGTTTAAGACAGAAGAAGATGCTTACCAGTTATATTTAGCATATTCTAAGGAAGTCAGTTTTGAGGTAAGGAAAAATAGAAACCACAAAGATAAATTTGGAAACTTCATTGACAAAATGTTTTGTTATAGTGCTGAAGGTAAACAAGGAAAAGACAAACGACATATTTATGTGAGAACAAAATGCCTTGAAATAAGGTTTGGTTGTGAAGCTAAAATGAGAGTCAGTCGTCAAAGAAGTGGAAAACTTTTTGTGGTTTAGTTTATTGAGGAGTATTATCACTACCTTTTGAGTCCAAACAAAACACACTTACATAGATTTAATATTTTATCTGCAGCAATGTAAATTGAAATGAAAAATGATGTAGGAATCCCACCAAAGGCATCTCATGATGTCATGGTTAGGCAAGTAGGTGGTTGAGAAAATTTAGGTTTCATACCAAATGAATACAAAAATTACTTATAGTCTAAAAGAACGAGAGATGCGTAAAAAGGTGATATAGGAGGTGGTCTAGAATATTTACATAAAATGCAATTAGATGATCCAAATTTTTTTTATGATATCCAAGTTGATGAAGATGATTTAATAACCAACATTTTCTAGTCATATGTAAAGATGATAGTAGTTTACTCAAATTTTAGTGATGTGGTTTGTTTTGATGCAACTGTTTAAGTTGTTATTTTGTGCTTATTTTTTATTTAAATCCCTTTAATGTATTGAAATTATTATTCAAAACTGATGGATTTGTTTCTTAATTATTCTCAAATGATTTTCAACAATTGGGAGATGAAATTGAATCTAAAAGATGTAAGGAAAGTGAAGATAATTATAAATTTCAGATTGGCAGAAAATTCATTGACTAAGCATGTGCAAGTGTAAGGAAAGAAACTATCTGTAGAATCTACTTTCAAATTTAGATCTTATTCACCTGAGATTTTCATAATCTTAAAGATCAGTTTGATACCTTACTAATAGGTATTTGCAACCTAAATACGTAGAAGGTGTGATCTGCAAATGATCATGGAAAAACGAGGAGAATTGAAGGGGATAAAGAAGGATTTTTGACATTGTTCACGATAACCTTTATTTTAGGAGTAGTTTTTTTTTATGTTTCTGCAATTTTCCTTCTGGTTTTTCGTCAAACATAGTTAGGTTTTTCAATTTCTATAGTAATTTTGTTAGGAATTTTTAGATTTTTTTAGAAAAGACCAGGGATGGAGACTTTACATTTGACTATTTCTTTGTTGATTTTCACTTTCTTTATCAGAAGCTAAATCCTTTTTCTTAGTTACAGGAAACCACGTTATCATCTATTACATGTGAGATATTCTAATAAAGTTTGTTTTGTTGATCAATACTGAGTGCCTTTCGAATTGCTTTTTATGATTGAATTGGTTGATTATTAAGGTACGTAACTAGGAATTGATTTGTTTAATAGCCAGATTAGTAGGACATGACGTTCAGTTTTGCTAATCAAAAGTGGCAATTAGGATTACCATCTTTACATTAGAGTTAGAAGTTCTAAGAAGATACTCAATGTGGTTAAATGCATGTCATACATGTGTTATCTTATTCATTCGTTTCTTAGTTCTTAAAGTTATTAATTGATTAAACTTAAGATCATATCTAAGTTATTGATTAATACAAATGTTTGGAATACATGTTTCTAATCATTTACTCTTAAGAGAAAATTATCAACCAATGAATGTTTGTTAATGAACTAAATTTTATATCAAGGATCCATATTAGCATGATAACATTGGTGACCCGAAACTAAGATTTATTCACTAAAATTTTTAGATTTGATTAGTTTTGGTAACTTTTGATTTTTTTTCATCTTTTTCTTAAATTTCCAATTCAACAATTTCTTCTTAGAATGTATTGATTTGACCCCATAAATGGGACCTTGTTTCTGATTCGTTGACTTTTTTTCAACAAGAAGAATAGGAAAGAAAAAATAAAAAGAAAATAATAAAAACAAAGAAAAATATATAAAACTTAAATGCAATTTTCATCCTCGTGGGAATGATCCCTACTTTTCAGTACTACATTAATTTGTATTGAAGGAAGTTGGTTTCTTTTTAAATTTAGTTGCAGGTGACAACAATACCAATTTTTGGTGCCATTGTTGGGGAATTTTTCAACGATATATGTATGTTACATGATTAGATAAAACAACCCAACTATTATTTGATTCAGAGATCGAGAAGATAGTAAAAAGGTTACGAAAATAGGCGAAGCAACATCAGCACGTGTAGATAATGGAATGAGTGGCAGCAAACTGCACTCTTTGGGAATTAGCCACACCCACGGACGCTCAATAGCCCCACTGCATAAACTTTCCAAATTTAGGTGATAACAATACTTTTGAATTAAAATCTAGGCTGATTCATTTATTAACTATTTTCGAGGGTCTACCTAGAGAGGATCCGTACAAACACTTGAAGGAATTTGATGTGATTTGTACGGGAATGAAGTCGATGAATGTGACGGAAGAGCAAATTAAAATAAGAGCCTTCCTATTTTCTCTCAAAGATGATGCTCAAGATTGGTTGTACTATTTAGCCCAAAAAAATATGCAGACATAGGTTGAAATGAATAGGCATTTCTTTGAGAAATATTTTCCAGCATTAAGAGCAACCAACATTCGACAAGAAATATGTGGAATTCGATAACATACGGGAGAGACGCTTTACGAGTATTAGGAAAGATTTAAGAAAATTTATGCTAGCTGTCCCCATAGCCAAGTAATCGAACAACTATTGATCCAATACTTCTACGAAGGTCTTTTGTTTACAGATAGGAGTATGATTGATGCTACATGTGGTGATGCTTTAATTGACAAGACATACAGTCGCAAGGGATTTAATAACAAATATGACTTCCAATACACAACAATTCAGAATACGTACTGGGCATGGAATAAAAATCGTGAATGAAGTGAATGTAACCACGTTGGAGAAACGATTGGATGACCTTGCATCTTTGGTGCGACAAATTGTGGTTACAAAGAAAGAAGAAGCAAAGGTATGTAGAATATGTTTGATGTTAGGACATTCCATTGATGCATGTCCAGTTTTGCATAAAGAAAACACAAAACAGGTGAATTCTATGGGAGGTTTTGCTGGACCGAATCAATGAAAATATGACCCATTTTTTAGCATCTATAATCCGGGTTGGCGCGATCACCTGAATTTGTGTTATGGGAATCCTCAAAGATAGCAAGCAACCACTAATTTCTAGCAATTTAAACAACCATTTATGCCTCAACAATATCAAAATACAACATGCAATTCCGAAGGTAAGCCCTCTTTGGAAGATATAGTTCAATCTTTGGCCACTAACACTTTGACATTTCAGTGAGATACTCAAGCTAGTATATGAAATATTGAAAATCAAATGAGCTAAATGGCTACCGCCATAAATCAATTGGAGGCACAAAGTTTTGAAAAATTTTCATCACAACCAGAGATCAATCCCAAATAAAGTACGAAGGCTACCGCATTGTTGAGTGGTAAGGAATTGCAAGAATCACTTCTGAAAATTTATAGAAGAGAGATAGAAGAAGAAACAATGAAAGAGGCACCTGCAAAATCAAAAATGATGCAAACAACTCTACAGAATATGGTGGTTCTACCCCCTTTTTTGAGTCAATTTGACAAGGTAGAGAAGAAGGAGCAAGAGAAGGAAATATGGGAGACTTTCAGAAAAGTTCAAGTAAATATTCCTTTACTTGATGCAATAACATAAATTCCACAGTATGTAAAATTCCTTAAGGAACTTTGCACTTTAAAGCAAAAATTAAAATTCAATGAGAAAATGCAATTAGGGGAGAAACTTTCAGCGATTTTACAAAAGAAAAAGCTTCCATCTAAGTGTCAAGACCCAGGTATGTTCACTATCCCATGTAAAATTGGTGATTTGAGAATTGAAAAAGCTATGTTAAACTTGGGTCCATAAATGTTATGCCATATGATGTTTATAAATCTTTAAACAAAGGACCTCTTAAAGAAACAAACGTAGTAATTAAATTAGCAGATCACTCAAATGCTTATCCAAAGGGTGTGTTAGAGGACATTTTCATTCAAGTAGGGGACATGCTTTTTTTGAGTAACAATTGGGAAAATCGGGTCTGAGTAGTTCCAAAGAAAGCTGGGGTAATTGTGGTTAAAAATAGTGATGGTGAGTTAATACTAACTTGTGCTCAAAATAGTTAGAGTCTGCATAAATTATAGGAAACTTAATTTGGTTACAAGAAAAGATTATTTTTCGCTTCCATTTATTAATCAAATGTTTGAAAAGACTTGCAGGTAAATCTCACTATTGTTGTTTAGATGGCTATTTATGGTATCATCATATTTTGGCTGCACCTAAAGACTAAGAGAAAATAACCTTCATATGTCCATTCGACACCTTTGCTTACCGAAGAATGACATTTGGACTATATAATGCACTAGCAACATTCCAAAGGTGTATGGTAAGTATTTTCTTTAATCTTCTGGAGAATTGCATGAAACTTTTTATAAACGTTGCATTGAAACTAATTTGAAAATTATGAAAAGTGTCATTTCTTGGTTCATCAAAGCATAATTTTTGGTCATACTGTTTCTTCGAAGGGAATTGAAGTTGATAGGGAAAAGATAGATGTTATTTGATCTTTATCTTACCCCTCGATTATATGGGAAGTTTGTTCTTTTCTTAGTCACGCAAGATTTTATCAGCGATTTATTAAGGATTTTTTCAAAATTGCACAATCCATGTGTCGATTGCTCGAAAAATACGTGAAGTTTGATTTTGACGAGCCATGTAAGATTGTATTTGATGAGCTCAAGGAACGACTTACTATAACTCCGATTATTCAGCTACTGAATTGGTACATGCCCTCCGAGCTAATGTGTGATGCTTCATATTATGCAGTTGGTGTCGTATTGGGCCAAAAAGTGGACAAGGTACCTCATGATATTTATTATATATCCATGACACTTAATGACGCCTAGAAGAATTATTCCACGACAGAGAAGGAGTTTTTATACATAGTCTTTTGATTAGAGAAGTTTTAGTTATATTTGATGGACACGAAGGTGATCATTTATTCAAACCATACAACTCTGAAATATTTAGTGGCTAAGAAAGAAGCCAAGCCGAGATTGATTCAATCAATTCTACTTCTTCAAGAATTCAATTTGGAAATTCACAACAAGAAAGGAGTTGAAAATTTAGTAGCCGATCATTTAAGCAGGATCACTCTGACTAACGCATCTGATGTTCTTCACGACAAATTTTCGGATGAGAGCCTTTTCACAATTTAAAAGGTAATTCCATGGTATGCTGACATAGTAAACTTTTTGGTAACTAAGTCTTTACTTAGTGATTTATCTAGAGTTGAAAGAGATAAAATTAAGCGAGAGGTTAAATACTGCATTTGGGATGAACCTCATCTTTGGAAATTTTGTTCTGATCAAATTGTTAGGAGATGTGCTACATATGATTAAATTCCTTCAATATGAAAATTTTGTCATTCATTTGTATTTGGGGGACACTGTGGTCCAAAAAGAACCATTCGAAAAATTCTTAAATGTGGAATATTTTGGCTTAAGTTGTTTTATGACTTTTACATGTTTTACAAGTCTTACGATCGTTGTCAAAGAACATGTAGCTTAGGATTGAGAGATCAAATGCCACTCACTAACATTCAGGCATGTGAGATTTTTTATGTTTGGGGAATAAACTTTGTAGGTTCTTTTCCTTCTTCCTTTGGTAAGAATTACATTTTGTTAGCTATGGATTACATTTCGAAATGGGTTGAAGCTAAGGCTATTTTATCTGACAATGCTAAAACTGTTATAGATTTTGTTAAGTCTAACATTTTTTTCAGGTTCGGAATGCCTCGAGCTATCATTAGCGATCGAGGAACCCATTTTTGCAATAAGATTTTTGAGGCTTTGATGAAGAGATATGGCATCACATACCAAGTTTCAACAGCTTATCATCTGCAAACATGTGGACAAGCTAAAGTGTCCAATAGGGAGATCAAATCTATACAAGAGAAGGTGGTAAATTCGAACAAAAAGGATTGGAGCTTACGATTGGACGATGCCTTGTGGGTATACCGAACTACTTACAAAACTCCAATAGGCATGTCACCATACAGTTTAGATTTCGGTAATCTTTATCATTTACCTGTGGAAATAGAACATCAAGCTTACTAGGCTATGAAGCAATTGAACATAGATCCGATAGAGGTTAGTAACAATAGAAAATTGCAATTGCAAGAGTTAGAAGAGATTTGTAATGAAGCGTATGAAAACGTGAAAATTTATAAGGAAAAAACTAAAGTTTTTCATGAAAAAATGATTTCTCGAAACAATTTTCAATAAGGAAAAAAGTTCTTCTTTATCATTCAAAGCATATGTTATTTCTAGGAAAATTACGATCTCACTGGCTTGGATCATTTATTATTACTAATGTTTTTTCTCATGGTGCGGTAGAAATCTAAAGTTTAGATACTTCTAAGGTATTTAAAGTTAACAGACACTGCTTGAAGCCCTAATATGAAAACTCTTTGGTCGAGCATGTAGAAGAAATAGAGTTAGTATCTCCAACCTATCTCTAATCAGGTAAGTAATCAAACATGTCTAGCTAAAGACTTAAAAGAAGTGCATTCGGGGTAACCCGAAAAACTTTTAGGTTTGTTTATTCTTTTTATTTTCTAGCAATTTTCATTTTCATTTTTATTAGATTTATTTCATTATAGTTATGAATTTAATTTTAAGTAATTTAACATTTTCAATTTTGCAATTTTATTATTTTCTCTTTTTATAAAATATATGTTTAAAAAACAAAAATTTTCCTCTTCCCACCACTCCCACATTTTTTCCCTTATCTTTTCCCTCTTCTTCTTTCACTTGATTTGTCTTGCCATTGTTACTCATTGAAAGCCTTACACCATTTTGAGAAATCGTTCATCCCACCTTAATTCCACCAACACCCACTCTTTTAATTTTTCACTCACCGTAACTAACCCAGCCCCTACTCACGATTTTGCTAGTGTCAAATTTCACTCTCTTTTACAACTTTTAAGTATGCAATTTCACGGAGTTAGAATCATGCCTAGGAGAAAAAGTGAATCTAGAAGATTGCCCTTCCCAATAGGGTCTTTTGTTGATATTTCATCTCCACTGCAACCCAGCTCCACCCCGACTACACCAACTGCGGCAGCGCCCAGTTAAGCGATACCACTAGTTTTAGCTACAATCCCAAGGCCATCGACCAAACAAAGAACAAGGAAAGGAAAGGACATTGAAAACCACAGACAATGAAGTACACGAAGTGGTGGCTTCACGTCTTTCCAGGACCCAGAAGATACGGAGCGGTTTTAGCAATTAAATGAAAGGAAAATTTATCCTTGTAAGTGTATTCTTTCTAACTCTCTTGAAGCATTGCAAGTCTATGATTCATTTACATAAATGATGGGTCCTGTTTGTTTGTTTTTCAATTAATTACCTTACATTGAAACCCAAAAAATCACATTAGCCTTACCCTTTTGCAAGTTGAATGAAGCACTGGGACTTTTGTTTTATATTGTATTTGTTGGAACCCCACCCTGGTGAGACACATGTCCGACGTCCTATGTGACATCAAGACGCGTATCCCAGGAGGGAGGGATTCCTCACCACAGAAGAAACTCAAATCAAACGTATTTCATGTACTCCAGAACGGATCTTGATAAATTCACCCTAATCTCTCTCAATAAAATTGATCTGCTTAGGGCCCAAAATTAAATCCGACTCCTAGCTTGAAAAGAAAATTTCATGTCTCTAGGTTAATTAGAATCGAAAATCTCCTCAATCGGATCCCTATAACTCGAGAAATCGCCCAACTATATAATCATAATCGTCCAAAATGGCATTTTTCTGAAATCACATATTTCCACAAGGTCTTTACATACAAAAGACATCTCATACTAGTTTAAACCATCACAAATAGTAATTCGTTCAAAATTGGAAAGTCATAGGAAAGCATTAAATGACATTTATTTCAAAATAATTAAGTGGCTTATTAACTCAATTATTAAAATATCACCCACGAATTTGCTTCTTGCTTCTAATGGAAACTTGATCCTTCCCTTTCCTTTTTCTTCTTAAAGAACTCTCCAATTTTCTTTTCTAAAGCAAAATAAGCCAAAGCCCTACCTCTTCTTCTTCTTCTCTCCACTTAGCCGAAAGTCTCCCTTTCCTTTCTCTCCTTTGAAGTTTTCGTAAGCCTCTCTTCTAAGGACTTAACAAAATTTATGTCTTAACTTAAAAGCCTACATCCAAAACTACGTAGTTTCACCTTCTCCTTCTTTAAAAATTTTCATGTTCTTCTTCATCCATACAACCCCATTCAATTAACTTCCTTCCTTCTTCCTTTAATGATTTTTAAAAGACTAGCATACCCTTCCTTGAAAGCTTTAAACTTTAAGAACCTAAGTGATCTACCCAAATTTCCCCCAAGCCAACTTATTCTTTTTACAATCTAACAACACATAAAACTATAATTAAAACGAATCCCTCCATTTAATTTTCATGAACTTAAGCACTAAAAACCTCAAAATAAATTAAACATGCTTATTTACTATAAAAAAGGAATCGAGGCCTAACAGTATTCTGAGATATTTTTATAGGTGCTTCTACTCATGTGTTTGTTAAATTATGTTGCTATTATTTTCTCTTATTTTTATTGTTCTCCTTTGTTCTTAGTGTTAGCCAAGTACCAAAAAGACAAAAGAAAAAGAATAAAGCATAGTAGCATTAATTAGCAATGAGTATTTGTAGTCCTTTTAATTCATGTGTTTATCTAAGAATTTGAATTTGAGTGTCCCTTTTTACTTAGTACTTTGTGAATGCTTGTGATTAACTATTGGCCACTTTTACCTTACCTTTAAACCCAGCCCCATTACAACCAATAATAAAGTCCTCATGATCTATAAGCTCATATAATTCGAATGAATGATAACTGGTGAATTTGCAAGTCTACGGTAGTGCAATCTGTTATAGGGAGATTTGAAAGAAATACTTTGACCTTAAACACTTGAAAGTAAGAGATAAATATGTGAGAAGAATTCATCTTGGTTTAATATTTGTCTTTGAACAAGAATGTCTACTTTGACTTTGTTTATTTGCATTGGTGAAAAGTGATTATGATGCATGTTACAACCTAAGTCTTGCTGGTACAAGTTAGTGAATTATGTGCATTTAATCTTATGAAGGATGAATTGATATAGTGCAATGTAACGCTGGACTTTCTGAGCCCTTTGGTGATTGTTCTGTATTTGAAGATACTACTGTATATTGATATATACATGGTTGTATATGAGTTCAAAGATGAATTTGAATCCTTTTGGTACGTATGCCAATGATT
>JANVCQ010000230.1:31604944-31626551 GCA_025531925.1 Erythroxylum plowmanianum
AACTGACAGTTATGTAAATTACTGCTTTTGATGAAATGAAATGAGAAAACTTTATGGTTTCAAAAATTAGTGATTTTTATATTGATGCTTTATGATTATTGATGTCATGTGGAGTGTTAGTGATTGTTCGTAGCGCACCCTTATCGTAGGATGTGTATCGGAATGACCTACAGACGTCCCGGTACATGCCCTATGGTAAGGGGGTGCTACAAAGGAAGAGTATTATGATTGATTCTTTGAAAACTGATTTTCTGTAAAGCTTTTTTGGTTCCCTTAAAACAACCAGAATTTCATTTTATTTTCTCTACTTATGTCACCATAGGGAAGGACAAGCTTTCAACTAGCTAAAACATACCAAAGTGGTATCAGAGCTTAGCAATGGACCAGAGGATAAAGAAAGTGGATAAAGTTGTGGAATCAATGTCATTGTTTTAGATGGAGATGTTGAATCAAATAAATGAAAAGTTGAATCAATTATCTGTGTGCATGGATCAAATAGGAAACCAAACCAACAAAGAGTTTGTTGTTCAGACATCTGCACCCAATGGATACGAATATACTAAAGCTACTTGTCATAGGACTGCCTTCAATAACTTTGCCCCTAAAATAATAAAGCTAGATTTCCCTCATTATGAAGGTAGAGATGATCCAACGAGTTGGATATTTAGAGCATAACAATTCTTTAAAATCCATGACATTCCAGAAGGAGAGCAGGGTCCATTGGCATCTTACCATTTAGAAGGAGATGCTCAAATTAAATTGTTTAAGTAGGATTTGTCGATCATATCATGGGAGGATTTCAAGACAAATCTCTACACAAGGTTTAGCCCCAATCAGTTCTCTAATTTTTTTGGAGAGCTCACTAAATTATAGTAGAAGACAATTGTGCAAAAATATCAAATCAATTTTGAGAAGCTTTTAGCAAAAACTGGACCCCTTGCACAAACTCAGCAAGTAAGTTGCTTCATTAGTAGATTAATGGACCCCATTTGCATAGATGTTCAAGCATGTTGCCCTCTCATATTAACATTGGCAATTGGTCTAGCTTGTTTATATGAGATAAAGGAAAATTCCTATAAAAAAATCATCTGCCCAAAAACTCAACAACCTATTTAGGAGTCCTACACATGTTAATGTTTCTATGGTGGAAGTTAGAAAAATGTCAAACGAAGCGTTAATTGAAAGAAGAAAAAGGGGACTTTGTTTTAGATGTAATGAAAATTTTGGCCCAAACCATGGCTGTAAGAAGATGTTCATAATTTAAGCATGCCTAGAAGATAATGAGGGAGACTTGGAGATGGAGGACGACGGTGAAGAGATTCTAGAAATTTCTTTACATGCAATTATGTGCACCCATATTCCAAAAACAATATGAGTCAAGGAAAATTTAAAGGGTAGAGAAATATTCATTCTTATAGATTCAGAAAGGACTCATAATTTTATTAATGAAAAAATAACAAGGATGGTGGGCTTGCAACCTGATTCTAAGGGAAATTTTTCAGTAATAGTGCCTTTAGGAGAGAAGGTAACGAGCTACAACAAATGTACTCATGTCCCATTCAAATTAAAGGGAACTAGTATAATTTGCGATTTATACTTACTGCAACTTGAAGGTTATGATGTTGTTTTAGGGACTCAGTGGCTGAGGACACTGGGACATATAGTGTGGGATTTTTCTAAAATGTAGATGAGGTTCAACACAAGAGGCAAGGATACAATTTTGCAAGGACTACCTACCCTAGAAAACAAAATGATGAGCAACATTTAGATACTCTAGGTCACAAAAAAGAGGAAGGGGTTTTGTTACAACTTTATATCACCAAAAATTCATAAATTCAACCATCATCACTAAAAATTTCACCCCAAATTCAGTCTCTTTTAGTTAAGTTAAGCCACTTTTAGTTGAGTTTAATATTTAATGAAAGAACCAAAGAGCCTACCTCTTATATATATGCATGATCATAAATCCCTTTATATCCTAGCGAAGTTCCTATTTCAGTCAAACCATATAGATATCCCTTCCACCAAAAAGTCGAAATAGAAATATTAGTCTCTAAAATGTTATCCTTTATATTAATTAGACCCAGCAATGGCCCTTATTCTTCCCTAGTTATTCTAGTAAAAAAACAAAAAGGCTTATGGAAAATGTGCATAGACTATAGATCTTTAAATAAAGTGGCTATTTAAGATGAATTCCTAATACCAGTTGTTGACGAGCTCCTAAATGAGTAATATAGTGCACAATATGTCACCAAGTTAGACCTCCATTCGGGATATTATCAAATTCGAGTGCACCTTAATGACATCGAGAAAATGGCTTTCCGAAGTCATCAATGGCATTAAAAATGCATTCCATGCTTAAAAATGCTCCATCCTCGTTCCAAGTTGTCATGAATGAGGTATTTCAAAAGCATTTGAAAAGGTTTGTCTTAGTTTTTTAATGATATTTTAATTCATAAAAAAAACTACGAGGAACATCTAGAACACGTAATATTGTTTTTTTCACTTTTACGGTCTAACTCACTATTTGTGAAGCTAGAAAATTTCCAATTTGGCCAAAGGTAGGTCAAGTACCTTGGTCATATAATCTCAAATGCAAGAGTTACAATGGACCGGATAAAGTTAAAGCAATATTGACATGGCCCAAGTCGCAGACCATAAAAGCTTTACAGAGACTTTTGGGTTTGAAAGGCTATTGCCATAAATTTATGCAAAATTATAGCAATATAGCTCAGCTGCTAACTAACATGCTAAAGAAAGATTGTTTTAAATGGGGTTGGCAATCTACATTAGCTTTTGAAAAATTAAAAGCAACCATGATGAAAGCTCCAGTATTGACTTTGCCAAATTATTCTCAAAAATTCATTGTGGAATATGATGCCTCAGGAAATGGAATTGGCGTCGACTTACTCTAGGAGCGACCAATTACTTTCTATAATCATGCATTTTAAGCAAGACATCTCTTACTTTCAACTTATTAGAAAGAAATTCTAAAGCTTGTGTTGGTAATTGAAAAATAGAGGCCATACTTACTTAGGTGACAATTTATAGTTTGCACAAATTATCAAAGTTTAAAGTATCTATAAAGTCGAAAGATTACAACAGATTCTCAACAAAAAATTCTTTATAAATTAATGGGTTGTGATTTTGTAATTGAATATAAAAATGGGAGGCAGAATAAAGTAGCTGGTGCTCTATATAATAGGGAAATAGTTGAAGGAAATGAAAGGGAATTATGTATAATATCTCAAGAATGTCCGTTAGAGTTAATTAAAGAGGAGGTTCAAACTAATTCAGCACTGCAGTGGTTAGTTAATCTAGTAAACAAAGGCGAGGCTGTGAGGCCTTGGAGTTATTAAGATCGGTTCTTGTATTTTAAAGAAAGAATTTATTTGACAGAAGACTCTAATCTCATTAGTGACAATACTAATCAATTTTATCGCAACATATATGAGGGGTCCATTAAAACTCTTCATAGTATAAAGTCTAATTTTTATTGGAAAGGAATCAAGAAGAACATTAGGGAATTCATCAAAAATTGTGACACTTGCCAACGAAATAAGGTCGAGCAACTCACACCAACAGGTTACTTCAACCACTTCCTATACCATAATAAATATGGGAGGACATAGCAATGGATTTTATTAAAGGGTTAACATACTTAGGAGGAAAAACTACCATTTTAGTTGTGGTAGATAGATTATCCTAATATGCATATTTTATAGATATTTCTCATCCCTATACTACTATTGGAGTAGCACAAATATTTTTCAATTCTATGGGTTGCCTCGTTTTATTGCTTGTGATGGGGACCCAACTTTTACAATTACATTTTGGAGAGAATGTTCCATCTATATGACAAGTCATTTAATTTTAACTCTTCCTATCACAGTTAGACCACACACAAAACAAGGCAGCTAATTGAACATTGGAAATGTATCTTAGGTACTCTTCCAGCTACCAACCAAAGGCCTAGATTAAATAGTTAGCATCGGTAGAATATTGCTACAATATAAGCTGGCATTCTATGATTCGACAGACACCTTTTGAAGTAGTGTATGGATGACCCCATCCCTGTCTCTTAAGTTACATTCCAGGAATAGAAAAAGTGGAAACTACTAAAGCTCTAGAAGAGAGAGATGTGATTCTTTAAGAGTTAAGGGGTAGGACTAAAGAGGCTCAAGCAAGGATAAAGCAAGTCTATGATGCCAAACATAGAGAAAAAGAATTCTCAATTGAAGATTAGGTTTATGTAAAATAGAACCATATCGGTAAAAGACTTTGGCTACTATAAGAAATCAAAAGTTATCTGTTCAGTACTTTAGGCCCTTCAGAGTCTTACAACGTCTTGGAGCTGTGGCTTATAAATTAAAATTGTCTCTTGAGATACATATTCAGCCAGTATTCATATGTCTCAATTAAAAAAAGACTTGGAGATGGTCTTGTTTAAGAACATTTGCCGAAAGAAATCATTACTGAGAATGATAGTATAAGGTCTCAAGCTATATTGGATCATTATGTCAAAAAGGGGAAGCACGAGGTGTTAATTCATTGGAAGGAGATGTCTCCAACGAATGCCACCTAAGAAGATACTGATTACATTAAAAGACAAATTCCCATTGTCACCCTTGAAAACAAGGGTGAAACTTAAGGGGAAGGATCTATCACATGCTGTTATTAGGAGGATTGAAATGGTCCAGATTTTTTTTTGATCTTATTTTATTGCTACGACTTTCAATAGTAGATAAAGTTTAGCTATTATTTTGAACAAATTAATCAAATTATTTTGTTCCTGTTTTTCAGATTTTCAATTGTAACTCTTAATGTAATAAAGCCTATTTAAAGGCTATCGAATGGAAGGAAGAGTATCCTAATTTACTTTTTTGAAAACTTAATTTATGTGGAGGTTTTTTGGTTCCCTTAAAGCAACCAGAATTTCATTTTATTTTCTCTACTTCTATCACCATAGGGAAGGACAAGCCTTCAACTAGCCAGAACATACCATAATGCCATAAAAATATGCAGATATCATGTAGCTGAAGAATAGTTTATACAACCACAAACTACTACAATTAATAACCTGTACCTAATAGGAAAATAAGAAGGCACATAATGGGATTAGAATGATATGTTTTAGGGATAACATGTTCAAAATTGTCTATCTTGTTAAGTTTTTTTAAAATTTAGTGAAATCAACAACAATTAACCTTTTGAATTGAATTATTAATATTTTAAAAATTGATTAACTTAATTGAAAATTTTAAAAGTTCAATATTGAATTGAAAATTTTTCAAAATTTTAAACACTTTAAAATTGATTATCTCTATATTTTATTATGTTCTTATCAAGATTTTCTATTTTTATGAGTCAAGAAAGATTCCAACGTACCTTGGAAAAAGTGATAGCATATGATGAGAATAAAACTTTTAACACTATTGAATTCAACTTTGTTGATGTAACACTAAACTTTCTGAACCCTTTTGTGTTTTCATGTATTTAAAGATATTACTTTATATTGATATATAGATAGTTGTATATGAGTTCAAAGATGTATTTGAATCCTTTTGGTACGTATGCCAGGGATATAAAATGTTATATGCCCTTATATGAACTTAGAGTTCATCGGTATGCAAAATCTTGGAGATTTCTAATTTGTAAGCTTCTAAGTGTGTAAAATTGAGTTCATGGGATGGATATGACAATGGTAGTTAAACTAAATGTGTTTCTAATGCCTTAGAGGTGATTAAACATGATTTATAGACTTATTGGACACTTATAAGCTTAATTGGAAAAGTTTATGTACATAAAGGACTTAATTGTAAATTTTCAATTCTTGAAGGACCAATTTGTAATTTTATAAATTTAAGGGGCTTAATCATAATTTTCAAAAGTCTTAGGATCAAAATGAAAACAAAATTTTTGGTCATTCTCAAATTTTGAGCTTAATTGCAAATTTAGGAAAGTTTGGAGGGTAAAATGGTAATTTCACATAACATAAGGGCAAAAAGGTAATTTCGCCATATTTTGGTCAAAGAAGAGTCAAAATTCGAGACCCTTCTTATGCGTGGCCATGCACTTCATTGTTAAGACTTAAACCATCTTGTTTTAATTAAAAGAGAGGAGAAGAAAGGAAAAAGAGGAAATTTCGGCCATCATAAAAAATTACCCTTCTTTTTGATTTTTCAACTCAAATCAAGGTGTTCTATGCCAATTTGGAGTCGAGGAATTCAAGTCTATCATTAGATTTGAGAAATTCTCAAAGGATTTGAAGGTATCACTAAAGGGCGGTTTAGGCTCAGGAGCTGTGAATCAAGGAGTTCAGACCGAAGATTTTAGAAGGAAAAAAGTGCACTCCTTCTTTTAAGGTGAGTTGGGGAGATCATATTTCTCAAATAGGATTAGAATATCCTAAGATAAGCATAATGACTTGTATGTGAATTTTGAGCCTAGGCAACTTATGGTAGAATTGAATATCAGATGGATACTAATATGCTTAAGTATTTAACAAATGACATTGTTTTGAATAATTATTTGCACTTGTAGTGCAACTGATGTTTTCATTATGTATTTTGAGAAAAGATATTATTTTTAACAAACCTGTAATTAAAATGCAATGAACAACGTCTTATTTTTTAAAACTACATTTTTTTGCAACTTTGCATTTGGAGTGCAAAAGATTACTTTTATTGCATAAAATAATGTTTTGAAATTTACATATGTATAATCGAGTCATGTATATTATATGTTTTTGTTCTCTTTTGGCTTAAAGCCATGACATGGTTTCATTTTATCAGTTAGACTGATAAATAAAGACATAGTACTTTACTTGATTTTTGTATTTAATTTTGCATATGATTTTTGTGATTGGTGAGGAAACGATTGGCCAATTATGTACTAGGGACGACTAATTAAGTGACCCCCGTACCCTTGACATTGACACATAAAAGTTGAGTCTTTGTATCGATACTTTTTTACAGGACTTGTGGGTAATTCCACACCTAAGGTCTAGACACCGATGAGGTCATCACTTAGGCTCATGACGTTTTTGTCGATTGTAATCCGGACTCACTATGGATGAAAGTCGAGCTAACATTGAAAATCGGTGGGTGTGCACATTAGTTTGGCCGACTAATAATGACACTCATAATTGTTTTGGCTTATCCTAATATTTGTCTTCTGATAAGACTTGATTTATACATGTGATGTTTTATGCTTTTGTGTACTAAAACTAGAACCTATGTTGATCGGATGAGTGAATTAATGGGCTAGGCCTATATGTTTCTATATGTTGTATGTTCACTTTGTAGGTTATCTATACTGTCTTGGTTTGTATCAAGTCATATTCGCGATATATGTTATTCCTACTCACTAAGTACATCGTATAATCTTTTGAGATTTTTGGGATATTACTGCACGAGGGTAATTTTCTGTCTTGGATTTTAGTTACATAGTGGCTTAGGAACTATTTTATTGTTTTATTAGATTGGTTGTATTGATATACTTTATAATCCTATAAATTGAACTTTTGACTGTTTTGTTGTTGTAAAAGACTTTATGTATGAACTTTTGGTACTATTGTTGAAATTGCCTTGAGAGGACTTGAAAGTCCTAAAGTTGTGGTTGGATGTAA
Organism: Erythroxylum plowmanianum; assembly: GCA_025531925.1. NCBI lineage: Eukaryota > Viridiplantae > Streptophyta > Magnoliopsida > Malpighiales > Erythroxylaceae > Erythroxylum > Erythroxylum plowmanianum. The sequence continues at coordinate 31,612,575 of JANVCQ010000230.1, forward strand.
ATATAGAAGTGTGTTTAATTGTTTGCACGTTTTGGTATTTTAAAAATACAGCCGTTGTACTGCCCAATTTTTTTTTTAAAAAGAGAGATATTCAGTTAGCATTGCATAGTCGAATTAAGGATACTGTGAGTGTCTTTAGCCCGAGTATACGACAGTTGTCATGAGCCCGATGTAGTACCGGGTTGTGACAATTAATATGCATAGAAACGTCACTGAAAGTTTCTTGTATGGACATCCAATCAAAGCATACAAGTGTAGTAAATGGAACATCTTAAGGTCTTTATGGATATTCATGTAAAATGGAATAGAAGCATATATTCAAATGTTTTTGTTTTAAGAGGATGTATGTATAATCTAATTATAAACAATTAGATACTACTTAATATGATGTTTTGCTAGTTATATATGATTATACTCTTTTATTCCAATTCCAAACCAAAAACGCCAAGCATCAATTTTTGCATGCTACTATCAAAATTACATAATTCTTGTGTAAAATTTTTGCATATGGTATGCCAAATCAGGTGTGTATCTTTCCCTAACATGCAGTCACATGCACATAGCAGATGGTTGTGAATTAGTTGAGTTTTTCAATAAAGCTAAAGTCACTGACCTGAGACTTCATGGGAGGCTATTTACTTGGTCTAATAAACAACAAGGTCAAACACTAATCTAAAAAAAGCTAGACAGGACAGTTGTAAATCATAGTTGGTTAGTGCAATACCCTCTTTTTTATGATGAATTTGGGGAAAACTATTTCTCAAACCATTCCTCCATTAGCATTCATAACGTCCAAACTGTTGACAAACCCGAAGCTTCATTTAGATTCTTCAATGGCCTTGCACACTAGGATGGGTTTATGGAATTGGTTGCATCTAGTTGGGCTTACAACGTTGAAGGTTTTAAATCCTTCCAACTTATGCAAAAGCTGAAAAGGTTAAACATGCTCTAAAAGTTTTATTAAAAGCTAACCAGAGTTCAACTAAGTTCACTCAACAGCTACTCTATGAAGCGCAAAAGGCTTGCTTCCTGTCTCCTCATAACAATCTATTGAAGTAAACCAGAAGTGCTAGATTAAAAGACCATCAGGATGCTTTAACTTTGCACAATTCCATACTAAAGCAGAAAGCTCGGATAGATTGGCTTAGAGATTATGACTATAATACTATATTTTTCCATGCCTTTCTTCTAGCAAGGAGGAATATAAATCTAATTATGAAACTTAAATACCCTTCGGGTGCTTCAGTCTCTGATCAGGACTCTTTGTCTAGACTTACAAGAGACTTTTTCCTTCAGCTTATGGACACTAAAGCTAGTTCATATGATAGTCATTCCATTCGTGATTATTTTGAGAGTCCCCTTTTGTAGGATATTAAGGACTATCTTTCGACTCCTTTTACTAGCTTGGAAGTTAAATAGATCAATTTTAAACTACATCCCTCCAAATCTCTAGGCCCTGATGGCTTCATTACATGATTTTTTAATATACTTGGGAGATTACAGGCATTTTATTTACTGAAGTAATATTAAAGTGCTTGTCCTCTTGTACAATGTTGAAGGAGATGAATCACACATTCATCTGTCTGGTTCCTAAAAAGCTAAATTCAGATACATTGTCAAAATTCAGACCTATTTTCTAATGTAACATAGTCTACAAAGTAATCGTAGAACCCTTTGCTAATAGTTTGAGGTCAGTTTTATCTACAATCATTAATCCAACTCAAAGTACATTTATCTAAGGCAAATTAATAGGAGATAACGTACTGCTTATGCAAGATTTTTTGAAAGATTATAACTTTTGAAGAAATATTGACGTTGCTATTGGAAGATAGATTTCTTCAAGGCTTTGGACATAATCAATTAGGAATTCATTTACTATTATCTGGAAGCTCTGGAATTCCCCACTAATTTCATTGACTAGATTATGATTTGTTTAAATCAATTAGTATACTTACGAATAGGATCCCACCAAGCCTTTATCTTATGCTAGAGGTGTTAGACAAGGGGACTCGCTTTCTCCTTATCTTTTTACCCTAGTTATAGAAGGTCTCTCACGACTTATCAAGAAGATTATTGGTTGCAATGAAAGGTTTCTCTATCATTGCAAATGCAGTGCTTTCAAGCTAACTCATTTAATGTTCGCTGATGATTTGATTCTTCTTTCGAGAGTAGATACATAATCAATGAAGATGCTAAAGGTTCTCTTTTTGCATTTTTCTAAATGGCCAGGTTTTGAAGTGAATATAAATAAAAACAGCCTCCGTTATTCTAAAGATATAAGGAATTCTGAGGAACTATCCAAGATTACTGAACTAAACTATATACTCTTCCTTTTTGATACTTAGGAGTTCCTATTTCTTATTTAAATCCAAAGTATTTTGATTGCATACCACTCATAAAAAAAAAAGATAAAAGTTAGAATCAATACTTGGCAGAATTGTTTCCTTTCTCTTGCTGCTAGGGTCATTCTGATTGTTTCTACTCTGGTTAATCTATATGTCTATTGGATATTGCATATAATTCTACCTAAAAAGTTTACAAGGAGACTGATAACATTTTGAAAGCTTTCTTATGGAATGGGAACTCTGAAAACTCCAAAGAAGCTAAAGTCAAATGGTCTAAAGTGACTATTCCTAAAAAGCAAGGAGGATTGAGGATCATCTCTATATTTCTTATGCAAAAAGTGATTCTATGAAAAAGTATTTGGTGGCTATTTACAGATAAATAGGCTATTTAGGTTAAATGGATCCATGAAATATATCTCTGAATTGAAAGCTTTTGGCAACTTTCTATTTCTAGAGAGTACTCTTAATTCTTTTTGCATATGTTAAAGCTAAGATATGAGGTCTTTCCTTTGATTAAACATGTATTAAACAATGGTTAGAATATATGAGTGTGGTTTGATAACTGAATTGATCATAGCCCTCTTCTACAAAGGTCTGAGCTATCCAATCTTACTAATAGACTTCCTTTTTCCTCTAAAGCATGTTCTTTGAAGAACCAAGCTCACTGGGTTGGTAATTTCAAAGGTTCTAATTGATAGTGGGATATTTACCCCAGATCATTAACAACCAGAGGCAGGATATGGTAACCTGGATCCCAAATAACTCGGGTACTTTCATGAATAAATCTTGCTATAAGGCTATGTGGGGAGAAGGCGTGAATATCAATTGGTACAATCTCCTCTGGAAACAATCTCTTATTTATAAAGCCTCTATTTTCACTTGGTTAGTAATAAAGAATAGGATCCATACAAAAAATAGATGGTTTGGAACTGAACCTAAGCTTTATAAAGAGACGGTAGAGGATCGAGAATATCTTTCCTTCCAATGTAGCTATTATAAAGTGGTATGGAGCAAAATTTTACATTTGCTATTGAATGTCTCCCCTTTTTGTGATTGGCCTTCCACTCTTAACTGAATCATTAACACTGCTAATCATAGTAAGCACGATGCCCTAATCTACAAGTCCACCTTCGCTATTGCTATTTATTCAACATGGAAGGAAAGGAACAAGATGATATACAAAAATGAGGAAATTAACAAATATATCTTAGCTGACAATACCTTCAATTGGATCTGAGGTGTTATGATTGCTAAATCTAATCATTATGCTTTATCTACAGGAATTGAAATTTGTAATATTTTCTAACTTCACTCACTATAATCTGTTTTATTTTGTCTTTAGTTTTGTAATTTTTTCTTATTGAACTCATTGTAATATTGGGATAACTTTGCTATTGTTCTTTAATTATTATTTAACTTAAAAAAACAAAAACAACATATGTTATATTTAAACAAGTCTAGTAATAGGCAAGAAACTAATCCCAACCTTACAACTTCTTTACTAATCATTGAAAAAAGTCAAAAAATCAACATATCATATACACAAAGCTTCCTGATTTGCAAGAATCTGTAGGTCATAATATGTGCAAGATTTCCTGTATATTTTTACAAAGAGGGTATTTCCATGTATTTCCTATGATTTAAACTTACAACTTTATAATTACAAAAAAACAATTTTACCGATTGTTCCAAGACTTATCCTACCATCGAAATCACTTTTATTTACCCACAACATCAGACAAACCCTTTTCTTGGAAAGAAAAATATCAAATGCACCCATTTGTATTAACTAACTTTAGATAATCCTTTTAGTCTCTATCTTAATATCTTATTATCATAAATGAATTTTTAAGCCAATAAAATTAGATGAATTGGTTCATTTCAATTATGCAAACGTTTCAAAACTTTTTAAACATGTTTAAGGAACATAATTCATAAACAGTGTGATTTAGAAAAAAAATACAAGAAAAAGGTATATCCAACCATTATAAGGAATATTACGTATTCTCCAGCTTTAATACAAGAATATTACGTATTCCTATTATCTTTATAATAAGGCACTTAAAAAAGAGAATATTAAACAACTTTGTTCTATAATAATATTATTGGCATTTTGATTGTGCCGTTGGACTTCTTTTGGTCTGAGGGAGCGATAGAGAGACAGGAGGAGGGAGAGATAGGAACGAACCCGTCGCAAGGCTAGGTACTCGTCTACGTATGTATATATGGGTGTATTGCTTGTATAAACCTATCTCCGGCGATTGAAGTTTTTCTGTGTGTTGTTGGGATTCTATTTTAGCAAATTTAGGCTTTCTTCTATGTTCTTGGAAGTTTGGGGTTTTCTCGTTTTCTGATTTGGGAGTATTGTTTAGATGGCGCTAAACGAGCAATTAAACAAGTTCAATAAGCAGCAAGAGAGGTGTCAGTCGATTCTCTCCAGCGTTCCCAGGGCGGGGCCTTCCAAGCCGGTCCCCTCTGCTCCGGCAAGGCCTACGGTGGTTCCAACGTCTCGGAGTCCAGCTCCGGCCGTCAAGTTTTCCAATGACACCGAGAGACTTCAGCATATTAACAGTATCCGGAAAGCCCCCGTCGGTGCCCAAATCAAACGCGTCATTGATCTTCTCCTAGAGGTTACAATTCTATTTTCAATTGATGATGAATCAAAAAGTTGGATTACTGAAAGTTGGTCTCAGTAATTTGGCAATTTTCATTGGTCTGCGGGATCCTTAGAACAATCTTCATTATGGTTGTCCATAGTTGTGTTCTTGTTACTGGAAGTGTTTGAAAGTGAAGAAGTTTCTAGGCATCAAATTCTTCTAGAATTGTATGTACCCTTGTTGAGGAATTAGTTGGATTTGATCCTAACTATTTTGTGTTGTTTTTCGTGATTGCACAGTAGTTGACTTGCTTTGTCTTTCTAGCATGCCTTGATGGTTTTCTTTTTGCTTTTGATTGAGGCTAATTCTGTGAATTTGCTAGATTGTCAACCACCTTATTGAGCACTTTGTTGTCTGACATTGTCTGTCTAAAAGGAAAACCAGTTTCTGTATGTAGTAGATATGATGGCTTAGGTACAATCCCCAACCTATGTTGTTTCAGTTTTATATCTTGTTTTTCCATAACAATTGGTTTCTCTAGGATAAGTTCTAGCTGCTAAAAATATTGCATTTTTAGAAGCATTAACTGTTCCTTAATTCATTGATTTTTGTTTACAGACAAGGCAACATCTAACACCAGAACAAATAAATGAAGCATGCTATGTTGATGTGAACTCCAACAAAGCTGTCTTTGACAGTTTGAGGAACAATCTTAAAGTGAGCTATGATGGCAGGCGCTTCTCGTACAAGGTGACTTAATGCTATCCATCCGCTAACTTGAAAAGATTGTCAATTTTTCGGATCAGGAACTGAATCATTTCTACTGATTTAGTTACGACCTTAATATTTACTCTTTTTAATGGAGGATGACAATATCGGTTTTAAATTGTTATAGTCCAAGCATGACTTGAAGGACAAAAATCAGCTTCTTTACTTGGTACGAAAATATCCAGAAGGTATACCTGTCATTGATCTCAAGGATGCATACCCAACTGTAATGGAGGACTTACAGGTATATCTAACATGTGGGCGGAGGATAGCTATTTCCAACCTCTGTATTTTCATTCGATTGTTTTCTCATTTCTTTTATCAAATTGAAATTTATGTCATATTCAATCTTTGTGTTTGTTGTCTGTTTCACTTCTGGAGGAGTTGTAAGTGCATGCATGTCTTCTGAATTTGTGGGGCTGCTATTGGGTGCTTTTTAGTTGAAAGTCAGTTCTTCTCTTGTTTTTCATTATCTTTGGCATACAAAGGCAGGAAGGGCAGAAGCAGGTATCGGTGTCATAATTGAAAAGCAAAATCATAAAATTTTAAAGGTGGTTATTTTTGGATGATATATTAGTTTAAGAGTTGGATGAAAGCTGGTACTGAGGATGAGATCGAAATTTGGTGTTTGTTTTTTCCTTGTCTTATAATCAAGTTTAAAAGAATGATGTTCAAAGTTTAGGTTTAGGCTGGATGGGCTTCTTTGGTGAATGAGCCCTCAGCTATAGGGATGGAGCTTGAGAAATTTATAGTAAGCTCATTAAGATCAGATCATTTTAAACATGCCAAAAAGTGGTTCAGTTCAGCTAATTTGTTCCTTATGAAACATAGGCCTGAAATTGAAGCCATGCTGATAATTATAATTTTGCATATAAATGTTCTGTACAATCCACAGTGAAACTTGAAAAATCAATATTTTCCAGGCTCTGAAAGCTGCAGGCCAGATATGGCTACTGTCAAACTTTGACTCGCAGGAGGATATTGCATATCCAAATGATCCTAGAGCAGTTATTAAGGTGGATGATGACCTTAAACAGCTTTTTAGGGGTATTGAATTGCCACGTGATATGCTTGATATTGAGAAGGATATACAGAAGAATGGAATGAAGCCTGCTACCAACACTGCAAAGAGGAGGGCTGCAGCCCAGGTTCATGGAATTTCCACCAAGCAAAAGATGAAGAAAAAGAAGAAGCATGAAATCAGCAAGAGGACTAAGCTGACCAATGCTCACCTTCCAGAGCTTTTCCAGAACCTTGGTTCTTGAACTTAATGGTTAGATTTAGCTGTTGTGTTGATTGTGCTGAATCATTTGCCATTGGAGATATGCTGAAGTTTATGAAGTTGTCATTTGAGATTGCAAGTTATCTTAATAGGATGGGACGGAGATTTCAGATTGATGTTTATGTTTGCTGCTGAATAAACAGCTCCCAGAAAATGTTGAAACGGGTATCACCTTTTGCTAAGTAATTTTGGTCAACCTTCAAATGTTGTATGCTTGCCTGAGATTTAAGGGTGGATGACTTCCTCCCAAACGTTTCTATCCATCAAGATGTAAAATTATAGAACATGTTTACGAGTTTTATATGTTTGTATGGACTTTAGAATTGCAAGTGTTTTTGATAGAACTCTAGTCTTAGAATACTAGAGATTTACTGTATTATTTCAATATAACAGTAATGTATATATCATTACAGTATAGAAGTATGATATTTTTCACTAACCAGAGCAGAATTGTTTCTCAGAAGGTATGAGTATCCTTCTGTCACAAAGTATTCTCACTTTTTCTGCCTGCTCTCCTCCCTTCTCTCTCTCTTTATAAACCCCCCTCCCTCGGTACATTATGTTATGCCTCACTAATTTGCCATATCAGCTGGTAACTAACTTCCCCCTGGCCCCACTGTTCTTCCTTCTGGAATACACTTTCCATACTAGCGGTTTAGTCCCTTTTCTATTGTTCCTCCCATTGCCTAAATCTCTCTCCCCTTCGTAGATCCTATCATTTCCCCCTCCTGGAAGAGCAGCCTTGTCCTCAAGGCTGAAGTGAGAAAATTGACTCCAGTTCACATATTCATCCTCCCATGTAGCTTCTTCCCCTGTCTGGCCCTTCCATTTGACCAACCCTTGTTGTGTTAAGTGCCCAAATGTAGGTACTGTTCTATTGGCCAACTCACTTTCAGGTTCTGGAAAATTATTCAACACTTGGTTTAGCTCCCCTTCCTCTTTTCTGGTAAGCTGAATATGTTGCTCCTCCCTTATAGTTATTCCTTCAGTCGATAGGAAGCTCCCACCCGAGATAGCAAGGAGATCCTGCCAACACACTGAATCTTCGTGATACCCACTGCCTCTCGGTGTGATCTGGAGTCTTGCATTGCCACAAAGTCGTACCTTTTGTCCCTTGTGTTGGAATTGCATGGTCATCTCCTTCCAATCCATCATGACCTTTCCTAGTGTTTGTAACCAAGCAACCCATAAGATCACATCCATTCCTTCTAAATCTAGGACATAAGCATCAATCCTCCAATTCATTTTTCCCACCCGAATAGGAATTTCCAAACACTTCCCTCGAGTAGTCACCCTATGACCATCTCTCAATCTGGTTCCTAATGCTTTGCTTGACCCCACTGTCAACCCCAAACCACTGACCAGCTCAAAAGAAATGAAGTTATGGCTGGCTCCGCTATCCACTAGAAACACAAGCGGAATTCCTTATAGCTGCCCTGCCATCCGCAGAGTTTTAGTCTCAGGTATCATTGCTCCATTCACTCCAATTACCCCCATGGTTCGGCATTCCAAAGCTGTATCACCCTCCTCCTCAGTTTATGCTTCCAATGCGATAATTTCTCCATTCTCATTCAAGGTTTCGTTATCATCCAAAATCAGTAATCTTAGCTATTTTTCCGCACATTGATGAAGAAGATGAAACTTCTCCCCACACTTGAAACATAGACCCTTCGCCTTTCGATCCATGAGCTCTTGGTACGAGAGATGACGCAATCCTTTATTCCTCCCTGTCGGTCTCCTCCTATCACCTTCCGATTGTCTAGTGGTTGCCGCCATGGGTGGAGTGACTATTCGGGGCTGCGCATGGGGTTCGGGTTGAGACCCAGCTAGTTCCCAGTTTCTTCCTGCCCAAATGCCGCCCACATACCTCCTACAACCTGTCGGGTTTGGAGGCTTCGTCTCCCTATGGGTTGGGTTGACCCGAAAATTGCCCCTAAAAGGACTCCCTCTGTGTGGAGTCCATACGCGCGCTCGAGAGTCCGAGCCTTCAACACCGCCGTACTCCTCATCTACTCATCTTCCACCGCCCTCGCTATCTTCATCAGTTGGTACCTGTTCACAGGTCCAAACGTACGTACTCTCCTTCGAATATCAACTCGCAAGCCACTCATGAAGTATCCCATAAATTGCTCCTTCGGTAGTCGACCCACCTGCGACGAGATGAACTCGAAGGCTTCAATATATTCTTCAACGGTGTCCGTTTGCCACAGATCCGACAACTCCTCAAACGGGTTATCAAATCGTCTTCCTCCATAACGATCTACTAGGGCTTTCTTAAATTTTTCCCAGTCCAGCTCTTCTGTCATCTCCTTCAGAAGATTGAACCAATGTATGGTTGATCCTTCCATACTTAAAAGTGTTAGTTTAACCTTCACCGGTTTTGAAGTATTGTGAACCTCAAAGTAAACTTCTGCCCTAGTAATCCATCCCACTGGATCGGTCCCGTCGAACATTGGTAATTCTACTTTACATACTGACATCCGGTATTCCTCCATCGTGTCGTAGGAATGCTCCATCGGAGTTGATTGCCGAAGAGGTTGTGTATTTCTTTCACCCGTCAACGTTGGCCCCCTTCCCGCGGTATCATTCCCCTGTCCCTCTTCTGGTCTCTTGCCCATCATCCTGCTCATTTCCAGTAGCAATACTCGTTGCATCTCTCCCATAGCCATCCGCATGGATTATTAAATTTCCTCTACTCCAGCCTTCTAGATTTGCCATGCGGGATTCCAACACTTCGACTCTATCGGACATCTTAGGTGGCATCAAGGTATGTTACTCTGAATATTATAGCGTTTGTGAAAGTCCTTCAAAAGCTGATCCTCCCCTCTCGTTATTCGACAGGTCGGACCAATGATAGAACTCTAGTCTTAGAATACTAGAGATTTACTGTATTATTTCAATATAATCGTAATGTATATATCATTACAGTATAGAAGTATGATATTTCTCACTAACAAGAGAAGAATTGCTCTTCAAAAGGTATGAGTATCCTTCTGTCACAAAGTATTCTCACTTTTTCTGCCTGCTCTCCTCCCTTCTCTCTCTCTCTTTATAAACCCCCCTCCTCAGGTACATTTTGTTATGCCTAACTAATTTGCCATATCAGCTGGTAACTAACTTCCCCCTGGCCCCACTGTTCTTCCTTCTATAATACACTTTCCACACTAGCAGTTTAGTCCCTTTTCTATTGTTCCTCCCATTGTCTAAATCTCTCTCTCTCCCGTAGATCCTATTAGTTTTGAACTGGTCTTGTGCAATTTGACTATTGACATCTTTTGCAGAACCTGTTTGGACAAGATAGTCGCTAAAATAAAACATAGCTTCGTGTTGTTACTTCTGCATTCATCCTCAATTTGAATACAGAAGTAACAAAGGTTTGTAGGAAGCCATACAACATACTTTGCTTTTTAGCTTGATTTGAAGCTCGGCACAATCCGAGATCGGATGAACTGTCTAATACAATGCCATTTTGGGGGCTGAGTTGTTCGTGACATATGGGCTGGGTTGGGTTGCTTTCCTATTCCATGCAATGTCATTTTGGGGTTGGGTTGTTCGAGACATATGGGTTGCGTTGGGTTGATTTCCTCCTCTTCCCCTGCATGATATCTAGCTTGAAATTCAGTTAATTTAAATTTGATCTTAACTTTAGGTTGAGCTGAGTTTGTCATATTTATTTGAGCCTAAAAGCAATTCTTAAAAGGATCCGACTAAGTAGTTAATAAGTGGTGCCTATCATTGGCCATTATTTATCATGCAAGTTTTTTTAATTAATGGAGATGTCTAAATGACATTTTTCTATTATAAATATTGTAGTAGGTAAATGAGTAATTTATTTGATGCTAACCATATTTTTAGAAGTTTGAAAGTAACTCTTCTACGCCAGAATTCGAATTTATTCCACTTATTTCAATTTCTTTTAATCTTCTTTTTTCATTACCAATTATTGAAGATAACCCAAAAATAAAGAAATATAGTTTTGTTATCACTTTTAAAATATTATTTTTAAATGTCTAAATAAGAATAGTTCAATTAGTCAGGAAGTCAAGAACTCCTAATTTTGTTAACTCACCGGCATAACAAATCCATAAACATAGTATGCAAGTAATGTATTCCTCTTTTTCCCTCCCCGTGGAGTTTTTATGTTTATATTTTATCTTTGTAATTGATTTGTTTAAATATGCATTTAAACATGGTCTCATAAGTCTTCAATGACTAGAGTAGGTATTTGTACCTTTTTGTTGGGTATAGTGAGGTATCATTTGCATAAGTGATTTGGATTTGTTATGTAGAGTAGGACATATTATAAGTTGATGTGAATAATACTTATGCTTTTGTTCTCAAAGTTTGCAAAAGAAGGTAAAAATATTATTAGATCACCATCTCCTCCACAACAAAAAGAGAAGAAGGTCATAAAGGTAAAATAGAAGTAATTAACAAGCAAATTGGAATAAACAAGAGGATGATTTTAAAGCTTGAATTTATATATCAGGGATGGTGTTGTTGTTGACACTTCTAACACACAGAACAAGATATGGAATTTGACCTATTTTAAACTACTAAAGTTTATTTATAAAGTATGAATACGTTTTGATGTTGACTATAATGTATTAGAATTTGCAATGTTATGTAAAGAAGGTGTATGAATTGATATAGAGCCTAATTCCTGTGTAGTTGAAGTGAGTCATTATATGGAATTTAGTTATCAGATATGAAGAGGTTTATGTTGAGGAGGGATCTCCGCTATTAGCTATGTATTCGCTTTGATTTAGATGAAATTTCTTTGAATATTATTGGCTATGTATTCGCTTTGATTTGGATGAGATTTTGTTGAATATTAGGGAGGATCAAGTTAAGGAGATTTATGGGGATAACGTGACATAAATCGTGGGAGCTCTGAATATAATGAAATGAGTAAGTACAAAAATTTAATACCACAATATTGAGAGTTTAGTTGGAGCATGAAATCAATGATCACCAAATAGTAATTAAATACGAACTTAAGAAAGTTAGGAGTGCACGAAAGGAGAAAAGTTTCTAGCAGAACTTTCTTCTTATATATTGAGTATATTTTTATGCTTAAATGCCAACTACGATATTAGCACGTAGGTGCTAAAAACCTTATTGATATAATTGTAAATCACAAATGCATGATGTAGTTATAGCTAGCACAAACAAATATGGGTAGATTCTACAAGTATTAGTAATGACCTCTTTTCTATTATCTAATCAACGAATAAGATGATGATTTAATTTTAAACTATACTAAACTAGAACTCAACACAATAACGAACCAGAAAGTAGAAAACACAATGATTAAACAGTATTAAATAGCTATCACCTAGGTAGTGAATCTGCCTAAGATATCTTAAATATTAACCTTTTATCATGTAATTTAATTATTAATCATTGGACACTAGAAAATCCTATATTATGTTAATATCTTTCTCAATAATATTAATAATTAATTCTTAGTTCATTAACTGAAATTTCTTTCTAGTTAAAACCTATAAGATCACATTACTCGATTTAAGAATTTCTCTGTTAGGCTCCCTAATCAAAAGGGTTTATGCTTACTTATCTATAGGTTTATATGAAACTCCTCCTAATTATGGTAGATCTATTCATACAAGAGGATTTCTTAATATCAATCTTACGAAATCAAACAATGAACTAATATCCTAGATATCTTAATTCAATAATAGAAACACATAATTGAACCTTTATGGATCAATCAATCAAATTGCATTAAGTAAAGGGACAAATTAAAGCATCCATCCCAACTTAACTTGGTTCCTAAACATAGAAAACGAAACAAACATAAAAAATTTAAAAAATGAAAAATAAAAGAATCTATAGAGATGTATATCCCCCTTTTCTTTAATGAAATTCCCTTAAATCCTTGATTGAAGGTTGCTCTCGCGGATCTCTTAAACTAATATTCATGTTTTCCTTATCCTAGGTTTGGAATTATGTTCGTAACTCTAATTTAGGTTGTAACTTCCAACTCTAGTCACTTCCTTCCTGTCTCATCTTTATAATTACCTTCTTTATTGTGAAACTAGGGTTTTTGGAATATATATGGTTAGTCACACAATCGTGTGAGTGACTGGGCACGAGACATGTTCGTGTATGTTACTTATATGGGTGTGTATCTCCACATAGACAAAAACAACATCTTTGAGGCTTAACACACTTACAATCCCTTACATGGGCCCTTTACACGACCTTATATATTACTCACAAGGGCATGTATCTCTAAAATGGCTCTAATTCTTTTGTTTTATGCACAATTTCCCCCTAATTATCCTCCTTTTGATTAATGAAGGCAATTGAGTCCTAAAAATATAATTAAAAGAAAATAAGTACCAAAAATAACTTGAAACTCTCAAATAACAAGCAAAATACTCTCAATATAGGCATAAAAATATAGTACATTAATCATTTTTCAAACATCCCCATACTTAATCTTTTTCTTATATTCAAGCAAATCATAATCAAAACCATCAATATTAAAGACATCCATCCCTTATTAACCTCAACCAATCCATTCGCATCCTAAATCATCATATCATATTAATCAAATTAATCTGTAATTAGATTCAAGTTGTCCTAGAATAAACTTCCATAAGTCAATATCAATAGTAATCATATTGATAATTCATAGGCATAGATTGCATTGTATTTTTATAGGTAATTTGATATGTGCTTAGTGGTTAATTTGATTGTTTAGTATGTGTTTAGGTTAAGAATTGTGTTAGTTCATAAATATTTATATGTTAAGTGTTCTTTAGGTGAGAACATGTTTTTGAAACTTCAATTTTATATATAAATATGAGGTGCTGTTATGAGTTTGTTAATGTTTCAGGACATTCGGAGGAGTTTTGAAGGAGAACCAAACAAAAACATAGTGTTGGGCCCCGAAAATTTTTTCATTTATTTAGGGATTTATTTGTTTATTCGCTTACTTTAATTACTTTTTATTTTG
>JANVCQ010000230.1:31626651-31648994 GCA_025531925.1 Erythroxylum plowmanianum
TTTCATTAGGTTCCGATCAAGAGAGACGACCCGAGGTTGCATCCTATACTGCAATCCTTGGTATAAATTATTTTTGACCGGTTTCCAAGGATCGACTTTAAGGTCGAATCGACAAAGCTGCGATCACACACACGAAGGGTTCATTAAAACTCTTCATCGCCTAAAGTCTAGTTTTTATTGTAAAGGAATCAAGAAGAATGTTAGGGATCAGCTCATCAAAAGCTGTGACACTTGCCAACGAAATAAAGTCGAGCAACTCACACCAATAGGATTACTTCAAAGACTTCTTGTACCACAACAAATATGGCAGGAGATAGTAATGGATTTGATTGAAGGGTTACCATGCTTAGAAGGAAAAACTACCATTTTAGTAGTGGTAGATAAATTATCCAAATATGCACATTTTATAGCTATTTCTCATCCCCATACTGCTTTCGGAGTAGCACAAATATTTTTCAACTCCATGGGATGCCTCGTTCTATTGTTTATGATAGGGACCTAACTTTTACAAGTGCATTTTGGAGAGAATTGTTTCATTTGAATGGCACATCATTTAATTTTAACTCTTCCTATCTTAGACCGACGGACAAATCAAGGTAGTCAATTGAATATTAGAAATGTATCTTATGTGCTTTTCAAACTACCAACCAAAAGCCTGGATTAAGTGATTGGCATGGGCAGAATATTGCTACAATACAAGCTGACATTCTACGATTTGATGGACACCTTTTGAATTAGTGTATGGATGGCCCCCTCCTTCTCTTTTAAGTCACATTTTGGGATCAACAAAAGTAACAGCTGTTGAAAAAGTTCTAGAAGAGAGAGAAGTGATTCTTCAAGAATTAAGGAGTAGGATTAAAGAGGCTCAAGCAAGGATGAAACAAATCTATGATGCCAAACATAGAGAAAAAGAATTCTCACTTAGAGATTGGGTTTATGTAAAAATACAACCTTATAAGCAAAAGACTTTAGCTACTAGAAGAAATCAAAAGTTATTTGTTAAATACTTTAGGCCCTTCAAAGTCTTGCAACGTCTTGGAGTTGTAGCTTATAAATTAGATTTGCTTCTTGAGATGCATATTCATCCAGTATTTCATATGTCTCAGTTTAAAAAAGATGTGGAAATAGTGTTGTTGTTCAAGAACAATTGTCGACAGAAATCACTACTTAGAATGATTTTCTAAGGCCTCAAGCCATATTGGATCGTCGTGTCAAAAGGGGGAAGCATGAGGTGTTAATTCATTGGAAGGAGATGTCTCCAGCAGATTCACCTGGGAAGATGTTGATTACATTAAAAGCCAATTTGTAGATGTCGTCCTTGCAGACAAGGGTGAAACTAAAGGGGAAGGGTTTGTTATATGCTCTTATTAAGGTCCAAATTTTTTATCTTCGTTTTTATTTCATTGTTACTTACTACTTTCAAGAGTAGATAAAGTTTAGCTATTAGCTTGAATAAGTCAAACTAGCTTGTTCCTATATTTTAGATTTTCAATTGTGATTCTGAATATAATAAAAGCCTATTTAAAGGCTATCGAATGGAAGAAAGAGTATCCCTTATTTATTCTTTGAAACTGATTTTTTGTAGAGATTTTTTTAGTTCCCCTGAAGCAACTAGAATTTTATTTTATTTTTTCTCTACTACTATCACTACGGGGGAAGGACAAACCTTCAACTAGCTAGAACATACCCGATTCCTCTCGAGTTTTGCCAATACTCACCGTACGGAGCAAAACCCTTTGCCCTATGGAAAAGCAGCTTGTATGCTGACTCTTTCATGGGCTTATCAGCCGGAACTATTCAACATTTCCCTAGCAGTTTCAAGGTCACTTGAAATCACAAACCGAGTGAAACCCACGGAGAAGGCCCTCAAATGCTTGGCTTTGAATCTCTCAATAAGGTTAGCAAGAACACGATGTGGTGCTGACCCAGTGAACGCACTTAACAACCCAGCCAAAGGCAAACTAGATGGACTAGGAATAACAAAACTAGATGGTGGGCAAAGTGTGGCAGACGTGACAAAGACGAGAAGGTTTAGGTTTAGGTTAAGTTTTAATTTTAAATTTTAAATTTTAATATTAATTAATGTTATTTTATTATAATCTAACCTAAAATTTTACTTATGTGTAATTTAACACACAAATGATGTGGCAAGTCATATCAACTTCATTAGCTCAATAACTAAAATTAAAATTTTAAATATTTTATTTCTATTTTAAAATTTGGACTATAATTATAAAATTTTAGACAGTTTAAATTTTTTTGATAATTAATCAATTAGATAATGTACTGTTGTCGTTTCTTCTTACATCTGCAACAACTGCCTCATATCTTTGTACTTTGGTGGGCTTGATTCATAGACCATGTACTATTATGTTCTATGCACTATTAGTTGGTCTCTTGTATGAGGCTGATTCATTAGTGGGTTGGAATGGGAGTTGTCCTTTTGAAGGTGCATGATTTCCAAGTCGGGTTATAAGAAATGGTAAATGATTTGTTATGCACGCAGATATGGCATGGAAGCATATGTTCACTTCAAAACTTTTTGACTTTAACATGAGTTGTCTATAACACTTCTCGTCCTAGTTTTGGATTAACAATTTCACAAGCTCCAAATCATAATTGATAGGATATAAACTTCTTTGAGATATATAATAGCATGAAATGGATCCGGGTGAACTATGGATTAGAGTATATAACTGAGTTTACATATGTTGGTAGTTTCACGAATCAACTTTTATTTTCTTTTCAGATGATTATCTTGTGCAAGTCCCATATGGACAAGGACCGACAAAGGAGATTGTCTCTCTCGCAAGTCCTTTTATTTTTTTGGTGTCAAATTAAACTTTACTTTAGGCATACTAAAATACAGCATTTTGGATTCTGACCAGATTGGTAGTGTTGACTTTTGGGATTTTATTAGTCGCAATTAGCACATATGTTTCTCCTCATCAGTACTTCTTCACAGTTTCCTCCTAAACCTTGAGTTAGGAAACTTGCCCGGTTGTAAATTCTTCAATTAATTACCCAATATTTTATTTACTATGACACCTAGTATTAAAACATCAATTTTGTTTTCGGTAAATTACTGGGTTGAATGTACCATGCACAAGGGTGTACCAATATATCACCTGTAAAAATACTCCTGTCGTAATTATATTTAATTCACAAGCTGAAAACCTGTGATTAATTATACTGATAAAAGTCTTCGCAAAAGCAAGAAAAGGTTTAGGGTCCGTAGCTATTACAACTTGCCTGCTACTTATCTTTAACATGCTTTGATTATTCTTTAGCATTAACTACAGGGAGTAATCGCACTAAAAACATTAATTATAAGGCGGCCCAAGGTCTTCGGACCCTTTGAGTTGCAATCAAAACATTAAATCTATTTCATATTATTGGGTGTTTGTGTCAAAGTTTAAACAGTCAATGACAAATGAGAGGACTGAGAATCTTTAACGTATGATACATCATAGATTTTATCATCACATGACTCGTTATATTGAAATTAAGTTCTAAATATTGCCATTATAGTTCGGATTTAACCTAATTTGACTTAAATTTAATAAGAAAATTTTTTATCAAATTTTGAGTTACAAATTTGATATAACATGCTTTATTTTTAATAATAAGTATTATAGTTTGGTTGTGCATAATATTTGCTCTTCTTCTATTAGAGGATTTGTCACAGTTAGCCAACCAATTGTACTCTTTGGTAGAATATAAACTTGGTATGTCAATTTTGATTTATCATTACGTTATTTGCAACTTAAATTTCATTCACTAATTTAATCAACGACTTATAATTGCATAGACATATTGAACAAAAGTTGGATGAATCATCGAAAATGATTTAGTCCATACTTAGAAAGAATGAAGACTTTTATGAAATTTTTAAATGATCAAAGAAGTTCAGAATGTGAAATTCATTGTCCACACATATATTTCTTAAATTTCAACAATCAAAGTCAAGAAGTGGTATATAGTCATTTGTTAATTCGAGGTATAAATAAATTCTATTCTAAATGAATTTATAATAGCGAACGTTCTGAAGCTAGTACTACTAGTAGTTTTGATCTAGGTGATAATAGTGATAACAATACCGATGTAGATGATGAAATTCAAGAAATGTTGAAAGATGTGGGGAATTATGTGGAGACTATGGATGGTACTGTACCTAATACTTTTGGTAGAATTAAAAAAATAATTTTGAAAGAAGCCTAAAATGAAATATATTCAGGGTGTTTTTATTATAATGTTGTTGCACTTGAAGGTATATATTAGGTGGAGTTAAAAAAATTTGACATGTTGATTGACTTGCTTAAAGATGCATTACTAATTGGCCATAAATTACTATGAGGCAAAAAAAATACAATTAGGATGTATATCAGCACATGCTTGTAAGTATGATTGTGCTATCTTTTGGAAGGAGTTTAAAGATCTTCAGAAATGTCCAATTTGTGGTAAATCAAGGTGGCAAGTAGGTGATGGAAAAGGAAAAAAGATACTCTATAAAGTGTTGAGATACTTCCCCATTAAACTATGACTATAAAAGTTGTTTATGTTAACAAAATCAACCATATATATGACGTGGCATAAACCAAAATGCATTAAAGATAATTTCATGCGTGATCTAATAAACTTAAAGGGACAAAAATACTTTGATGGGAAGTTTCCATAATTTACAAAGTATTGTTGTAATGTTCAACCTAGAATAGCTTTTGATGGATTTAATCCATTTGGTAAAGTGAGTACTTCTTAATGCATGTGGCCAACAATTTTTGTGCTATGCAATTTTCCTCTATGGAAATGCATGAAGGAGCCCTTTTTCTTATTGTCTTTACTTATTCTAGAGCCTATTGCTCATGATAAAGATATTGATGTATATATGTAACCATTAATTGATGATTTAAAAGATCTTTAGGCAGTTGGGTTAGAAACTTATGATGCTATAGAAGGTGAAAAATTTTAAATGAATATGGCTATTTTATAGACTACAAATGATTTTCTAACCTATGACAATTTGTCTAGATGAAGTACTAAAGGGTATATGGCATATCCTGTGTGTAATAATCAAACTTATTCTATAAGGCTATGAAGCAAAATATAAAATATGGGACATTGCTATGAAGCAAAATATAAAAACATTCATGTTACTTGGCATATGGCCATAGATGGTAACGAAGTAAATTATTTCCTCAAAAAGTAGAACATAGTGAACCTCCTCTGCATTTATTAGGAGATAATATGTTAGATCCATTATCACATTTGCAATAGTTTATACCTAGCAAACAACTAAGCAATAGGAAGTAAAAGCAAACTTTTGTTGATCTTAATTAGAATTAAAAAGCATATTTTATAATTTGTCTTATTAAAAGGTTTTACTTTTAAGGCTAGATTAGATTTAGAAGACATGAATATAAGAAACGATTTACATTTAGAAAGGAGAGATGATCAGTCATACATGATTCCAGCTGCTTTTTATACTATATCAAAAAAATAAGAAACAAACTTCTTAGTAGTTTCTTAAATCGCTCAAGTTTTCTAATGGATATGCCTCAAATATAACCCATTATGTCAATACAAATAAGGGAAAAGTTTTGGGCTTGAAGAGTTATGATTATCACGTGCTTCTACAACAGCTACTTTTGTTAAAATACGTAGGTGTTTGTTGATGGATGTGTTGACAACTTTGGCTCAATTGGTTATTTTTTAAACATTTATGTTGTAAGACATAGAAATTTGAAGAACTTGAACAAATAGAAAAAGATATTGTTTTAATTCTTTGTATATTTGAACTAATTTTTCCACCATCATTCTTTGATGTTATAGTGCATTTGACAATTCACTTGCTACATATACTAGGTAAAATTTTATGGCCTAGTTCAATTTTGATAGATTCTCCCAATTGAAAGGTAATTAGTTTTCAATTATGCATTTCCTATATTTTGCTATTATTTAGTAGCAAATACTAATCTTTCTATACTTTTTAAGTTTTTGAGCTCTTATAAGCGTTATGTGTGCAATAGAGTTTGACCTAAAGGCTCCATTATAGTGGTTTATATGTCAAATGAATGTTTGACATTTTATTATATATACTTACATAATGTTGAGACACAATTTAATAGAGAAAAACATAACTTTAAGTTTGACCAAAATGATGGTTTGTTAATTTTCTCCCAAAATGTAAGGCAACTTTGAACAGGAAAATATTTGGAGTTAACTAAATAAGGATTTGAAATTGGCCACTGTTTTTGAACAATTGTGCGGAAGTCCACTCATATATAGAGTTGGTATATTATTTCTCATACATCAGTCCATATTATAATTTAATATTCAACTTCTCTTTTTCTTACATCAATTTACGTTTTAATTAGAGAGCACAAAAGTGAGATTAGAATCAAAGGTGAAGTTAATGTTGAAGAAAGACATAAGATAAACTTCCCTTAATGGTTTATGACCAGAGTAAGTTATTTGTGTAAAAGTAGAAAAATCAATATTGTCGTTAATATTTTAACTTTTATTGATTTTTTTCTAAAATGATACAGTTATATAACTATAAATTTCTAGAAGCAACGGAAGCACTGTATGCTTTGGTATATTGGCCTTATATGCGAAGAAAAAAAATACATATTGCATTGTTAATGAAGTTAGATTTCACAAAAAAAGAATGTGATAATCGCCTTAGAAGCCAAAATTGTAAGGTTATTATTGAGGAATAACATAAGGATAACTGTATTAACTTTTATATTGTTATCTCTGAAATCATTGAGTTAGATTACATCAATAATGGAAAGTTTGTTGTATTTGAATGCAAATGGTTTAATCTTTGTGACAAAATGATGCGCATAAAAGTGAATGGAAATATTATTAGCATCAATGTTAGTAAAACTTGGTATGAAAATGAACCATTTGTGCTTATAAGTCAATTAAAGCAAGTATTATATATCAATGACACTATACTGAGCAATAATTGGAAATCAAAAGTTTGACTACATAAATCTTTTTTATATATGTAAAAGGGAAAATGGTGAAATGGGTTAAGATAGTGATGAAGTATATCAAGAGATTGAATCGTAGCAAAATAATGTACCACTAAAAATTGAAGATGAGGATATATCGTCATTCTATAATAAAGATGTTGATCCCAGTATATTATAAACAATTGGAGTACAAGACAATCTTATCATAGAAAGAGATGAAGACTATCTCAAAGATCAATGTTATGATAATTATAATACTTTTGTTGAATATAATAGCAATGAAGAGTCGAATCGTAATGCTATTAATGATGATGATTTTGAAGATCTTGTCTATGATGATTGAATGTATCTTGAAAGTGCTCTTTCTATTATTTTATTATAATATTGGTAACATTTATCTTACTGATTTGGTTAATGATGATAATTTTAAAGATCTTGATTATGAAATTTGAATGTATCTTAAAAGTGCTCTTTCTATTGTCTTCTTATAAAATTGGTAATATTTATCTTACTAATGTAATTAATGATGGTGAATTTTGAAGATCTTGATTATGATGATTGAATGTTGGTTTTCCTTTATGTTATTTTGTATATTTTATATTTACTTTTTTGATATAATGTTTATTTTTTCATAGATATCCAACATTATGACTCCTAGTATAAACAAAAAAGAAGGTGGCTACTACAAAAATTCCATAATGTAATAATGTGTAATTTCAACCAGAGCAATCTGTTGATGCCAAAAATTTAGTTCTTATCTAAAAATATCATTCGACCTCAATTAACATTAAAACTAGTAATGCAGGTTTGGATTTTCTCCGTGGCTTCAAGTATATTTTTGCTCTAATATATATCTTTACATTATAAACATTTTCTCATCATATCCTTTTGTTACTATAAGAAATAGAGGGCATTTTCTAGTATAGTGCTATAATGTATCAACAACATCATTCTCCCTTCAATTCATACACAATATCAACATTCTACCTTAAGCAACAACGAAGTTATTAATGCAGGTTTGTGATTTTTTTTATGCTTTCAAGTGTACTTATCCTGTAATATAGACTTTCATATTTTAAACATTTTCTTATCATATCCATTTGTCGTTAGCTTCTTTTGCTATTATTAAAAAAAGATGTAAAGATAAAACTAGAGGTTGTGAATGTTGCAATTAATTGCAACGATTGAATGTTGCAATTAAATCGTTGCAATTAATTGCAACTTATCCATACATATTGACACTTAGCAAGGTCGTCTAATAGACAAGGTCTAATATGTGAAATTGTCAATTGAGTTGGAATTATTGCAAGAACATAATTGCCTTGCCCAAAACATGTTAAAAACTTAAAGAAAGACAAGTTGCTTAAAAATTCATTGCAAAAATTTACAGTATCTATTCAAAATCTTTAACTTTATGTAACATTGTTTTAACAAATTTAGGATTAATTACATATCATCTTATTGTTCACAGTTAAAGTTGAATGTTGTGGATATTGAGAATCTAAATGTTTCAAACTATGTTACTTTATCATTGAAATAAAGGTTAATGGATCCTTGTTTCAAGCTGCATAAGTCTTTTGTTTCTAATGTTGAGGCGCAAAGTCAAGTATTTGATCGAATGACTAAAAAAATTGGAATAATTTATATGACTATTGGTTTGATCCAAAAGTTCAGGTTTAAATTTTTTACCTTCATGTTTGCTTAAATTGATCTTCTTAGATGAATTAACAAGTAAGCTATATTTTTTATTGAATTTAGGAAAAATGTGAGAAGGCAAGGGTAAGCAGATGAAAATAATCTCATAATTAAGGGTTAATATCATTTTTAGTTGTTTGAAATAAAAATGTAAGATCTATGTTTACAAGTTGTACTTTAATGAATATATATTAACTTATTTATTATACCTTTTTTATATCATAAAATATAGTGAGAAAGAATTAGATGGATAAGAGCGTGATATGATCACACTATGTAAACTCACTTACTATAAGAAAGGTAAAGAACGGATGTCATAAGAAGGAGAAAACAATAATGTTAGTATAAAAGCTTGCTTAATATTTTTGTTCATTCAATAATATAGTAGTGATATACTGATTGAATATCATTTTTCTTCTTTTATTTTAGAATATGATGTAAGAGATATTAGTGGAGTCAAAATTTGAGGGTAATGAGCCTAGTGAGGATGAGATTTATGATGTAAATCTTGGTACTCATTCAGGTTATATTAAATGCCATATCTATAACCATAAGTTAAATGTTTCAACCTTTACATATAAGAGAATCATCGAACTATTTCAATAGGAAAACAACAAGTTTAAGGTTGTATTAAAGGCTGGAGTAATTAAGGGAGAAGAAACTCCAGTTAAATTACTAAAACATGATATGATATTCGAATGGTTACTTGGCTTGGATGATGATAGAAATGAAGAGAAAAGTGAAGGGTATTGATTCTAAGTCATAGCCTTGTTTTATCACTTCCTATATATACTATAATTTAACTTTAATACCTTTTTTCTTGAATTACAAAATAGATGAAGATACAATTGATGACTGATCATGTTGTAAATGGTAAATTTATATGGTGTTTATTTAAATTTGGACCAAAGAATTAGTGTATCAATTTTTTCATAATATTTTAACTTAACTTTAACCAACCTAGTTATTTATTATAGGTTTATAGACTTGGACAATAGTTTTGTTTAATCTTTGATAGTATGTCCAATTGTATTCCAATTTTTAATTTCTGTATTACTTTGTTTACAAATTATAAGGAATGCTTAAACTACTATTAATATTTTGTGTAGGAACAAAGGATAAAATATTAATAATTTATCACGTTTTCCAATATAATTCGATGATACTTATATAAGGATGTTGCATATTTTGAACTAATAATGTTCCTCTACAATTTAATTTGATAACGATAACCAAATAATTCATAGCGAAAAGAAATGTTGATATATTATAAGGTTAATTAAAAAAATCTAAACTTTCCTTAATTTTGCAAATATAACCTGAACTTTAAAAAGTAACAATTAAATATTAAACTTTTCCTCTCTTTTTTTTTTTCTCAATTCTAGCCTAATGTTAGTATCTCTATTAAATTTGCTGAAGTGACTTGCTACGTGTGTTATCTTCTTCCAAAAAAAAAGACTTGCTACGTGTTCCAGAAATCCTAACAAAACTACATCATCTAATACACGTCAGATTAATTAATTGATAACAAAATTACGTGGTTTAGTTAAAGTAACAAATTAAATATGACTTGATGCAGTTTTGTTATTCAATATGCCCCCTTCCTTTTGCTTTTGAAATCGCTAACAAGTTGTTTGAAAACTTTCGAATTGAATTCATTAACGAATTGGATTCAATTACATTAATAAGATTGCATTGAATTCAATTCACACCATTTGGAATAAATCCAGTAATATTGGAATTGAATTCAATTATATTGTTTGGAACACAATCAAAATGAATTCAATTATTTCATATAACATTTTTACCATTGACTAAAAATATGAAAATTTTTTAATTATTATTATAAAATTGAGGAAGATGTAGTGCATAAATTGATATAGTTTAATAAAAGGATTTCATGATTTATTCTTTATTTTTTTTAAAATCTCATATTTCTTTAAACTTACAATAATAATTTCGTAATTAATGTAAAATTACAATTTCCAAATATAAAAACTAAAGAAAAATTAATCTGGTTATTAATCATATATAAATATTATTTATCAGGCAAAAATGGGTGAGAAATTCCCATATCCTTGTTGGAGCACTGCTTTGAGTATGAGTGTGACACAAGAAGCTTTGCCCTTTTAATACTATAGAGGTCACAGCATAAATACAACCATCCTCCGACAATATGGTATCAGGGCAACAAGTCAATTACTTACATGAATTCAATTCTAATGCTTGGAGGAGTGAATTCAATTTGTAAAGGAGAGGAGTTTCAATTACATGCATGAATTGAAACCCATCCCTTTTTTGTGTTTCC
Source organism: Erythroxylum plowmanianum (assembly GCA_025531925.1). NCBI lineage: Eukaryota > Viridiplantae > Streptophyta > Magnoliopsida > Malpighiales > Erythroxylaceae > Erythroxylum > Erythroxylum plowmanianum. The sequence goes on from JANVCQ010000230.1 coordinate 31,637,635, forward strand.
AAACACCTGAATTGAACTCAATACTGCAATTGAATTCAATTCAGGTGTTTCCAAATAGCTTGTAAGTCATTGTCATCCCTTATCACATAGACTATTTTCATCCCTCTCACAAGTCTTTGTTCTTTTACAAATAGTCGCCAACTCGTTCTAGCATCGCATTGCGCTAATTGCATCATATTAGTTCTCATTCTGCCTCCAAGCATCACCATTTTAGCTCTAGAGTCTTCAGCTGGAGAGATTTCAACATCTCGATAAGGTATGGCAAAAGATCACACCTGTCCTCATAGCAAAAAGATGCTTATAATATTAATTGCCCGTCACTTGAGCACTCCCCTAAGAGAACGGTGATTTCATCATATTCTGTTAGGAAAGAGTCAACCGTTCTCTTAGAAGAGTGACGGGAAATTAATATTCAAAGCATCTTTGTGCCGTGAGGACATGTATGATCTTTTGCTTAACTAAACGACTTAGTTTTGTTAACCTCAATTAATTAATATAACGTGTATTAAATGATTTAGTTTTGTTAGAGTTTCTAAAACATGTGACAAGTCACGTATGCAAACTTAATGGAGACATTAACATCGGACTAGAATTTAAAAATTTTGAATATTTAATTGTCACTTTTAAAGTGTAGATTATAATTGCAAAATTAAGCAAAGTTTGGATTTTTTATAATGAATCATGTATTATATACAAAATGTCGCAAATTGCTCAATCTTATGGGTTATGAAAAATGTTGTAAAAAAATGATACATGTAGTTAAAAGACTTTACTTACAAAATTACAAAAACATAATTAAAAGATTTTACATATGAAATTAGAAAAACATAGCAAACCATATATCACTATGAATGCATAAAGCATAGCTAAAAAGTATTGGCGACGTTCTCTTTTCATTGCTTATCATATGGAGCCATATTTTTTTCCCACCAACATTGACTTATACTATATATTTGGCTTCGTATTTGTAGCATTTTAGGTGAAACTTTTTTATATACAAAAATACTTGTCTATGATTTTGTGAAAAGTTGCCCATAATTTTCTGCTACAAGAAATTAGTAACGTTTCATACGATGAAATGGAAGCAACACAAATAATTATGTGTGACATTTTCGATAAAACTGGCTACGTTTTTATTCATTGCCTATAGTCTAATTTGTTGTAGGATACTACTATATTCTAATTACACATATTACTCATCACTTAAAATGCTAAAAGAGAAATCTTTTCAATAAATACATGCTTATAGTAATTACTCATTCAATTTGACACACATATAAATCAAAGTATATAACCCATCACAATAGTGAGAGTGATATTTATAAAATTAGCAAATACAATAATGTTTTGTATCACCTTAAAATTAATTATGTTCTAACATATATGGAGATATCACCAATTTATTTATTTAGAAAGTTATGTGAAAATAAAAAATGAATTAGCATTTGATAAAAATATTTTTAATGCATAAACTGTAATTGAATTAATGCTTAACTATAATTTTTGGTTATAAATATTTTTGATTTGTGATTAATATTTTCTATTACTTGTTTTAAATACAAATCTATCTAATAAGAAGAACTTATATAAATTTATATTAAAAGCATTATGTAAGATTATAATTTTTCCGTTCACTTTAATTAAGATCATAATAAAGCTCTTGTAAAAGGATTAATATAGAGATCTCTCACTTTTACTATTTATATAACAACAACAACAATAACAATATCTCGGTAGAAATTTCACTGAGATATGGGATTTGAGGAGATCTAGAAATACGCAGTCTTTCATCTAATTACTAATAGTGAGACTATTTTTGATGGACTCATAGGAAAAGGAGAAAAGAAAAATATTTTATTGAAAATAATTTGAAGAAAACAAAAGCTAAAAGACATAAACAAATAACTATATAAAATAAACTAAAAATAAAATAAAGATAAAGATAAAGATAAAATAAGTAAATAAATAAATAAACAAAAAAGAAGACAAATAAATAAAAAAATAAATAAGCAATTGAAAGAAAACAAAAAATACGAACTATCTAAATAAAATAATGGATTAATTACCAAAAAAAGTACAAACTTTCATCAATTTTTCAATTATAGCCTGAACTTTAAAAAGTAACAATAAAATTCTCAAACTTTCAATTTTTTTCAATTCTAGGACGAACTTTAAAAAGTAGCAACAAAATACTTACATTTTCAAATTTTTTCAATTCTAGCTCGACGTTAGTGTTTCTGTCAAGTTTGCTGACCAGACTTGCAGCGTGTTTCAAAAATCTTAACTATGAATACACGTCAGCTAAAATTAACACAACAAATGAACATTGAAATGATATTGTTTAATCACATTATTTAATTTCAATTTTTCCCTTTGTTTTCAATTTGTTCTCTCGATACCCTCACCCTTTGATTTTCATATTATGTAGCTCCTACACCCTCACATTAAGTGCATCAGGAGAATGAACTAAAAGCGAAGAGCTTATTAGTACAGTATACTATAATGCGAGAGTAGTTTAGGGCTTTAGAAAAATAAACAAAAAACAAAGAGCTAAAAGCTGAAGGCATTGGGAAAATAACAGATAACGTTGGGCTAAATTGAAGAAAATTGAAATTTTGAGCATTTTCTTGCCATTTTTGAAGTTTAGGCTATAATCAAAAAAATTGTAAGTTTGGGTATTTTGTTGCTATTTTTTAAAGTTTGAGCTATAATTGAAAACTTGACAAAAGTTTGGGCTTTTTTGATAATTAACCCTAAAATAATTAAAGAGGCAAGTACTACAAAAAAAAGTATTTAAGTTAAATACAAGACATAAGAGTCGAATGAAAGGTTCATAAAACCTATTGAAAGAGAAAGATCTTTTTATGTATGATCCTCTACCTATATCCTAGTTTGCCAAAGTTTTCTATTTAGGGTCAAGTCTTTGATAAGCTTTAGTAGGGCCATATCATACCTAACTACCTCCACTCAATTTTTTCTAGGTCTTCCTCTTCTTCTTCTTTTTTTTTTGTAGTATCTAAATATAATCTTCTCATATTTTCTCATTGAGGCATTATGATATCTCCTCTTAATATATCCGAACTAACTAAATCTATCTCCTTTAATTTACCATCAATGTTAGTCACTCTTAATTTGTCTCCTACCATTACATTATCTAACGAAGTACTATCATTTTCGCCACCATTAATTTATGAATATGCATATGTTTGATGATCAATGTTCTTTTCTATAGAGCATGGTCGACCTAATTGTTAAATGATAGAATTTACTGCTTAGTTTAACTGGTATCTTCTTATCACATAGAATTCTTTATGTATCCCTCCATTTAAGTTATCCTAAGTTGATACTATGAACTGTGCATTTTTCTACCTCGTCATTGCTTTGGATAATTGATCCAATGTACTTAACTATTATTAGACGTCAGGCAAAATTAACAAAAAAATTAAGATTAATGAAACGATGTCGTTTAATCACATAATTAAAATGATGTTGTTTTTTAAAAATGACCTAAATCATATTACACAGCCTCGACGACCTTACTCTTTGATTTCAATTTTTCTTTTCATCTTCAGTTTGTTCTCTCGACGCCCTCATTCTTTGATTTCCAGATTACGCAGCCTCGACACCCTCATACTAAGGGCATCAGGAGAATGAACTAAAAATGAAGAACTTATTGGTATAGTATGTTGTAACGCGAGAGTAAGGTGTCAGAAAAACAAACAGAAAACAAAGGGCTAAGAGCTAAGAGCATCGGGAGAACAACAGAGAACGTTAGGCTAGAATTGAAGAAAATTGAAAGTTTGAGCATTTTATTGCCATTTTTTGAAGTTTAGGCTATAACTGAAAAAATTAAAAGTTTGGACATTTTATTGCTATTTTTAAAATTCGAGCTATAATTGAAAATTTGACAAAAGTTTGAGTTTTTTTTGTAATTAACCTAAAATAATTAAAGGGGCAAGTACTACAAAAAATATTTAAGTTAAATACAAGACATAAGAATCGAATGAAAAGGTACATAAAACATATTGAAAGAGAAAGATCTTTCTATATATGAACTTCTACCTATATACTAGTTCGTCAAAGTTTTCTATTAAAGGTCAAGTTCTCAATAAACTTTAGTAGGGTCATATCATACCTGATTACCTCCCCTCAATTTTTTCTAGGTCTTCCTCTTCTTTTTTTATAGTCCCTAAATATAATATTCTCATATTTTCTCATTGAGGTGTTATGATATCTCTTTAATATACCCAAACCAACTAAATCTATCTCCTTTAATTTACCATCAATGTTAGTCATCCTTAATTTGTCTCTTACCATTACATTCTTGACTTTATTTTTTCTTGTAAGGTTAACATCTAACGGAGTATTATCATCTTCGCCACTATTAACTTATGAATATGCATATGTTTGATGGCCAATGTTCTTTTTTATAGAATGTGATCGAGCTAATTATTAAATGATAGAATTTACTTTTTAGCTTAACTGGTATCGTCTTATCACATAAAATTCCTTATGTATCCTTCCATTGAAGTCACCCTATATTGATACTATGAATTATGCATTTTTCTACCTCGTCATTGCTTTGGATAATTGATGTAATGTACTTAAAAACAATCTTTTTGTGGTATAACTTTAAAATCAATCTTTATCTCCACATCAGGTGTAACCTTGTGATTCGAAAAGTTATGTTTTAAGTATTCAGTTCTAATTTTGCCCATGAATTTAAAGTCTTTTGACTCTAAAATATTCTTCCAAAATTTTAATTTGATATTAACATCTTCTTTTGTCTCCTCTATTAAATAATATCATCAACGAACAACTTATAACAAGAAATATCTATTTAAATATTCTTGGCATCCATAACCACTTTTACTATTCATACGAGGACTTATTCTGATATTAATATGACTTTTTCATGGCAAAAGAACAAGTTGGTTCCTGCAAACGTGCTAAAAGTTTATGAAGACTTTTATCGTTTACTTTCTTCGTTCGCAAGTTGAATAGATTAAACGAATATTTATAAAACCAAAAAATTGAATCTAGTATAGAGAAAAAGACAATTAATTGAAGTCGTGGTGCCTTCAATGCTTTCTTTTTAGGTAATAATGTGATTAATAATTAGACCTATAATTATTGCGTATATATACGGGATTATTGATCATCAGAGATGACCAATATTTTTGGTTTGATCTAGTAGCAAAGTAGAAGAGACCTATCTTCCACTGAAGTTCAAGTTCTACTCAGAACAAATGTGTCATTTGGTTTGATCTTTTTGTTAGAACCACTGACAAATTCGTGTGAAAAGAATGCATTTCTACTAATTTTATTAGTAAATATGGTTCTATTTTAATTTATTATTATACTAAAGAAAAAAGTTGTGAGACCCAAATAAAAATATTAAAGATAGATTACCCTACTAATTATGGAACTAGATGGATCATTTAAAATACAGTCAACGTATGATAGTTTTTGAAGAAACAGCAACACGATAAGAACTCATATAAAGGAAACCCTACAAAGTATTAAACAGACACAAGCAAATAAAAATAAAGAGCAACTAGTCCTATGTAACTTTAAGACAAAATCTTGTTGATAATTGGGCGTGATTTGCACAGAGCCTCCAGTGGCTTGATCTTATGCATCGTAATTCCTTTACCTTCAGTCATGTCAATTTCGGTGTCATCCACCTTCCTCCAATCAAAGCATTGAACCAATGTGGCCAACGTCAAACCAACGACTCTCTGCGCTAAACCTGACCCGGGACAAGATCTTCTACCCAACCCAAATGGCATTAGCTTATTACTCTCTCCATCCCCACCGTCAAATCTCTCAGGAACAAAATCTGTTGGCTTATCCCAAAGTGTAGGATCTCTATGTATGGTCCATGCATTCACCAATAAAATGGTTCCTTGCGGAACGTCATAATTTCCTACTGTGCAATCATCAGAAGCCATGTGCGGAACTAACAGAGGAGCTGCTGGGAACAAGCGAAGAGTCTCAAAAATGATATTCTTGAGATAGGGTAACTTGAAGGTAGTTGGTTCATCTACTAAACATTCATCCCCAACTTCAGTGTCTAGCTCCTCTCTAGCTTTCTTAAGTGTGGTGGGGTTGTTGAGTAGATTAGTCATTGCCCACTCCATTGTGATAGCTGATGTATCAGTTCCGGCCAACAGAAGAACCTGTGGGTCAGGAATCCGATAAGAAGGGTCACGTTATTATTAGTTAACGATCAGAATGGCATACCAGATCATCGTGAACAAAGCGACAAACACACTATGAACCATATCGTTCTAACATGTGGCACATGATATCTGCCACATGGTTTGGTGGTGGAGAAAGTTCATCCTCTTCCATCTTTATTAATCTATACGTAACATGTATAAACTCATGGAACATACGATACAAAAGTACATTCTCTGATGGCATAAATGTTCTAATCCACCTCAGATAGCGGTTGGCTAGGCAGTGATTCTTGTAAATTGCCAATTTACTAAAAACAAGACTCAAATGCACATAAAGTTGCTAATGAATTAATGCTCACCTTCTTTCCTCCTGACGATCCATCTCTAGAACCCAAAAGCACCGAATCCCAGAACATAAAAGACAAAGAACATGTAAAGAGTATAGTTCACTAACCAGTATGAAACCTTTGATGATCTCATCAGTGTAATACTCAGGATGTGACTCTTGCAAAGAAAGGAGATGTCCAATTATGGTATTCTTGTTCTTCAAGTCCCCCTTTGTCGTCCTATGTTCATCAATCAATCCTTGTAAGAACTTATCAGTCTCGTTGGCGAGTCTAGTGACACTCTTCTTAAACTTACCACCATCAATCCAGTTAAATATGGGCAAGAAATCTCCTGGATTCGACGTCCCACCAAAGCTCACAAGCTCTCTCATTATCCCCCTGAATCGCTTTGCCTCATTCTCATCACTTACGTTGTCGCCATAATACCTCTTCCCCGCAACCATTCTCATCATTATATTGAACGTCAGCTCTTGAAACATTGACTTCAGCTCCACCAAGGCAAAATCCTGAAGTGAGTCACGGGAAAGTCTAGCGACCAGCCGCTTGACTTCGTCTTGTCGAATGTTTGAAAGCACGTTGAGACGATGAGCGGAGAAGATTTCAATAGCTCCGACGCGGCGAAGGTTGCGCCAGTGATCGCCGTACGGAGCTTGCGTCAACGTGGTGTAGTTGTAGCCTAAGAGCTTGCCCACAAACAACTTTGGGCGGTTGGCGAGGACTATATCGTTCTTTGTAAAGCATTCTTCGGCGGCCGCCGACGAGGAGACCACGACAACAAGTTGGGACCCGAATCGGAGGGAGTAGATGGGCCCATATATTTTGGCCAGTTTGTGAAGAGTACGATGCATGGGCGGTTTCAGGAGGTGAAGGTGGCCGATGATAGGTAGGGTTCTTGGGCTTGGAGGAAGATTTGTCCGTCGAATTTTGGACTGATAAAACTTTAAAGCGACGAACAAGAAAATGAGAGAGAGAGAAAGGTACATGAACAGGACTGAGACCTCCATTGTTGCCTCTTGTTGATTGTTCTGAGTAGTGCAAGTCGGGCCGGGGTGAGTCTTATTCTCTCTATATATATATATATATATATGAAAATTTACATTTGTTTAAAGTCAAATTAAAGTAATTGACTATATTTACCAAGAGGAGAAAACAATTGATGGATGAAAAGATAATTTTCTTATACTGTAGACCGGATATGATCTTCTGTTTAATTTTATGGTATCTTATTTTATTTTATAAATTTTAGTTATTTATTTATATAGATCTTGCGTTTATTTATGTCGAACTCACGTGAGATCTACACAAATAAATGGCTAAGATTTATAAGATAAAATAAAACATTATAAAATTAGACAGAAAATTTGGACTCATTATTGACAAGGCTCCAAGTCCTAGTTGTTTTCTCTTCCTTGGATTGAATAATTCAAAACGTTTTGTGTCAGTACACACCGATGAAAACATCAAAGTTCAACAAAAATTAGGAGATTTTATTTCGAGCTTGTCCATGTCAATTAAACGTTTGATTTTACTTGTCTTATTAAAATTCGTATCCTTTTATTCTAAATGGTTTTTAAGATGCAAAAACAACTTTATATATGAAATTATGGCCTGGAATGGAATGGTTATTAAGAAATAATACATCAATTCATTTTCTTAGCAATGATGATAAGGACACAACTTATTTTTCCCATCAATCAGTGCCTCAAAAGTCATTGTCGAAAAAGACTAATACTGGATTATTGGAAATGATTGAAACAAATTAAAAGTTGTTAAGAACTATACACCAGTTTGTATTTTATGGAAAAGAAACAACAATTTGTGAGAATTATAAGATGCTCCTTTTCATTGTCTGATATTATATTTGTGATGGAGGTGACATCTACGAATGTCCATGCGAAAATGAGATGAGGATGTGAATTAAATACTACGAACTACTGCATGATTTTTGGTGTCAAATTACGTCAGTGAGGACGCAAGGTGTTTGTGTGTTTCTGTTCCAGATAAGAATAGGAGGGCCTTAGGGAAGTACAATCCAAGTCCATCTTCAACTTGCCTTTTGCTTTTGCTGACATCTTGTCATACGTAAGCTCAACACATGTGCTGTTTAGAAACAGGTGTCCTAAGAAAATGTGCATTGTACTGGTACATCTCGAAGAAAGACGAGTCTTTGACTCTTTTCAGATCGCCGTGTCTTTAGGCCATTTTTATTTGTTAGGTGAAGATCCCAATTCTTATCTTTATGCAATAACTTTATTAATAATAAAAGAAAAGTCCACACATGCGCTAATTCCAGATAAGAGCGCATGGATGTCGCATCGAAATTAATAGTTGCTCGAAATCAGTACTTGGTCCTAGATTTGTTTTTTTATAGTATTCATATCAATTAATATTAAGTATTGTTTTGAATAATTTTTATAAAATTGCAAAATAGTCTCAAAATTTTAAAAAATAAAAATAACTATTTAATATATTATATTATATATAATTTCTTATTTTATTTCAATTCTATCTAAAAATCATAATAATATAGACCTGATATAACAAATATTTCTTTATTTTTATTAATATTATTTTCACATATTTATCATAAATTAATATAAAAAAGATTGTTTAACTCTTATACAAATATAAAAATAAGAATACTAGAAAGTAAGAATACGCATTTATAATAAATAAATTTAACTTTCAAACGTTATCTTCACATATTTCAAATGTTATAATAATTTTTCACAAGCTATATATTAAAAAGTATAGAGATTGTAATATGAAATATATAAATTTTAAAAATATTTGTTAAATATATTTAAATTATGTTAAATTAATATATTTAGTTTTATAATTTATGAGCACTTTGTAAGTCTAATTACATTAAAAATTATTTAATACATTCTTATTTGTATCTTTATTATTTATTAAAATTTTATCATACTTCTTTTTACGTATATGTAATTATTATTTTATACAGGAGACATTTTAAAAATTTTCAATTTAGTCCCTAGATGTTTTTAAAATTAAAATTATAATTAATATTTGACCAATATTTTATTTACCGGCCTGTACCAACTAGTATCAATTAAAAGAGTCAATATTGTATAGTACTCTTTTGTTGGTATCAGTTTATGGTCGGTACTAGCCAATATGATGCAGTATTTAAACCTGTGGATAAGAGCTTATAATAAATTTTATAGTAAACAATGAATATTTTCAATAATATCCACATTGCGGTTTCTCAATTTTTTAGTAGAATGAGCAGGAGTGCTAGCTCCTTATGTTTAGTTCTATTTATAGAAAAAAGTATTGGTATTTAATTTCTATTAAAATTAAATACATCAATTATAATTAAACTCTAACTCTAATTATAATTAATTTAATTTTAATAAAATCAAATATCTCATATTTGATTCACAAAGTTTCTCAAATTTTATAATTAAGTCCAACTTAATTGAAATTGATTTTTCTCCTTTAAACTGCCCTTTATGTGTGGTTCATCAGGTTCCTGATATATTGACAATGATTATAAAATATAAGTTTAATTCATAATTAGAATCAAATAAATTAAAACTCATTTTAATTTATATTTAATTTTCTAATTAAATAATTCATAATCATAGATCAAGATTGACGTCTAACAACATGTCATTGACTATCCAAATATCAAGATTGTCAAAGTCATTGTATTGAGTTCCGTACCGTACCGGCCTAAATCTAGTACTGGATTTAAATATTGGTCGGTATCGGCCCATTTCAACTGTACTAGTTAGTATTCAAAATACCGGTCGGTACCGAAAATTTTAAAAAATTGAGAAATTTTGTGCGAAATTTTCAAAAATTTTCAGAGGTAACAAAGGAAGAAGTTTGGATTAGAAAGTTTATCACTGAACTTGGAATGGTTCCTAGCATTGTTGAGCCTATATTATTGTACTATGACAACAACAATGCCATTGCCCAGGCAAAACAATCAAGGTCTCAATAGCAGTCTAAGCATGTACTTAGAAAGTTTTACTTGATTAAGGAGATAGTGGAGTAAAAAGACATAACATTAGAGAGAGTTTCAACTAAAGAGAATCTTGCAGATTCTCTTACTAAGTCATTGTCTTAGAAGAGACATGATTGACATATAGATGGATATGAAATTAGATACATAGGTGATTGACTTTTTGGTACAAGTGTGAGATTATTAGTTTATGCCCTTGTAGTCAATCAGTTGGTTGCAATTTTATGTATGATATTATTATTTAATTAATAAAGGCATTCTTTATTTTGTATCTATTATGTTAATTTCATTTGATGTTTTAGTATTAAAGTTAAAATCCCTGGAATAATTGCTATTTAATTAAAATTATTATGATATCATAATTATGAGATTCAATTTGTTTTTACATAATATTCATAAATGTTCCTAGTTTTGGTTTCATCAAGACTGGATATTTATGAAATGATAAAACTAGCACACATTATATTTCTTTCCCATAAAAAAAGTAATTGATCTCATAAATTAAAGTATAGAAATACTTAAACTGTTGTGTGGGTGCTTCTTAGAGAATAAGTTAATTGAATTGACCCTACTAAGAGGATCCCAAATGGAATATTACTTATGTGTTTATGGACTTGAGATAAGGTATCTCATGTGAGAACCAATGTTTTAAAAATCGGACCGGACATCGAACCGATCGAAGGAAAGGTTTAAGGTTTAGAGGTTCAACCGATAGTGAACCGCTATCAAACCGAAATATAATAAATAAGATAAAAAATTTATAAGAATAAATAAAAATAAAATATTTTATTGAAATGAAAAATACACCAATGTTTATTATTATATAATGAACTA
>JANVCQ010000230.1:31649094-31666147 GCA_025531925.1 Erythroxylum plowmanianum
AAAATTTAACAATTATACATTTTTATTTGGAATATTTAATTGAATCCCTTTTTACTATTTTGTAATACAATTTTTAAATGATGTTAGAATAAGTTTATTAAGCTCTGAAGTAGTCAAGTTGGTGGAGTGGGAGGCATGGAATTAAAAGGTTTTGTGTTTGAATCTCCCTACCTACGCTATTTTGATCGAGTTTGTCGTACAGGGTTTGCCTAATGTAGAATACTCGATTGGCTTGATTTGTAATTGTAGGTTATTGCATTAATCAAAATGTTTACCCGGTACGCATCCAAATGATAACCACTGCAAAATCCTCCATTTCTAAAACAAAAAATTTATTTATAATGATATTTGAATTTAATAAACTTTTAAAAATATTAAATTGAGAAATATTATTCGAATAAAATATATTTTCTAATATACAAATAAGTGGTATTAAATCTCGAGGATAAGATTGCGAAATATTAGATATTTTCAGACTATTATGTTAATCCAAAAATTTACTCAATGCACATCCAAATAATAGCATTTGTGGGTTTTTTTGTTTTCAAAAAAAATTTGTTGATTTTTATAATGATATTTATAATTAATAAACTTTTAAAAAGTTTAAATTGAGAAATGTTGTTCGAATAAAATATATTTTCTTACATACAAATAAGTGGTATTAATTTTTAGGGATAAGATTGCGAAATATTAGATATTTTTAAACTATTGTGTCAATCCGGAGATTTACTAAGCGCATCTAAAAGATAGCAACTATGAGTTCCTCCTTTTTTTTAAAAGTTTATTGATTTTTATAATAATATATTTAATAAACTTTTAGAAAGATTAAATTGAGAAAATAATTAATATATTTTTATGTACAAATAAGCGGTATTAATTCTTAAGGATAATACTGCAAAATGTTAGATATTTTTAAATTTTGTATCTGCGAGATTTTTATTAGGTGTTATTGTTGTATATAATTGGAATTATCATAAATATCTTTTTTTCAAAGTCAAATTCAGTTTTTTTAATTTTTAATTTAGGTAAATAAGCTTAAATTATTTTAGAAAATAAGAGGGAGAAAAATAAAAGTCAACCATCAACTTTTTCGTGGGCCTGAGACGGCTGAGGTGGAGAGTCCAGTCAATAAGCATTATAAAGGCGAGTAAGTTTACAAAATTTCCTACTCGCGCGACTGTCAAAGGAAAATGGCCTTCGCCACCACTTCACCACTTCCCCCACATTCATTCCCTTTTCTTAAATAACGTGAAGAGGCCAAAGACCAAATCTTTGCCATGTTCTTGTTAAATTTTCCATTATATAATATGATAAAATATAATTGAAATTATTATAAATTATTTAAAAATAATAATTTAGGCAAAATTTAAATTATTTTGAGTTAAATATAAAAAATTAATCTTTTTCTTTCTTTATTAAATAAGATAAATATTAAAAATTTGACTTCAAAAACAGATTTGATCAACTCGTGGAGGAGTTCAAATAAGAACATATACATATTTGGATAAGCATGATCTCAAACCCTGCCATAGCCATTCATCATCTTCATTGTCAAGGACTTAATGTACAAATAGACTTCCTTTTCAAAGAAATGTCTTCATTGTGGTGTTTCTTATGTTTTCTTAGGATTCTCTATTAGAACAAATCATTACTTTTCATGAAAAAAAAATTTTTTTTTACCTATATTCCCTCGAATATAATGAAAGTAATACAGTAAAAATTGGAACTTTATTTAGTTTTTTCCGAATTTTTTTGTATGAGTCCTTTTCCGTTCTGCCCCTTTCTGCCTCTTGCTTTCTTCTGTCAACTTTCTCTTAGGCAGGTAAAGTGGGTATTCTATGCTTTCCTTTATCCATCTGTCTTGTGTCTTTAAGATCACATATATGTATAAATATTCAACTAACTAAAGTCCCACAAAAAGACTTTGATTCAACCTTCCTTTTACTCGTTCGTTCTTCTGCTTCTTCCTCTTCTTCTTCATGCTTGCCACTCCTGCCCAATAATGAAGACTTCCTTTCGTGTAAGCCTTTTCCCAACACGCTCATCTCTTGCTCTGTGTGTATGCATGTGCTTTGAATTGTTTCTGTTGCAATATGTCCACAAAGTTTTTTTTTTAAAATATATTTCTGTTGTTGTTGGTGGTGCTGGTGCTGGGGTTTATGAAGATCTTTCACTGCTTCCTCTCTTTGTTTCCTGTTTTATTTCCTTTGTGGGTTTCTGATAACGATGATTGTTTCTCGTTAAGGATGGTAATTGTGGTTTCTTCTGTTCTAGTTGTCCTTAAGAAAGGAAAAGAAGGGACCTTTTTTTACTTCCTTTTGGGACGGTGGGGATTAAAAAAACTTGTCTTAGGCTTCCTCTTTTGAGGTATATTCTGACCGGTTGACTGCAAGTTTGTTGGTTTCTGCGACTTAAAGTATACCTTACAAGACGTCACTTGAAATTTAGTTTGAAGAGTGATCCAAGTTCCAAGTCTTTCTTGGTGTATTGTGTAAATGGAGGATGCAAGTTGAATTCCTCCCAGTAACTTGATGGCTTTTTGGACTTGAGGACAGTTTGTTGTTGTTGAAGATCCTTCTCATCATGAAGAGCAAATACTTGAATTTGATCAACTTGTTCAAATGACGTCGGGGATTTTGTCCAACTTTTTTCTCACCAGCGAATTCTGTTTGGATCCTCTTAACGATTTAATCTATTCAACCAAAGCGTTTCGGCAGTTAAATTTTGCAACTTCAAACTGCTTCTCAAAATTTCATATTAATTTCAGTTTCTGAAATTAATTGATCGGTATTTTTATTTCCCGAAACCACTAGGATGGAGATTATTGCACTTTGGGACTTGAACTATTTCTCATGGAGAAGTATAACCAAAAGACTGTATTAATATTGATGAATGAGTATAATTTATAGAATTTCTTTCCATTTATTACTTTTAAGTCACTTGTCTTTCAAATATTCTCTGTATCATGGTATCTGTTTTTTGATAGGCACTACCAAGGCAATGAATGCTTTCTAGGTCGATGATGAACTGTTTCTTTATTTGTATTATTTAGTAGATTCTGTTTTATTATTTTTCATCTTGCAGAAAGAAACATATCCTTTTCTATTTAAGATTTATGGATCCTACGCCCTTGGTTCTGTATTCATCACAAATCTATCAGATTCATGGCTTTGCTTTGATTGATTTTCTAATCTCAAGGAAATTATTAAGAAAAGGAAAAATTTTATTTCACTGAAGCTTTTAATGCATGTTTACAATTGGTGGAACCATTTCTTTAACTTTCTCATTTGCTGTCATTCTATACTCCATGCTTATCAGTGTGAAAATGATTCTTTAATTTTATTCTCAGGCTCTTGTTCCTTCAGATCCTAAGAGTAAATCACGCTTCTGCAGTTTTCTAGTTATAGCTACATTGATATGTGGCATTTACTTCATTGGTAATGAATTGATTGGAGAGGAATACCAAGTTGTGAGTATTTCCTGCCTTTACGATGTAGTTTATTCCTGCAGAGAATGGTGGTTTGGACATGTTTTGTAAGAGAATTTGGACATTTCTTGTTGTTATCATTGTTGGACATTTTGTCATGAGGATTCTACTGCACTTAACAGAGCTTGCAGTGGAATGCTTTGTAATGGGGATATAAAAAATCGAACTATCTAAGTCGTCTTTTACTCTTTGCTTTTAAGACACAGGAGCTAAAAAATCATGCGAGTTCCTGATTGTATTTTCATTTAAATTGCATTGCTTTGTCCCTTATCTACTTTGCATGCACACAGTGGCTCTGCTAAGGAAAAATTGACTAGCAGGTGATCATGCCGGGTATTATATTTCTAAAAGTTGCTAACTTTACAAGAATTATATAGGCAATGGTGGAATTTTATCATGTGGGAAGGCTGTCATAAGGAGTGGGTTCAATTTTTCTTGATAGTCAAGGACACTGCTTTGAAGTATACTTGATGAAATATGTCAGAAAGCAGTTTCATTGTTTTTTGCACTGCACATGGTGTATCATCCATGAGAGAAGTTGATTCCTTTCTTCGAGCATTGTTAGAAGTTGTTCATAACAGTTTTTTAACAATCATCGATAAAAATGTAGATAACGGGGGGAGCTTTTATCTTCTTACCTTTATTTTGTCTTTTTGTTCTGTTGCTGGATGATTAATGGTGTGAATTGGAAACGAATCTACTAAGATGATTTTATTTGGACATTGTTCTTACAGAAATTGGCAAAATGGGAAGTCCCTGGGACACTGCAGAGTGCAAAATCAAATAAATGCAAGGTTTGTCTTCTAATTTAAGATCAATAAAATTTTATGTGGATCAATCACTTGAATTTCCATTTAATTTGTGATCTCTATTGCTTAGAATCATTGCAGGCCTTTTGGAACTGATGCCCTACCCAAAGGAATAATTGTCAAAACTTCTGATTTTCAAATGCGACCGTTATGGAACAATCCTACAGAAGATGTAAGTAAAATTGATTGTTTAGAAGCTTAGTATATATATGTATGGTTGTACCTACAGATCCTAAAGTCTCTTTTTATGTTTTGCATTACGGGATAGTCATGCATGATTTCGTACAAAAATTTTGATAGTGGAGATTTTTTCTAAAAGCATTTATTAGGAAACAATGAAAATCCATTTTTGCAAATGTTGGAACCAAATTGATAATGTTTTCTTTTCAAGTTTTATGACTTAACAATTCAAAATTTAGCGTGTTGCTTCTAATGACTAGTAAGGACTTTACAATAGAAGGAAACAGACCTGTTAATGCTGGATGCGAGAATTTACGTTTTGATTTCTGATATGCTGAATATGGATTTGGAGTTCGATTTGTTGAAATTGAAATAATGGATGATTTTTTAAAATTTTTATGTTGCATGATAAATCTTTGGCAGATCAAGCCAAATACTTCAATGAACTTGTTAGCAATTGCAGTTGGAATGAAGCAAAAAATTATTGTGGACCAAATTGTGAAAAAGGTTAGTGCCAATGTGTGTACTTTTTGTATCATTCATAATGCTCTTGCCATATTTATTCCAAGTATTCATATTTCTATTGCAGTTTCCTTTGAGTCAATTTGTTGTTATGCTTTTTCATTATGATGGTATTGTGGATAAATGGAGGGACCTGTCATGGAGTGATAGTGCCATCCATATTTCTGCCATGAATCAAACAAAATGGTAAGATTTATTTATTCCATCAGAGGACAGTGTACTTTTAGATTTATACTTATTTTTTAACATTCATATTCCATACGAACATATTTACAAACTTATGCTGTGTATCCGTACATGAAAAGTTACTTTGGTTTAATAGGTGGTTCGCCAAACGTTTCCTACATCCAGACATAGTTGCAGATTATGATTACATTTTCCTTTGGGATGAAGACCTTGGAATTGAGAATTTCGATCCAACACGGTATGGATGTCTGTAATGAAGGTGGTTCTTAATTTAGATTTTCATAACCTTAAGAAATCCCCTTCTTGTTGGTTGTATAGCCTGTTTTGACATAAGATGCACTCTGGTTTGTTATGTCCAAATTCCAAAAGCAATACATTTGTGAAATGTTCTTATGTTGATGTTTTCGTCGACTTTCAATTCAATGATGGAAAGAGGATTTCTCTTAACTCTTGTTGCCTCCTTAGGTGACTAATTTTACACACAAACAACACTTTTAGTTACCAACTTTTATAAGCAAATGTGTCGTTTCTGGTGTTCTTTACAATTGGTTTGTTTCGTGGATGTGAAATCATGACATGTATCGGACATGTTAAATACCTTGTAGATATCTATCCATTGTTAAAGATGAGGGGCTTGAAATATCACAACCAGCACTTGATCCTGTGAAGTCAGAGGTTCATCATGTAATTACTGCACGCCAGAGAAAATATAAAGTACATAGGTGAGTATAAGTTGCTACGAAAGTCTTCTCGTAATTGTATAGTGACTACATTACTCATTTCGTGGCTCAGCCACCATGATATTATGTTCTTTCACTTTTCTGTTTTTTATCTATGGCTGAACAAGAAGACGGAAATTAAATGACATACGATTTTCGTAATTTTTTTTTTTTTTTTCCGTCTATTTAAGAACTAAGTAGCTGAGGAAGGACTTCTCTGTTTGTCTTAGCCTTGTGACTTGTGATACTTTTGAAATTTATTATAAGCAACTTCAGATGCTTTAGGCCAAGGACTATAATTATTTCCCGAAGCATTTAACAGAAACGGACCTTTATGGTTTATTTTTTGAGCAGAAGGATGTATAAATTTAAAGGCCATGGGAGGTGCAACGAGAACAGTAGTTCTCCACCATGTGTTGGGTAAGAATTAGTAAACAATTGCTTTGTTTTGTTCAATAGTTCCTTTCTTTTAGTTGGAAATGGAAATGAATTTTGTGAAATAGCCTAGAATTATGTTGTTCTTATGCAGTAAATGAATTCTGTTGATGCAGTTGGGTGGAAATGATGGCTCCCGTCTTCTCAAGGGCAGCCTGGCGTTGTGCATGGTACATGATTCAGGTATAGAACCTTCGCATAAGTGTATCTCTAATTTTTTGATGTTCGGTACGGTAAAACTTGACATGTAATCGATATGCGGAATGACTTGGTTCACGTAAACCATATGTATTCATTTTCACATTTACATCATATTTATCTTCATGAGACTGATTGTCTTTCCCCTTTGCAGAATGACTTGGTCCATGCATGGGGTTTGGATATGCAGCTCGGCTATTGTTCACAAGTAACTTCAGACTCTAACGTGGTTTTCTTTTATGATTCCCTTGGCTTTGGAATACTTACTGTTCATCTCTTTTCTGCAGGGTGATCGCACAAAAAATGTTGGTGTGGTTGATTCTGAATACGTAGTTCATCTCGGTCTTCCCACACTTGGTGTATTCAATCAAAGTAAAGTAAGTGTGTGAAGAGTGATGTTGGTGTGGTCGATTCTGAAATGTTGTGATATCACTTTCTCTTATTTTTGACATGCTTCAGACCATAGCTTCTGACAGTTGTTCTTATCTTTATATCCAACAAGTAAAGACCAATCAAAATTCTGAAATAATGACAGAACATGTAGAAATTGCCAAGTTGAAGACACCTATTGTTGTTCAAAAGCAAACATTATGACCTGAATCATTTACTTTCTATACCTCCTATATCTTCATATTGTATTCTAGATTAATCCTCATGCTCGACGATTTCCTTTTCTGGAGCAAGAGGAAAACTTGGAATCAGATAGGAGTTACCTGAATCTTATTTTGTATTGAAACAGAATGTATCATTAGACATATGACATGTATTGATTTTGTTGTTGCAGGCATCGCCCAAGGCTCAGATAGTTGATAATAGACCAGAAGTATATTCTCTTGATCATTCTCATCATTCGAGACTGTTTTATGCCTTCTGTAAATTTTGCGGTACCATTCCTTACGGACAAGCATGTAATGATAAAAATGTATGTATGTGCAGGTCAGAAGACAGTCCGGTGTTGAAATGGCAACTTTCAGGAAGAGATGGCAAAAAGCTGCAGAAGAGGATAGATGTTGGATCGATCCGTTTCAACGATCCAAAAACCAAACAAAGCATTGATCCTATTCAAACCATAAGTGTATATGGCATCCTAACTTATACAAGGGTACAGATGTTGATACATATTCATTGATACATAACATGGACTCAATAATTCTGGTAATCCCGGACTCGACTCGAAACAGTTGACTTCGAGATTGATCATCAGTTTACTCTTCCATTGAAAATGTTTCAGCAAAGACTGAAGTTTTCTTATCAGAACACCATGTTGCCAGTTTCATGGCAAAAAGTTTCCTAAAATGTAGATAATTTGGTTATCCCTTTTGGTGTTTTTAAGGAATTTGTATAGTATCATTGGTTTTGGAGACTATTGTATATGGTTCTTGAGGTTAATTCATCAATGATTTTGATGTTTCTTTACTTGATATTTGGTTCCATAGATCATTATGTTCCTTGAACATTGTACTGGAACTCAATCCTGCAAGAAAAAGAAAGGCTACACACAAGTCGCCATAGCCCATAGGCGGGTTTGATGGTCAAAGTCGGATGGTGAAGTCAGTAATGGCGGCTTAAAAGAGTCGTTTTTGTTAGTTATTTATGTATGTAGGACCTCTTAGCTTAAACTTTTATACTTCATTTTGTAATGAAATTACCCTAATAAAAGATATTTTAATTGGTTTATTATTATTATTATACAAAAATTAAAAAGCAAAACTCAAAAAGGGATCAATCAAAATAGACTTTGAGAAATTATTGACATAAGAATTTTCTCATGTCACATTAAATAAAAACTCAAAAAGGCTCAACACTACTTGATGCCTAACGAATAGAAACAAAAGCAAAGACTATACAATGGCCACAAAACAAAATCTTTTTGGAGAGCCAGGTTTCTGGCCCTCCCAATAACTGGGAGCCCCTACAAAAACAAAGCTTGCCTTAGCCATGACATTGTCAAAAGAAAGAGAGAGAATCAAAACTCCATAACCGTTGAGGCGAGATTGAGCAATGGCTCCAGTGCGCTTGGATCAAACTTCCGAGCGAAAAGGTAGCACACAGATGTCATCTCTGAATTATATGAACATTGTGTCCCATTGTTCCGTATCGACTGTATAAAACCTTCCGTGATATTAACTCCTTCGTATGTTGCCGGATGCGGACCTCCCATCGACCAATTGACCCATGTCACTGTCCTGTTCGCGTTAAGGTGCCCATGGAACATGTTCAGATAAGTTGGAATGTAATGCTCATCTGGATAGCAAGCAGGCTTACAGTATTTCTTGAAGATGGTGTAGTACTTGGAATCTGAGACAATGTAAACAGCAAGGGTACGCTGAAGTTCAAACCATTGAGACCCTTTCCTCCACTGAGGGAGCTTAATATCAGGAAACATTTTGCGGCTGTAGCGTCCCCGACCATAACGAGTGGGATCGTCGTATGAATCAGCAAAGTTATGATTTGATTGAATGAGATAGTTGTAGACAGTTTGGAAATTATAGACCGGGATGCAGCTCTCAGAGAGTAGAACAAATCGTTCATTTGAAAAGTCAAGTAGTGCATTCGCTAGAAGACGCCTCTCTGCATCAAACAGTGACATTGTTCCCCACTCAACTCTCTGAAAAGGGAGATAAAGGACTCATAAGAAAGGCATAAGACAATCATCAGACAGTGTTACTTGCAGGAATCATAAAAAATGGTGGCATTATATCACAATCATTATAACGGATTCATATGGAATGCATAAAACCATAATTATAGGCAGCCTTTCACTTAAAGAGTGGCGGCAGAAAGAGCAAGGCACATCTGTCAAACAATGCACACAAACGGAAGCTGAATCGTCACATGTTCCCTAACCGTTCCAGCTTTTTACTTATCATTCATCTAATTACAATTCATAGTCACCCAAAAGGACAAGCATAATCCTCGCAACCTTATTATTAACAATCAAAATTTGAGTTGACAAGTTCCCTAATAAGATTTTACAGTAACGCATCATTCAATTATCAAATACACGTTCATATGTATCTCTATATTCGAATGCACATTCAATGAATAATTCATAGTGCTATGGTTATGTCGCCAACAGATAAAATTGTTCCTTGCAAGATGGTGTTGCACCAAAAACAAAATCTCTATAGGTACTGATTTGCAGTTAACTACTTGATTACAATCCTTTCATCTCCGAAAATTATGTCCGTCATATTACTTCCTTGTCGTTCTCCATAATCCTGTCCTCTCTTTGTCTTTCTCCATAATCCTATTGTCCTTCATATGCTTCCTCTTTCTTCCTCACGCAAGCTATCTTCAATAAAGCCACCTATCAGCACCATAATCTAAGAGGTATAAATCTATGCTTCTTGGCTAAATACTATGTCCCCTTCATTGCATCCATAATAAGCTTCTACCGTCATGAAGTTCACCTGGAAAAAGTTGTAAATTCAACTTATGCTACAAATCCTTCCACACCATTTAACTCAATCCCAACCAGAAGCAACATAAGGCCAATTCAAGTACTCCACAGAACTCAACAACCTTGTCACTCTTCCTTCTCTCCTTGTTGCATCCTCCCAAAACATCATTATAGTCTACCTCCACTGCTTGGAATTAGGCAAGCTTAGCTTCAAAACAAAGCATCAAAATATGTCTTTCTCAAATGGAAATGTTCTTCATGTTAGTTCCTAACCCAAATTTCACACATAAAGAGTGGGGACTAACCTAATGATTCATACACAGAGAAACGAAAAATGTGCCTTTGTAAGTATTGTAGTTCAGTTTAAGGATCTCAATCCATGCCAATCTAACAATCGTTACACAAAACTAATCCAGAACAGTTGAGAAAAAGCAAGCTCATACCTGACTTGGAATCTCCCTCCTGTAAAATGGAGAATCGCTTGAAACATTGAGCAGATAACCAGGAGGTGCGTGAACATATATAGCAAAATACTTGTCATGGCCTCTAAAGAACCTTTCCCACAAAGGCAACATTGGCAAAAGCCCTCTAGTCAAAAACAAGAAGGCAACTTTAGGAAGTCTATGGAAGGGATAACCATTCTTGTGTGGCACCAGAGAGGCTCTCCAGAAAATCTCTTCATCACTCATCCGATGGGTCAAATTCGTGGGATGGATAAACGATTTCATGCTCAAACAATCAACCTTCTTACAAGACTTAACTACAGTGCAGTTATAACCTGTAGAGATCGCTGATCCAGTCTTTTTAGTGATAAATAAGCCAGTTTGCGAATTGAAATAGTTGTTGATGTGGGTACTTGAAGTCAAGCCACTGATCATACCAGCAATAAAAACTACCAAGAAAGACAATATCTGCACTAGTTTAAGCAAACCCACATGTTTCTCCAGTGTCTCATCTTTGTCTCCTCTGTTCCTTGTCTTCGTCATTCTCGATTCATTCAACAATCCAAAACCCAATTCTTTAAACTCCAAAAGGTTCTTCTTTTCCACCGCAACTCTTACAAAGGCTGAACCGAACCTTTGGAGGTTTCAGAAAGAGACAAACCCTCCACTTCCACCCAAAGAACCAACCTATTGAGTAAAGTTCGACAGAAAAATGGAATCAAATCTTCAAACAAAATCACAAAAGGAAAAAAAAAAAAACCCAAGAATGAGATCAGAGTACGGAGCCAGGATCATACAACCCCATAGGTGGAATCCTACAATAAACAAGAAAAATCAAAAAGAAAACATGGGTTTTGGCTGAAAATGAGAAAGAAGAAAATCTAATAACAAGAAACACAGAACTGGAATCAAGACGCTGACAGACGCCGAAACTGACAAATTCAGCGTGAGGTTTATGGAGGGCGGTGAATCAGATCAAACGCACACGCGCCCATTCGATTAATTAGTTAATTATTAGCTGCAACAACGAACATTTAATGCGCGAATGATTTTGTGTCTGTAATCTCTTAGACAGATTCTCATAGCTGTGTAATCTAAACTATTGATACTCTCAAGGAGATATTATAATTTGATTACAGAGTAATTCTCTCATTACCAAACAAATCAACCTTTAACCTTTTCTTCCTATTTTATTTGGTAGAACTGAAGTTCATCAAACTACCAAAAGGGCCTCACCACAAGTTCTCAAGTCAAATTCAAGAGTGCCCCACTCCACAATTCAAAAAGGGGCGGCTGCCGACACGAATGAATGCTGGGATTTTTCAATTCTCTCTTCAATTTGTGTTCTCTTCTTTCTCACCTCTTTTTGTACTTATTTAATTTAAAATAAAACACTTTTATAATAAAATATAATTTAAATTTTATCATTATAAAACGTTCAAATTGAATATTTGGTTCTACCGTTTTTTAAAAATAAAAATAAAAAACTCAAATAAACAGATTTTTCATTAAATTTAAAAATAAAAATAAAAATAAATAGGTCCTAACGTTTTCAAAATAACAAAAAATATCTTAATCGATTGAAAAATTTGGCAAAGTTAACTCTTAAATAGTTACATGTTATGTTAAGGTTGATATATAATATTATTACTTTTATATTTTTAAATAAAATAAAATTATAGAATTAATTATAAAATATGTCTCACTGTCGCATGGTAATAAAATATATTATTATATATTTCAAATAATGGGTCTCACTTGCTATATAACAGTATAGCCTATGTATAATTTTCGAGTTTGATTTATTTTAATAATTTTATTATTAAAAATTGATGTATTAATTAATTATTATAAACTAAAATAAATCAATTAATTTTTATTTAATAATTATTTTCTTCGATTAAGTTTCAACTTTTTTATATGAGTAAGAACAGACTCTTTCTTTAATTATATTTCATATTCTTCGAATTTTAATTATGTAACAATTTCATAACAATTTAATACTATTTAAATCATAAATTTTTTTTTTTAATTAAAGCTATGTTTAGTTGGGGATTTATTAATGGAATGAAATGAAATGTAATATTATTTTATCGGTTGAGATGAGGGTTCATAATGAAATTGAATAGAAGAGAAAAGTATCATATTACCTCTCATTTCATCTTAAATAGTAAAAATGAAAAACCTCCAATTTGGGAGATTTATGATAAACTGTAAAATAATAAACAAATTTATACTATATGTCATTTTAAACCCTTAATCTAAACAACATTTCGTTATATTACATTATAAATTTTTTTGTCCCTTCCAAATAACAATTTTTTAATATTACATTCATTTACATTTTATTCCATTAAAAGCCTTAAGTCAAATCAAACATAGCCTTAGAGAATTATTTTTTATATAAAAAAATTTGATAAGAGGGGAATAAGTTCAAACCTTTTTGTTAAAAATAATGTACAAGTACTTTTAAGATCGTAATTATAGGATTGCAAGGAAGGCATCTTTAAATTTATACATTTACTTTCTTTTATTGATTAAGAAATAAAAAATGGGATAATAGAAGATAAAATTCAAGTTTGAATAGCTCAGTTTTAATATATTTATTATGGTTTAAATTTTCAACTTTATTTATGAAGTTTTAAAATATACTCTAAGCATTAAAAAATGATTATGAATTTATGACTTCTTTTAAAAAATATATATTGAACAATATATTGAACCTATCACTTTTTTCTCTCATAAATAAGTGTTCACAACAATTTATCATAAGCTTTTGACTTCCAAAATTAAGAAAACTTTTGATTTGCAAAATTCAACCGGTTCAACCTTAAAAATTTTGAATATCTAACTTTTCAATTCAATTTTCAACTTTTCGATTCAATTTATTTTAATAACTTTCGTTGTTAAAAACTGGTTAGTTTATTAATCAGTCGACTAAATTTTATAAATTAATAAGCTGTTATAAATTAAAATAAATCAATTACTTTTCATTTAAAAATCTCTTTTATCAATTAAACATTAAAATTTAATAAGGACAATTTCTTTTAATCATATTTCAAAATTTTAACTAGTTTTATGAAAATTTAATAATGTTTTAAACCTTAAATATCTTGTATTATCGGTTTAACCTCTAGCCCAATTTTTAAAACATTGGTCAAAACTATTTTGAATAACTTTTGTATATTATACAATAACATTTTGAATAAATATGATTCCTTAATAAATATAACTTATCCAAATTCACTAAAATTATTTCTTATTTAAACCCTCTTGATAGTTTTACTGTTTTAGTACCTTTTTTTTAGCGTTACCAAATGCACTCAGCGCATATTATTGATATCAATAGATAAAACATCATACGGAAAAGAAAAAGAAAAAAGAAAGACATACCCCCTATTCAAAACCAGGCATAGAACTAGCTACCTTAGCTATCATATGAGCAACTTGATTCGCTGGCTTTTTAATAAAGTGGAAGAAATAAACTGATGCTCATTAAGTAGAGCTTTACAATCCTGAATAATCATTGAAAAATAAGAAAAAATATATATGCGTAGATGTCAAAAACTGAGTAACAACCTGACAATCAGTTTCCACACATATTGGGAAGAAAGATAATATTTTGATCCAACTCAAAGCTTCCCGAAAACAAAGGGCTTCTCCTACTTGTGGATCTCTCCATTCGGTAAAGTCATTAATTTTTCAACACAGTTATGCCATTGAGACTTACGAATTATCATGTCAAGCCCACAAAGACCATTCTCTAACAAAGCAACATTAACATTGCATTTAAATTGATTCGGAGCTGGAGCCACCCAACTGGAATAAAGGTTTTGGTTTTGTCTTGTTGATAGATTACTCTCCGACTTTGATGCTTTCCATTAAAAAAGAACTGCTCTTGCTCGACTAATAATAAGATGTTTATGATGAAGCCTCAGCTACCACACAACCTCGTTTTGATGAGCCCATAAACTCCAAATTATCATGAAAACCTCCTCCTTCTGTGAATTCGTGAAAGAAGAGACAACAACAGCAAGCCATTCACGTAAGGATGTAATAGAAGTCCAACCCACAGAAGATAATAGCCAAACGAACTGAGCAAACTCACAATAATAAAAAACATGTTGTGCAGTTTCCGTCGACATACCACAAAGAGGGCAAGTTTCATCTAAATCAATATGTCTCCTTCTTATTGCAGAGTATCACGTAAAATATGCCAAATAAGGAGCTGCACTTTACCAAGAACTTGAACCTGCCAGAGTTTTTCCCACGAAAAACTAGTCATAATAAACTCTACATTAGCAATCTTTGTACCAAGCCTTTAACCTTCTTTTACTTCATATTCTCCTTTTCTATTCATAGTCCATATCCGATCATCCTTAACAATCGAAAAACCCAACGGAATCTGTAGAATGAGGTCTGCATCACGTAAAATGAAAGAATTCTGAATCAAAGATTCATTCAATCGATGATCCACCATGAGATCAACGACCATATTTAGATTCAAATCCTCCACGAACTCTGTCTGAATAGTAGGATCCATATCATCTATTAACCAGGAATCACGCCATATATTAATGGTATGACCATCACCAACACGTCTTCGACATCCC
Organism: Erythroxylum plowmanianum; assembly: GCA_025531925.1. NCBI lineage: Eukaryota > Viridiplantae > Streptophyta > Magnoliopsida > Malpighiales > Erythroxylaceae > Erythroxylum > Erythroxylum plowmanianum. The sequence continues at coordinate 31,664,090 of JANVCQ010000230.1, forward strand.
TGAATTAAGATAGACCTTGCTTGACAAATACTTTTCCATATCTAATTTGGATTGTTGCCTATATCTGCTATAAGAAATTCAGAATTGGGGAAGTATCTTAATTTCATAATTTTTACAGCAAAAGAATTTGGATATTTAATCAAATGCTAGCCTTGCTTTGCTAATAGAGCAAGATTAAACTGCCTCAAGTCACGATATCCTAAACTCCCATGAATTTTTTGAAATACCATACATTTCCATCAAAGCCATCTTATGCCATTATTCTCTGCTCCTCCATTATGCTAAAAGAAACCATTCATTAAAGTTTCCAAATCCTTACAAGTATCTACAGGTAACAAGAAAAGGGACATTATGTAATTCTACATAACTTGGCCCACAGTTCGCAACAAGACATCTTTACCCGCTGTTGATAATAATTTAGTTTTCCAACCATGTAATCTCTTTGTTAAAATTTCCACCACATAATGAAACAAATGTCTTTTATCTCATCCAATAACAAAAGGCATCCCCAAGAAGTTACCATGACCATCTATCTCATTAACACCCAATATTTGGCACATAAAATTTCTCATTGCATCCTCTGTGTTAGGAGTAAAAGAAACCCTAGATTTAGAGAGAATTATTTGCTGCCCCTATGCTGTCTCATAAAGGCTTAAACAATTTTTCAATTATAAAGCCTCATCCCGTGTAGCTCGGGTAAATAAAAGAGCATCATCAGCGAAAAAAGATAAGACATCGGAATGACGCCCCTTGTAACCAAAGCACTATGAATACGACCTTGAGCTTAAAAATTGGCAAGAGCGGCAAATAAACCCTCCGCACGAAGGATAAATAAATACGGAGAAAGCGGATCCCCTTGCCATAAACCCCTACCAGGAATTAAAGGACCATGCTCTTCATTAACACAGACAAAATAATAAGAGACAGAAGTAACCACCATCATAATCATGTTAACCCATGCCTCATCAAAACCCATTTTCAACATAATCAATCTCAAATATTTCCATTCAATTCTATCATAAGCTTTGCTCATATCAGTTTTTAGAGCAAGAAAACCGAAACGACCTTGAGCTTTTCTTTTAAACATACCTGAGGTAGAACTTACTTCAACCTGTTAGCAAGTGCTTTACAGACAATTCTATCAGTTACATTACTCAAAGAGATGGGACGTAAATCAACAATTGTCTCTGGAGTTGTCTTTTTTGGGATAAGAAAAACATTAGTTCGATTCATTCCAGGCATCAAAACATCCCCATTCAAACATTTTAGACATTCCTTAGCAACATCCATACCCATTATGTCCTAATATGTCTGAAAGAATCCCGGGTTGAATACATTCGGTCCCAAGGATTTATCTAGGTGCATCGAGAATACAACTTTACGAACTTCATACACTGTATAAGAAGCCAATAATAACTCATTGTGAAGAGAAGTTACCTTACGATCCACATAATATAGAATTGGACTTGTATCACCATTTGAAGATGCAAACAACTCATGATAATCCACAATCATGTTCTGCAACCCTAAGTCCTGGTGAACCCACTTTCCATTACTGTTCTTTAGTCTAGAAATAAAATTCTTTCTATGCTTATGAGAAGCCATCACATGAGAGAATTTTGAATTGGAATCTCCCTCTGCTACCAATTTTGCTTTGATCGTTGTTTCCAATACAATTCATTTTGTAATAATAATTCACTATATTGAGTTTCTATAACTCGCTGTAATTCCATATTTAAAATTGATGGTCTTCGTAAATAAACCAATTGGTGCTTTACTGATTGAAGTCAATTTCGAAATTATTGATGATGCAACCTCTGAAGCACAAACACGACAAAATGTTGCCGTGTCCGTGTGTCAGACACGGACAAGCGTTGGACACGTGTTCGTACGTGTCATAAAAAATAAATATTTTTTGACTTGGATATGGCGCGAATACGACTCAAGATAGCTCAGTACGACTTGGATACGGCGCGAATAGTCGACGTCTTCCTTATTAAGAAAGAACTTCTCAAATTCCTTCTTCTTCTGTCCCGCCGATTTATCTCTCTCACAAAT
>JANVCQ010000230.1:31682037-31697605 GCA_025531925.1 Erythroxylum plowmanianum
TGACATAAAACAAAATTAATTTCTATTAAATACAACTTCAATCCTCACGAATAAAGAACATTAACACACAAAAAGATAGAAAATAACGACACTAACAAACTCTGTGCCACTATATCTAATCCATCTATTTACGTGAATTTCACGTAAATATATAAATCAGATGCAGTAGCACAGAGTAGGTCCACAAAAAGTGGACCAAATGATCTGGTCCCCTTACTTACCACACACAAATCACTTTATATTCCGAGAAGCAGTTGCGTCTTTTGACACTGAAGCAGCAGAGAAAGAGATAAAATGGAGGCCATGGTTGTTTACCTTGCTTTCTCTCTTCTGGGCATCTGTCTGGTTCACAAGTTCTATCAAAGAAGAACGTCCCAAAGAAACCTTCCTCCTAGCCCACCAGCTTTACCCTTCATTGGTCATCTCTACCTCCAAAAACCGCCCATGTTCAAAACCTACCACAAACTTGCTCAAAAGTATGGCCCTATATTTTCTCTCCGATTTGGATCCAGCCTGGTGGTTGTTGTCTCCTCTGCATCCGCCATGGAAGAATGCTTCACCATAAATGATATGACTCTTGCGAACCGTCCGAAACTGCTTGCGGGCAAGCACTTCGGTTATAATTATACCTCAGTGGACCAAGCATCATATGGTGAACATTGGCGTAATCTACGTCGCATTGGTGCCACCGAGTTCTTCTCAAATGCTCGAGCCAACATGCTCATCACGGGCATAGCGAAAGACGAAGTCAAGCAACTGATAGCCAAGCTATCCCACGACTCGCTTCATGATTTTGCCAAGGTAGAGCTAAAGACATATTTTCAAGAGCTGACTTTTAATTTCATAATGAGAATGGTTACAGGCAAAGGGTACCATGCTGATGAAGATAGTGTAAAAGAGGCAAGGGAGTTCGGGAAGCTAATTAAGAATCTTTCTATTTACTACGATTCCTCGAATCCAGGGGACTTCCTTCCCTTCTGGAATTGGATTGACGGTGGTCGTTTTGAGAAGTCCATGGTTCAGCTTGCTAAGAAAATCGATGCCTTCTTGCAAGGTATAGTTCAGGAGCACAGAAATAAGTTACATACAGACAGCGCGAGAACTGCAGTTAACAGCTTCCTTTTGCTGCAAAAGAAGGAACCCGAGTACTTCACTGACGATATCATCAAAGGGTATATGCTGGTGAGTGCAATTCGTTCTTTAATATTTCTTGGAAGCTACAATAAGAATCATAGCGTCCATTCCTTTGTCTGAATCTGAACATGTGTTATGTGTTACAGATATTGTTTAAAATTTGTAAGGTCACAAAATTAACAATATTCAAAGAAAATTAAAGAACAAGATATAAGCAAAAGCTGAGAGATTTTATTATTTTTATCTATGAATTTTTTTTGTCAGAATTCCCTTTAAAACCATTGAATCAGATTGAATTTCTATTCATTTGGATTGGTAAGCGAAATTATCTGCAATGGCTTATGTTTCTTTCTTTCTTTTGCGTTCTAATACTCTCATTGCATCGACGGTGCGTATTGAAGATTCTTTTTATTGCGGGGACGGATACGACAACTGTAACATCAGAATGGGCGATGTCATGTCTGCTTAACAATCCCGACAAATTAGAGAAAGTTAAAGAGGAATTGGACAAGGAAGTTGGGCAAGAACGCTTACTAGAGGACTCCGACCTCCCAAAGTTGTCCTACCTCAGAAACGTTATCTTAGAAACACTCAGAATGTATCCAGCAGCTCCAATCATCGACCCTCACATGGCATCTGAAGATTGTGTTGTCGGAGGCTACCACATACCACGTGGCACTGTGGTTCTGGCAAATGCATGGTCTTTACAAAGAGATCATAAACTTTGGGACGATCCTCACACTTTCAAGCCTGAAAGATTCTACGCTGACGATGGATCAGCCTACAAGCTCATGCCTTTCGGCTTGGGAAGAAGGTCGTGTCCTGGAATGAACATGGCTCACCGTGTTTTGGGACTGACATTGGGTTCGTTGATTCAATGCTTTGACTGGCAAAGGGTGTCTGAGGAGCTTCTCGACATGACCGAAGGTAGTGGCATTACCATGCGCAAGGTTGTTCCACTGGAGGCTCTGATTAGAGCTCGTCCAGTACTGAAGAAAACTATTTCCGATGGTGGCTTGGCATCTTGATAATGATCACGTTTCTGATAAATCTGTTACGTTGAACTAGATTCAGGAATAAATAGTGCGGATACTACGATTGCACCGACAAACACTTGCGCGGATACTAAAATTGTACGGACATCACAAGAAGAATCATAGCATCCGTTCCTTGTTCTGAATCTGAACATGTGTTGTGTGTTATAGATATTGTTTAAAATTTGGGAGGTCACATTCTACACTTAGAAACATCAAACAACAGAAAAAATTGAAGAACAAAAGGTGCGTCTGTACAGGGATGGAGACAAATGGAGCCCATTGTGCAAATTTTAAAAAATTAAATATTTTTAATTTTTAATATATATATATATATATATTAAAAATTAAAAATATTTAATTATATATATATATATATATATATATTTGGAGGTCAGTGGTGCACTGGACTCCCTAAAATTTAAAAAAATTAAATATTTGAACCCTTCTATTTTAAATTCCTAACTTCGTCACTGCGTGTGTATAAGGTGTCTAAAAGTCGAAGTGAGAAAGAGGAAGAAGCTCTCGAATGTTCTTGTATGTCAGAAACAAAATGGGACTAAAGATTAAGACATGCCTACGTGATAAACACATGAAAAAACTCGAGTCTGAAGCATCAGATCAAAGCATTGTCGTATTACATACAATTGAAGCAAATCAAAACGCACAGTAGAAGTACACATAAGTTGATCACGTGAGGAGTAGCTACACCACACCTGAATCAGTCAAGTCTCACCTAAAAGCCTCCGCATGAAACTCATATAAAAAGAAGAGAGCACAAGCATCACGCATAAATATAGACAAATACTCCATTATTAACAACACATTGTATTCAATCATCTGAGAGTAAGAATTAAGAGTAAGGCTTAAGAGTTGCTAGAGTACTGACTTGTGAGTACTGAGGAGAGTGTGAGACTCTTTGCAAGTGTTTTAGAAGAACACTCATACTCTTGTAACCTTGCTCACTTTCTTCATACTAGTTGAAACTACAACAGTGGGAACCTTGGATGTAGAAGCTATCGAACCAAGTAAATTTGTGTGTCTTTAATTTTCTACACTTCATAACATCTACAAGATTTAACTTCTTTATCAATCTTTAAATGTTTAAAGCAACAGTATAGCACAAATGTCCTAACAGAAGTGGTATCAGAGCATTTGAAAAACCTCCTAGGGCATTTCTTAACTACTAGAAGCACAAAAGATCATCCAGAGCTTTCTGTAAGTAAAAGTCTTTTATTTTTTTAAACTACAATTACAATGGTAGGAAAAGAAATGGATGTATTTACTGGTAAAGAAGACTTCATCATCTGGAAACTCCAGATGCAAGCTCTTTTCTGTGATTGTTATGGGGCTATCGAAGATCAGTATGATGTTAAGACTAATCCCATAAAGATATTTAAGATGCACAGACTTGCACACTGTAAGTTAATGCTTCACTTATCACCAACTGTGATAAGAAAAATGCAAAATTGTAACATTGCGCAGAAGCTATGACAGAAACTTAATGATATTTATGCGAAGAGATGTCTTCCTAACAAGATGACACTCCTCCATAATCTTACTAACTACAAGATGAATACTTATATCTCCTTATATGACAACCTAGACTATTTCTTTAAGTTAGTATAAGACTTAGAAGCTACAGATGAAAAAATTTCTGAGGAACATCAAGCTGTAGTGATTCTAAAGGCTTTACTTTCTGAATTCAATGCATTCAAGAAGGTAATTAAGCAAGCTAGTGGAAAATCCCTCACTGTCAAGAGGGTACTAGACTCACTAATGGAAGTAATAGTGGATGTTAATCCATTTAAGAAAGAGGCAGAACTAATGTTTGTAGAAAACAATTATGAAAAGAAGTCACATAAGAAAAATAGCAAGAAAGGAAAGTGGCATAAGGGAAGTGGAAAGGATAAGCACACCAAGGAAGGTGAGGAAAAGAAGAAAAAGGGGAAAGGAAAGAAGTGCTTTTACTGTGATCCTAAAGGATGGTAGAGTCGTTATTAGAGGAACTGAAAGGGGTGGGCTGTACTATGTTATAGGCTCAATTGAAGTTAATCAAGTTACTGAAAAGGGAAATCATGAATCAACCAAGCAATGGCATGTTAGGTTAGGTTATGTTGAGAACAAAAGTTTGTTTCACCTCTTTAAACAAGGATTAATTCCTGAACAAAACCTACATAAGCTAGAATTCTGTGAATCATGTGTGCTTGGAAAGCATTACAGATCCAGTTTTCAAAAGGGAGCACAGAGTGCCACAGAGATCATGAAATATGCTCATAGTAATCTCTGGAGGCCAGCTCAAGTACCTACTGCAAGAGGGAATCTATATTTTAGGTCCATCATAGATGACAAATCAAGGAAATGTTAGGTATATCCGATGAAGAGAAAAGATGAAGCACTAGAAAATTTCATAAAATGGCATACACTTATGGAAAAAACAGACTGGGAAGAAGCTTAGATGCCTAAGGACTGACAATGGATTGGAGTACTGCAATAAGGAGTTTGAAGAATATTGCATCAAGAAAGGCATCCTAAGGCATAAAATAGTGAGAGCTACACCTCAGCAGAATGGTGTAGCTGAGAGACTTAATAGGACTTTCCTAGAAAAGACTAGGTGCATGTTACTCTCTTCGGGTTGCTCACATTTTCTATGGGGAGAAGCCATTAGGACTGCAGTCTATCTAGTTAATAGGCTCCACACCTCTGCTAATGATTACAAGACTCCACAAGAAGTTTGGAATTGTAAGAAGCCTAACCTTACTCACCTTAGGACTTTCGAATGTGCTGCTTATGCACATCAAAAAGAAGGAAAATTAGACCTTAAAGCAATCAAGGGAGTTTTCCTAGGCTATTCAGAGGGAGTTAAAGGATATAAGATCTTACTACTCCAAAAGGGATGCTACAAAACTATCATGAGCAGAGATGTAATCATCAAAGAAGATGAATTCCCTCTACTGAATAAGAGTTCCTCAAATTCAGATTTCCAAAGAGAAATTCAGGAGCAATTAGGATCACTGAACCAATCATTCCCTTTCTATGTGCCACTAGAAACTAATGAAGGTGGCATTACTCAACCCCTTGATGTGGAACCTATACAAGGCACTACACATTATGAACAAAGGACAGTTGAGACTGAAGCTATGGGTAAAGAAAAAAATCTCACACACAACTACAGATGATCCACAAGGAAATCTACAAGACTATCAACTCACAAGGGATAGACAACCAAGACAAAAGAATCCCTAATAGGAGGAACACTGATTCAAACTTGGTTGAATTTGCATGCCTTACAGCTGAAACTATAGAATACAAGGCTCTTGAAACCTATGAAGAAGCCATGAGAAGTGAGGATGCAAAATAGTGGAAGACAGCTTGTGAGAAAGAATACTCTTCTTTAATAAAGAACATGACTTGGACTTTAGTGCCTAAACCTCCCAAAGTTAAAGTAATTGAGAACAAATGTTTGTTCAAGTTAAAGAAGGAGTAACAGAAGCAAAACCTAGGATTTACAAGACTAGGCTTGTAGCTAAGGGGTTTAGACAAAAGAAAGTAATTGACTACAAAGAGATATTCTCTCCAGTAGTCAAATTCAAAACTATTAGGCTTATTCTAGTTTTAGCTATATGACTATGAAATATATCAAATGGATGTCAAGATAGCCTTCCTATATGGAAAGCTTGAGGATGGAAAGCTTGAGGAGACATTCTACATGAAGTAACCAGTCGGATTTGAGGACAAGAATAAGCTAAAACATGTCGGTCTATTACACAAATCCCTATATGGGCTTAAACAAGCACTAGGCAATGAAACAAAAAGTTCCATAAGGTTGCTGCTAGTATGAACTTCATTAGAATTTCATATGATTACTGCTTATACTTTAAGGGTCTAGGAATGACTAAAGTAGTCTTCATGTTGGTCTATGTCGATGACCTAATAATAACAGGAAAGGACCTGAACAGAATTCAAGAAGTAAAGTCTGAACTATGTATTCATTTTGAAATGAAAGACTTGGGAGAAGCTCAGAAGATTCTAGGAATGCAAATAATCAAAAAGAGGAGTGAAGGAAAGCTTTGGCTTGTTCAAAGGAATTATATAAGAAAGGTCTTAGCTCAATTCAATAGGAAACAAGCTAAACCTAGTTCTGCTCCCTTAAGATCTCACCTACAGATGGTATTTGATAAGAGTCCTAAGACTAAGGATGAACAAAGAGCAATGACTGACTATCCCTATGATGTAGTGTTGGAAATATAATATACCTTATGCTATGCATAAGGCTTGACCTAGCTTATGCCATCAGTATCCTACGCAAATTCATGGCCAATCCAGGTTTAGAACACTAGTAAGGGCTCAAGGACGTTCTCAGATACTTATTTGGAACCATCAACTATGAACTATGTTTTTGTAGAGTTGAACTAACTAAATGTAATTACTTGTCTTTATGTGGTTATGTGGCTGCAGATTATGCAATAGATAAGGACACAAGAAAGTCAATTTTAGCATACATTTTCACATTATCAGCAAACACAATCAGTTGGAAATCACAACAACAATTAGTAGTAAGCTTATCAACTACAGAGGCAGAGTATTATGCAATCACTGAAGGCGTAAAGGAGCTAACATGGCTATCAGGTACTAAAAGAAATCAACATTGATGTCATAAAACCAATCATTCATACGGACAGTCAGAGTACTTTGTACTTGAGTAGAGATCCTATGCTCCATGAGAGATCCAAGCATATAAATGTGCGACTCCACTTTGTTAGAGACCAAATCGCAAAAGGATCTTCAATCTGGAGAAAATTACAGGAGAAAGAAATCCATCAGACTTCGAAACTAAGGCATTAACACAAAAGAAGTTCAATTTATGTGGGGATTATTTACAGATAAGTGAAACCCCATGACACTGAAGGCCATTCTATCCAATCTCACAAGTTTGGCGAAAGCTAGGGTTTCGAATTTCAAAATCACTCTTAGATTTACGATCTGAGCAAAGATTGATGGAGTAGGAAGGAATAATGTGATGGTAATCACAAATACTCCACCAACCTTCACTCAGAAACATCAAACAACAGAAAAAAAAATTGAAGAACAAAAGGTGCATGTGTGTAAGGCGTCTGAAAATCGAAGTGAGAAAGAGGAAGAAGCTCTTGAATGGTCTTGTCTATCAGAAACAAAATGGGATTGAAGATTAAGACATACCCACGTGAGAAACATATGACAAAACTCAAGTTTGAAGCATCAGATCAAAGCACTGCCGTATTACATACTACTGAAGCAAATCAAAACGTACAGCAGGAGTACACGTAAGAAGCAGCTACAACACACCTGAATCAGTCAAGTCTCAACCGAAAGTGTCTGCATGAAACTCATACAAAAAGAAGAGAACACAAGCATTAGGCATAAAAATAGACAGATACTCCATTACTCACAACACGTTGTATTCAGTCATCTGAGAGTAAGAATTAAGAGTAAGGCTTGAGAGTTGTTAGAGTACTAACCTATGAGTACTGAGGAGAGTGTGAGACTCTTTGCAAGTGTTCTAGGAGAATACTCATACTCTTGTAACCTTTAAGGTCGTTCTTAATATTTTATAGGCCCTGAGCAAAGTAAAAAAAGTTTCTATTTTTGCTTATTTTTGAGCCCTCGTATAGAATAAAAATAAACAAAATATATGTTATTTTTGTTGTTCTTTATAAGGTCAAGAGTAGGCCCTATTTTGTTTCATTTTTTATAAGGATAAAAATATGTCCTATTTTATCATTTATAAAGATGGGCCCTAGGCACGTGCTCACCTTGCCCTTGCCAAGGCTGGCCCTGGTAACCTTGCTCATTTTCTTCATACTAGTTGAAACCACAACAGTGGGAACCTTGGATGTAGATAGCACTGAAGCTATCAAACTAAGTAAATTTGTGTGTCTTTAATTTTCTGCATTTCATAACATCTGCAAGATTTAACTTTTTTATCAGTTTTTAAAGGTTTAAAGCAACAGTATAGCACAAATATCCTAACACAAAGTTATCAATATTCAAAGAAAATTAAAGAAGAAGATATAAGCAGAAGCTAAGAGATTTTATTATTTTTATCTATGAGTTTTTGTTTGTTAGAATTCCGTTTAAATCCACTGAATCTGATTGAATTGCTATTCATTTGGATTGGTAAGGGAAATTATCTATGCGTATGCTTCTTTCTTTCTTTTGCGTTCTAGTATCTCATTACATTGGCGGTGCGTATTGAAGATTAATCTTTTTATTGCGAGACAGATACGACAACTGTAACGTCAGAATGGGCGATATCATGTCTGCTTAACAATCTTGACAAATTAGAGAAAGTTAGAGAGGAATTGGACACGGAAGTTGGGCAAGAACGCTTACTAGAGGACTCCGACCTCCCCAAGTTGTCCTACCTCCGAAACATTATCTTAGAAACACTCACAATGCATCCAGCCGCTCCAATCATCGACCCTCACGTGGCATCTGAAGATTGTGTTGTCGCAGGCTACCACATACCACGTGGCACTATGGTTCTGGCAAGTGCATGGTCATTACAAAGAGGTCATAAACTTTAGGACGATCCTCACATTTTCAAGCCTGAAAGATTGTACACTGACGATGGATCAGCCTACAAGATCATGCCTTTCGGCTTAGGAAGAAGGTCGTGTCCTGGAATGAACATAGCTCACCTTGTTTTGGGACTGACATTGGGTTCGTTGATTCAATGCTTTGACTGGCAAAGGGTGACTGAGGAGCTGCTCGACATGACCGAAGGTAGTGGCATTACCATGCGCAAGGTTGTTCCACTAGAGGCTCTGATTAGAGCTCGTCCAGTACTGAAGAAAACTATTTCCTATGGTGGCTTGGCATCTTGATAATGATTACGTTTCTGATAAATTTGTCATGTTGAAGTAGATTCAGGAATAAATAATGTGGACACTACGATTGCACGGACAAACAAGTGTACGGACATCATAATTGTATGGACATCACAAGAAGAATCAGAGCATCCATTCCTTGTTCTGAATCTGAACATGTGTTGTGTGTTATAGTTATTGTTTAAAATTTGTGAGGTCACAAAGTTATCAATATTCAAGAAAAAAAAGAAGAAGATATAAGCAAAAGCTAAGAGATTTTGTTATTTTTATCTATGAATTTTTGTTTGTCAGAATTCCTTTTAAATCCATTGAATATGATTGAATTTCTATTCACTTGGATTGGTAAGCGAAATTAACTATGCGTATGTTTCTTTCTGTCTTTTGCATTCTAATACTCTCATTATATTGGCGCTACGTATTGAAGATTCTTTTTATTGCGCACTACAAGAAAATTAGTTTTTAGCGATGGACAATTACTAACGGAAACGTAACCGTTGATAATTATCGACGAAAAATCATGTTTCTTCAGTAAAATTATTGGTAAAAATTTCAGTTTGCAACGGAACAAAAATCTGTCGGTAAATATGAAGGAAAATCAAATCGGGAAAATTTTTCGTCAGAATACGACAATAGTAAGAAATGCTTGTCGATAAAGAAAGCTTTACCAATGACACTACCGTCGACAAATTCCATCGGTAAATTTTAGTCATAAGCGTCGTTATTTGCCTCCGTTTCAGCATTTTAAAAAGAACGAAAACGACACCAAACGACATTGTTTGGTTTAACACCAAAAGACGTCATTTTGATTTAAGCTAAATTCCCCGCAGCGTCTTCCCCCATTTCCCATCTTCCATTTCACCTACAGCCTTGTTTCTCTTCTGTTGTCACTGTCGTCGCCATCCCAACACACCTCTCGTCATCCGACCACTCCTCCTCATCGTGCCATCATGTGTCATCATCGCCGTCATCCGATTGCACCTCCTCGCCGTTGTCAGACCGTGCCTCCTCACCATCATCATAGGATCTACTTCAAGTATGTCATCGTCATCTCTTTGTGTTTTAATTCCAACGATATCAAGATATATGTCTATAATGACTAAATGTAAGTGTAGGTATCATTAGTTCAGATTTATAGGTAAATGGTGTTAGATTTATGTTTTGGAAAATAATTATCATTGGTTCAGAGATCTAAAGAGATAAATGGTGTTATATTTTATTTTTATCTTCGTTGGATTATGCCAGTATATGTGTTCGTACTCCATTCATATCTCCCATGAAATCCTCTTAGGTTTACCGAACAATTCACAGCGATGTTAGATATTTTATGAATTGTTGGATATTTTGAGCATTTTATGCTCGATTACAAGGTAATCTTCCTGACATGGAAGAGTTTTCAGAAGATCTTGGAGTTCCTCAATTTCTTATATGTCGTAGGGATGCTTCTTGAGTTTGCAGCCTTTATGGTCTTGAGAATAAAGACGCCAGAGCTTCATAGACCAAACAAAGTACCATTTGTATTACCTAAGACTTCCTTGTAGTATCATTTGTAAAATAAGCCTTTCTGAAATCCTTTATTCAAGTAATTTAAGAGTTTAGAGTAATCTATAGAAAATTCTTGAACCTTGTCATACGTTTGTATTACCTAAGACTTCGTTGTGAATTGTTGGATATTTTGAACTATTTTTTTCAAGAATAGATGATTACTTAAGTCTAATAACCCATGAACTTCATTTGGTAGGATTAAAATTTATAGAGCTGCATTTGGTTATTAATATTAAACTTTAGTCTATTTTCAAAATTTTAACTTTATACAATTGAAGATCCATATTTTATTTATATTTATATTTTATAGTTTTGTTTTTAAACATTCATAAATTATGTAATCATTTATTTTTTAAATGTATATTGAACAGAATATAGACTATACATAATAATCTACAAATCACATGTATATTTTATAACTTCACTTAATCTTTTAATATAGTAACACTAACGATATGCCCTAAGAAAAGCAATGATTGTAATTAAATGAGATTATTGATTGCATATGAATGAGTTCAATATTAAATTATAAATAAAAACTTTAAACAAATTCTATTTTTAAATGAATGAAAATATAAGTGACATAAATGACCTATATATATGTATATGTATACACACACACACACAGAATTATATTTACAAACATTTAAAATTTCAATTAAACATTTGCAAGTCATCTAAAGGCTGGAAACAATGTTACTAAAGAATTCATATTTCATGCCCTATTAATTTTAATGAAATTTATGGATTGAATATATAATTATTTATTATAATTATTAAATTGATAATTAAACATATAAGAAATACAACTTATATTTTGATACTATCAATTAGACCTTCATTCTAGCTTTTAGGATTTCCTATGTAGCTTACTTTAGGATTTCCTATCTATTTTTTTAAATAAAATTAGCGAAATTGAAGATAGACAACATATCATTCAAGGATGATCTTTTGTTTTCATGTATAGTTAACTGTCTTTCCTCCTCGTCGTTGCTCACCCATTGTGTGTCGTCATCGTCGTCTTCCTTTAATCATCACTTGAGGTAACATTTTATTCTTTGATCGTTTTTAACGACATCATTGAGATTTGTTCGTTACTATGTTTTGTGTGCTTTGATTGTCACTGCCTTCATTTCTTTGTATATTGAGAAACTAATCCTAAGGTGTAAAATGGCACTAATGATAGACATAAAAAAAATAGAGTATTTTCCAAGGCATAGGGAGACATTGTTGATGGATTAAAAAAAAAGGATAAGGATGTGATAAGAGAAGAGGAAATTGTATATTGTACGAAGTTTTGTTAGATGTGATAATTATATTGTAATGTAATCAATCAAGGATTTAAAAGTGAGTAGTGGTGATATTACTCACATAACGTTAGTGGTAATTAGGAAGTAATCTACATCTTATAAGAGAACTCTAACTTTCAAATTCATGTACATTAAGTTCTTTAGAGGAAAATTCGGTTACAAAATGAGGTAATGTTATTATTATGGTTTGGTTTAATGATTGTTAATGGGCATGTTAGAGAATATTATTTAACCTTATTACTTTATTGGTTAAAATGTTATTATAGATCTACTAACAGTGAGGTTGTCAAGAATTTTAGGTTTGGGCTCATGTTGAACAATTTCCTTACATGTTTTAGACCTAGGTGTCATATAAGTAATATGGCGGGTAATATTAAATTTATTTCTCCAAAACCTAATTTCTTATATATATCTTATTCTATGAATATGTAACAATTTGTTAGTAGCTTTTCATCAATTTTGTTAGTAGAGAGCAAGGTTATTACGGTTCGTAATCTTAACATGTTTGGTTTTAAAGAAACTAATTAACAGCGTCATAAAAGACTTGAATGATGTATTGTGCTATGACTAGTTGGACATATTCTAAGTCTCGGATGAAAATATGCATAATTCCTTGTCCTTTATTGATTTCTCACATATCATTCCCAAATGTGTAAGAAATATTGGTAAAGACTTAAATGTTGACATTGATGCATGCATGACTAGCTTTATAAGTGTATTTTAACTATTTGTTTTGGCATTTTTGCATTTAAAAACAAATTTTGAAAATGAATTTACATTTAAAAAATTTATTCTCATAGTTTTTCATCTTTACACTTTAGAATGATCACTAATGGTATTATTTCACTTTCATAGAAATAATGGACATTACGATATTTAACTTTAATCACTAGGAGAATGGTGATAAGAAGAACCTATATAAAGTACTATCTCAAAGAAATATATTATCTACATTATATGTAATAATATAAAGATTATTGTGTTATGGATAATTTCATGAAATGTTTTTTTGGGGGTATAGACACATGTCCTACGAAGGTGTTAGAATATTTTGGTGTGCAATGTGATGAAAAAGTTTCATGGTGCATATTTTCTACCTCATATGCAAAATTATTTCCAAGTTAATGTAATAAGAATAATGTGTTGTTTATGTTATTTCAAATGCAAAATTGGTTTCCCCAATTACATACATTGTTTATTTATAGAGATTGACTAACATTTTGATTATGCTTATCGATTGATGACATTTAGTGAAGAACATGTGATTTACATATATTGTACATTATAATTTTAGTATAAAGATTGGCACCCAGAACATCAATTATATTAGGTTCTTGTTTATATTTTGTATGAACTAGTAACTTTTAGTATATTATTAATAAAAAAATATGAGTTATAGTGGAAAAAGTTGATGGATATTCACAAGCAACTATATGAGCAACTGATGTCCAGTAATTTTACCTATACCTACGTTTGCTAATGAAACAATTAAAAACACACAAATGAATTCAATTCCTAATCAATTTATTCATTTTTAATTTTGGATTTGACTATTGTACATATACTTTGTAATTAGGTTAGTGAAATATTGAAGTCTCAATTACAATTTTTATTGACTTATTCATTTTTATGAATGTAGCTTACATAGATATAACTATTTCATATAAAGTTGAGATTTCACTGGTTATATTAATTTTTGACAAAAGGAAACCTTATGCCTCCCTTTTGGAATAAATGATAAATGTCAAATGTTGGATGCATAAAATGTTCACATTGTACGAATAAAAAGGGAAGAAAAAAGAATGAATTATATAGAAGTTTGAGAAGCAAATTTAAAATAAAAACCATAACATTTAGTTATGGAAATTGTACATAGTTGAAAATTGTACATACGAAATCCTTTGAACTACTTTGAAAATCGAACAAAACGGAACTTAGAAAAATCCATACCTAAAATCATGTTTGTGGGATTTGGTTAAAACCCCAGTGTAATAAGTGACTCTTCGTAGGCATAGAGGCATTATTTGTAGAGTATATTTGGAGATGATATTGGTAGGTGATAGTTGATATAGGTTATACTCATTATTCATGGAGGCGTTGATTGTTGTTGCTAATAATACATTCAAATTCAAGATATAAAGGAAGACTTGAAATTTTGATCTAAACCATTATTGACAAAAAGAAAGTTGAACAAATTAACTTAAAAGCTATAAGTCATTTGTTTCAAAACAGAAAGCATCAATTATTTCCTATTCAATATATCGTGTAAAATATTATATTCAACAAATCAATTATTTCCTATTCAATATATTGTGTAAAATATTGAATTCAAATTCTTATATTTCTAGAAAATTCAATCAAATATGAATTTCAGGTTGAAATATGCCACCAAAGAAACAACGTGATATAATGTGACCTAAGTTCAGACAACGATTCGGAGGTACTTACTGTCAAGGTGAACCATCACACTCTGCAGCTGCAACTGAATCACCTCCTCCCCCTCCAGCTACTACAGTTGTAGATGAGGCATCACCTTTCATATCTAATGCTACACCATCCACCACCCCTACATCATCCACTACCCCTATAGCAATAGAGATATTAAGGGTAAACGATGCGAATGAAGAGGTGGTCACCAGCCTGGAGCTGAGGGACCTTATGGAAGAACTTACATTACAATTGTCAATAATTTGTAAGTGAAAATACTTGAAACACTATATGTTTAAATTAAGTTATAGGTTTAAATTTTAAAAATGGTGTAAAATTATTTATTTTTATATTAGGTTGATTCAGTCTGGACCGTGCTCTAAAAACACATCCAAATTTAAGGAGAAGATTGATCTTGAGGGTTATGTATGAAAAAATATCTCTCAAGCCACACAAAAAAATTTACTATCAAGAGTTTAAGGTATAATAATAAATATTATTTTCTTTTTTAATTGATTTGTATACATTAATTAGATACATATTATTACATTATAAGTATTTATTGAATTTTTTCTTGTTATTTCAGAAAGAATTTTTTCGAGATTCTGAATTTGACGTTGTCATACATAAAGTATGGGAAAGGCAAGCACGTACACGTTATCATGACTTTATTGGTGTGATACACAAGGCTAGTGTACGACCACCTTATATTTCTGAATAAATATGGAGTCACTGGCAGCAGTATTGGACATCACCTGAGGCAATGTCCATTTCAGAGTGTAATTGTACTAATAGACGTGAAGGATCGGGGGGAGAGAGTCTTCCTGTACATATGGGAGGATTTATTACCCACCACGAGCATGCAGAGAGACTTGTAAGTATCTAAATTTTACACTTATTTTCTAATTGTTTTACGTTGTTGTATTTCAATTTAAATTGATGTGTGAATTTTGGATTGAAAATAAGTGTATTATAGATAATGATAATGGTATAAATGTCTGGTGCCATATATGACTGTGTTGAGTTATTTTTTTTGTTCAACAAGGGGCAAATATCATAAAATAGAGAAAAATCTGCTAAAATATGCTTGGTAAAATGCTTTTTTAAATTATACCTTTGATCTTTAGACTTTAAAGCAAGAAATCTCTTCACAGCAGCATATACTTCGTTGTCAATCCTCATTCCCTTGACTTCCAGCTTTTGCTGTCAAAAATTATAAATTATTGGTCAATGCTTTAAGCATATGAAAAAC
>JANVCQ010000230.1:31697705-31723028 GCA_025531925.1 Erythroxylum plowmanianum
TGCTCTATTTCTTCACTGTGCATGTATGAATATATAGGTGTTTATACATGAGTTGATGAAAACTTAGAGATGATCAAGAAAATGGTTTTTGAGTTAAGTAGTAATTGTAAAATGATGGTTTGAGATGGGAATGAGCGTCTAAATAAAAATTGAGAGGAAACATGGAGATTGAGAATGAAGGTTGGAAATGTAGAAAGTTGACAGAGCATGAATAGGTTGATTATAAATTCTTAGCTTTTGATGATTTTTTATTAAACTTGTATATTTTGGAGTAGTATGGATTTATGGTGAATGAGTTGATTGAAATAGAGTAGAAAACCTAGAAATAAAAATTTGAAATGTTGGTTTCTGAAAATTGGAAGTCTGAAAATTCTGGGAATGAATAGTGGGAGAGAGTTTAAATTTCGATCTAAACTTCCATGATAGGTAGATTTTGACAAGATCTTTCTTTTAAGTTTCCATTGATATAAAGTTTGCAAATTTTGAAGTTCTGAATCAAACGTTACGGAGTTTAGAAGTTGAGATGTCGGTAAAGAAGAAGAAGTGGAAAAGCACCATCGTGCTTGACTTTTAAGATTTTAGGCTAAATGGACCGTCATGTATAAGCACGACGGTGACATTTAGGGTTAGCCAAAAAGCACCGTCATGCTTGGAGGTGAAGAGAAATTTGCACCATCATGCTTAAGCACGATCGTGCATTTTAGATTTTGTCTTTTACTAAACAGTCTTGCTTCTTTTGACCATAACGTCTTCTCTTGACATCCAAATGACTTGATTCTTGAAACATTGGTTTTTTAAGACATTGTTATACCTCTAAAAAAAATTGGTAGCATTCTAAATTGATTTGAAAAAGATTGATTGAACGAAAGTGAGAGAATCTGTTGGAATGGTATGAACTGGTGTTGTTTTACTGAACACCCCTCAGTATTTTGATTATATCTAGAACTATTGGATCCTAAATGAGATGATTTTTGATTTGGAGTAACCTAGAGATATAGGCCTACAAATTGTCTGAAGAAGTCGAATTATGATTTAGTCTTCAAGATGTTGAATTTTAGGATGGAAATTGTGTATAGTATACTATTTTTGAATATGAACAACCAGATAATGTTTGAGGTATGTCTTCCAAATTACTAAACCAAATTGAGTGATTTTGGTGTCAATGGAAAGATAAGACTTATAGGAACACTTTTCTAGAAGAGAGCATGACCAAATTACATCATTTTCTCTTTCTAATTGAATGTGAATAGTAGACCTAAAAGTGTGACTTGGAAAAATATGGAGTGAGTCAATGAGAAAGGAATAAAGATTTTTAATGATTTTAGTGAAGCATAAACCTAAGTATAAATTGTACTTAGATAAGTTTTGATATGAGAATGACTTTGTGATGAAATTGATGGATAATTACCCGGGATTATCATGAACATTGATTGTACATAATTCATTTCATACATGTGCATTATTGAATACTTATGATTGTACAAATTGTGATATTGTGTATATAATTTGTTATAGAGAAGTAACTGGAACGTCAACCTCCAAACGTTGCCGGATCTTCTAGACATTAGCTTTAGGAGAAACTTGTGAGTAACGTAGACGGTTTCTCTCAATTATTGTTTGATTAAATTATGCTTTGAACGATAAATGAATGTGTTTGATTGTTGATTCCAGACAGAAGATTCGATGATTGTGAATGTGGAATGTATATTGAAGTCTACTTGAATGTGAATGTGAAGACCTAATTGCTTTATAATGTGAGTAATTGTGGTATATGCATTCCATACATAAATGCATAATTAGATAATGGCAGTTGTGACCAGAGTAGCCACCAATCAGAGCTTAAAGCTCAACGAGTGAAAAGAGCCTCAAGCTTAAACAATGATTAAGAACCTAAGGCTCACTATGTAAAATGAACCCTGTATCCTCATTAGATAAGGGACAATTATTAATGAGCCCGGTATCCAAAATGGATACGAGACAATTAAGGCACTCGATTACAACAACGTAATAATTGGAAAGTGTCTCATGAGCATTTCATATGCAGATTGTTAAGTATGTTTGCTGGAATGAAATGCCAATTTTACTTATGCTTAAGTAAAAAAGTGATACTTATGTAAAGTGTAGTATGTGATTATAAGTTATGTGAAATGATGTGTTGCATGAATTGAGTGAATCATCGATGATGGTTACCTCATTGAGTTTGCAAAACTCACCAAAATTGCAACGTTGTCTTTTCAGGACTGAGAGACGACTCTAGCTACTAAGAGGCTGTACCAACCGCGTAGATTGTGATTGGCAAGAGAAGTCATGGCTCAAAGGTCATTCAGTTGAGATTTTTAGACAGATTAGTTAGATTATGTATATTTTCCTCTTTCACGTAGTACTTTTGTATTAGGTTTTGATGATGTACATATAGAAAATGTTGAAAGACACAATGTAGACATTCGAGTTTTATGAAATAAAACGAGAAAAAAGTTGGTTTTAAAATATTGTGATTTTTCTATTGATGCTTTATAAGTGAATATTGACATGATGCCATGTGAAGTGAATGTAGTGATCGAACGTATCTCGCCCTTATTGTAGGTTATGTATCGAAATAATCTTTGAGCATTCCAATGTGTATCATACGGTAAGGGGGCACTACAAATTTTGTCTCTGAGAATTCCAAAATCTGGTTTGAAGTTGAGTACAAAGTACTGTTGTAGTTTAAGAATAGTCCAAAGTATTTTGAGTATAACTTTTAGTATATAAAATTAAATTGTATGATCGTGGTGTCGTTAGAAGCTTAAGATATAGGGGAACAATTGTCTAGAAGAAAATGTTGCCTAATTGCCCCATTTTCCTTGTCAAAATGATCATGCAAAGTTGACTCGAAAGTTTATTTTTAGAAAATACTAGAATGATCAAATGAGTTATGAAATTAGATTCAAATTGTTTTATGGAGGTGTAAACCCTAAGTACAAATTATACTTATGTGAGTGTTGATATATGAATGATTATGTGATGAGAATAATGGAAAGATACCCAAGATTGTCATTGAACATGCATTGTACATAATCCATATGTATACATATGTGCATAAATGAATATGTGTAAAATTGTGCAAATTTGTGATATGTATAAATGCTTATTGCATGATATGGAGGAGCATTTAGAACGTCAACATCCATACATTGTCGAGACTTCGAGGCAATAGCTTATGGAGCAATCTGTAAGTAACCTAGACGGTCTCACTTAATTATTTGTTTGTTATAAATTATGTTCTAAGTTATCTTTGAATGTGGACTTGATTGTGCTGATTTCGGACACTGAAGGTTTGAGACTACTGATGCATGAATATGATATTTGAAGTGCTCCCTGTATGTGAATGTGAAGAAATAAGTGTTACTCAATATGATTGTTGAATACTGGACCAAGGTATGATGATAAATATGAATGAGACTATGAATGTGAGTGATTGAAACAATGATTGATAGAACATGTGTGATGCATTTGATTACATGAATGCATGATCAGATAATGAGAATTGTGACTTGAGTAGCTATCGAAAATGAGCTTAAAGCTCGAAATGTGATTAAGAGCTGAAGGCTCGCTATGTATAATAAGCCCTGTATTCCCAACGAAAAAGGGACAAAATCAATGAACCCGATATCCACAATGGATACTAGATAGTTTAGGCACTCAGTCACAATAACGTAATAATCAAATGTGAGTCTCATGAGCATTGCATATATATTTAATACGTGTGTTTGATTGACTGAAATACATTGTGGACATGTATTTGAATGAGAGGGGATGTATAAAGTAAATGATATGTGATGCTATATGCTAAATGAAAAGATGTTAATTATGTGTTTACATGTGTTGATGTGTTGTATGAATTGAGTGAACTATCGAGGATGGTTACCTCACTGAGTTTGCAAAACTCACCAAAATTGCAACGTTGATTTTTCAGGACTGAGAGAAGACATTAACAATAGAGAGACTCTACAAGAAATGACTCAAAGGTCAGTCAGCTGAGACTGAAGGATTAGATAGAAATTTTTTATATAAGTCCTCTTTCTTGTAGCGTGTTTTGTATTAGGTTTTGGATGATGTACATATTTGGATGATTTTGTAAAGCTACAATGTATATATTCGGTTTTTATGAAATGAAAGGAGGATTTCAATTGGTTTTTAAATATTGTGTCTTTTCTTTATGATATCTTATAAGTGAATATAAATGATGATGCTATGACTAAGTGATTGTTGTGACTATTCTAACATCCCATTATCATAGGTTGTGTACTGGAATATTCTCAGGGTGTTTCGGTATGTACTCTATAGCAGTGGAGTATTACATTTGTGATGAAGGGGGAGATTGCTGAATGTCCAACCCTGTATGTCTTCATCTTTACGCGTTCCTTTACATGTTTTCAAAGACTTACACAATTAATCCACACGGTCGTGTAAGTCAAGACACGGGCGTGTAGCACTCCACATTATCGTGTATCTGTGATGACAGTACAACTCTTTATGATCATATACATCTGCAAATGAGGCAATATTGAAGATACACAAGCACTTACACGCAGAAAAACCTATTTCGTGATGTAAAAGAGAAAAATACTAAGGTTCTTGTAAAGGATGCGACCATAAGGTCCAAAAGTGAGGAAAAATGGAGAGATGACAAGCAGTATTGTACTCTCATCTCCTTTTTTATTGTTTTTAGGGATTGACTTGAGTGCTTGTTGATTATTACATGAATTTTGGTTTCAATTCCAAAATTTTGTAAGACAACTTGTTGATGGAGAGTAAAGGATCAATTTTTATAAATCCTTATTTGACTTTAATAGATCTACCTGTCAGTTTGGCTTGTGATTTTTTCCCTCTATACTGGAGAGTTTTCTATGTAAATCTTCGTGTTTATTTAGTTGTTAAGTTTCTTATTTTCATACTGATTTATTGGTATAAGTTCAAGAATATTTTTTGTTGTTAATATTTTGGTTGATTTTTTAGAAAGTTGTGTTATTGTCTCCCAACACAATTCTCTTCTGAAAAATAGCTTGTACTCGTAGTTTTTTCTAGTAGTTGATTGACTCTTTCTATATACATATATAATTGTTTTAGAATTATTTAGAAAGAATTAGAAGATTAAGAGAATAATCTATTAGTAACCAAAAAGGAGATAGTTTGGGAGTTCCGAAGACATCTCTAATAAGTTCAATTTTTGCTGCTCCATTGAACGATTGATTATAGAGCATATAATACGTACAATGATAACAAATGCAGAAAGCTTAAAACTTCTTTTGTAATTTTATTTATTTTAAAATATTTTTACCTTATAATATTAAAAAAAAATATGTATCATTTATAGAAATACGTATAATTGCTATGAAGAACGGGACGAGGCCTGCACATGGCCTCTAATGGGATGATCTTGGGCGTAGTAATACCAATCCTTGCTGTCATGTCAATATCGTCGTCGTCGGAGATATTTTTCCAATCGAAGCATTGTATTAGGGTACCCAGAGTCAGCCCCAGAATACGAGAAGCCAACTGCTTTCCAGGACATGACCTTCTTCCCATTCCAAAAGGGATCAAATAGCTTCTAACGGCCAATTCTCCATCGAATCTTTCAGGCCTGAAAGTGTCTGGATCATCCCAAATTTTAGGATCTCTGTGTACAGTCCACACATTTGCCAATACCACCGCGCCACGTGGGATGACGTACCCTCCTACAATGCAATCATCGGATGCCACGTGTGGATCAATGACAGGTTCAGCTGGGTACAGTCGATGTGTTTCTGAAATGACATTCTGAAGGTACCGTAACTTGGGAACATCCGATTCATCTAGCAAACTAGTTTGGCCAATTATAGAATCTATTTCATCTCTGACCTTCCTCAATACATTTGGATACTTGAGTATGCAAGCCATTGCCCATTCTAATGCCACCGATGTCACATCACTTCCAGCAAATAAAAGACCCTATCCAAGTTGGGAACATATATAGCCGCGTTCAATTCACGAAAATTTCAGATGGGAAGATCGAAGCAAGGGCACTAGCTAGGGCAGGGTTTTTCATACTTTTATTTAATTACATAACTTAAAATGAATGTATTTAATAGTATTGACAGTAAGGAAATTATGCTTCAATTTCAAATATGAAAACTTGCTTATGTTAATTTATTTCCAGTGCCTCCACTAAATTAAAATTTTAGCTATGGTCCCTGGATCAAAGTGTTTATGCTTTTCTATATAAGAAGAATTTTTCAAAACAAAATTACTAATGCACTTACCAGCAAGTTTGCTTTGATCTTTTCATCTGTCAAAAACTCTGGTTCTGACTTTTGCATGAAAAGCAAACTGTGAGCTAGAGTTTTCATGTTGTCATGATGCAAATTGCTTCTGCACTCATCTAATATATTTTGCATAAATGTGTCGATCCTTTTGGTAAGGTCCATCAGCTTGCTCTCGTAACGGCCAAAGTTAAACCAATTCCATAATGGAAAGTAATCTCCAAGATGTATTGGATCAAAAAAATGTGGTAACTCAAAAAGTAGTTGTTTGAACTCATTTGCCTCCTTCACATCAGTCACATCGTCACCGAAATACCTTTTACCTGTGATCAATCTCATTACAATATTAAACGATAGATCCTGAAATGCTGATTGTAATTCTACCTTAGCGAAACCTTGCAAGGATTCAGAGGATAGTTTGGTGATAAGTCGCTTAAGTTCGTCTTTTCGAATGTTGACAGTCTGATTAAGGCGATGATTTGACAAGAGTTCCAAAGTGGCAATCCGGCGTAGGTTTCTCCAATATTCACCGTATTGTGAGACGTCCATGGCAGTGTTATTGTAACCAACATGCTTGGTCACCAGAAGCTTGGGGCGGTTGGCGAGAATGACGTCGTTTTTGTTGAAGCATTCTTCAATGGTTGACGTTGACGATACAACGACTACTCGACGGGAACCAAATTGGAGGTAGAAGATAGGACCATATTTCTGAGCCAGATTATGGAAAACACGATGCATTGGTGGTTTTAGGAGATGGACGTGACCCAAAAAAGGGAGTCGAGGTGGGCTAGGAGGAAGGTTTCGTAATTGGGATCTTTTTGTTCGATAGAATTGGTGAGCCAGAAGCAGGAATAAGAAGAGAGGAGCTGCGAGGTAAACGACAGTTTCTGCCATTTTCGGTCTCTTTTCCTCAGTTACGGTTTGTGATCGTTTCTCAGAAACCAGTCTTTATATAAGCAAGGAAGTGTTTTAAAATGGTTTTAATTTATTTCTCTTTCATTTTAAATTTCATTAAAAGAGAAGCATGTGAAAGGAAATAATTTTCTTAATTATAAACTAGCTAGATGTTCTTATTTAACTTACGTAGATGGACTATTTGGCTGGTAGGTGGTTGCAATAGGACCAACAATATCAACTCATCATGTGCTTTGCTATAAGAAACATATAAAAGATTTGCACGGTTTGAAATCTCTTTCCTTTGTTTGTTAACAACTCCAATTACCTATAATCAATCATTACTTTTGATGTTTAAGGTATCTGTTTTGGAATGTAAATGGGATTACAGAGTTAAATGAAAAAGATCCATATATTCACTTAATTAATCATATTACATTTGTTTTTCTTTGTTACATAAATTATTGCGCTGGCTATTTTATCAATATTATTGTATTATTCAATGCATCTTATTATTTTCTTAGGTGCCACATCAAATATTTAATTCCATCTATTCCTAGAATTTAATTAGATGATATAGACCCATGGAATATAATAATTCTGGCATGCCAAACTGATAAGACCAAAATGCAATACTTAGCTTAGCTCCCAAAAATTAGTTAGTGTAAAAAATGAACTCATCGTGGAAAGGTAGAACATAAATTATTATGATGCTTTCACGAGATAAAATTTTAAAAAATTTATTTTCTATGATTTTTAAAAATATTTTAACATTTTTATTTTAGAAAGTCAGTTTTCTCTTTGTAATATCTTAAGAAACAGCACACCACCTTTGACTTTTAATATAAGCTATCTCTATGGACCATTGATAACAAAATTATAGATAGCTTGTTAGGATTATCATCAATTAAAAGAGTGAAAAACCATAGGTAGAAAAGTCGGGAGCATTCTTCTTCGTTTTACTGTTCCGATCGCTTTCTGCAACTCTTCAGGGGTGTCTCTACAACCCTCACCACCACTGCTTCAGCACCATTCCAGGGGCGGTCATGGAGTCCCACGAACACGATGAACATCATCCTAAACTAGTGCGAACTCGTAAACGCGATGAGGAACCTGCACCACGTTCGAAACCTTCCCATAACTCTGCTGTGCTCGGCGCAACGCAGACGACCATTCCTCAAGAATTGTCCAACTAGACTGACGAGGAGCAGGTCGACAATGAGGAAGGAGATATCATCCATCTGCAAGGGGACTATGCTGGGGCATTCAGCTCTCTCAGAAACTCCAGATGAAGTTGGATGAGCGTTGGGCCAACACAGCGTTGTGAAATCCCTGGGTTGCCGCGTGGGCTTTCGCGCCCTCAACAACCGCTTGCGGGAGATGTGGTCTCCTCGTGGTGTCGTGAAGATGGTTGACCTAGAGAATGAGTTTTTACTGGTGAGCTTCAAGGTAGAAGATGACTTCCTCCGTGCACTCACCCAGGGCCCTTGGACAATCTTTGGCCAAGCTCTTGCAGTTTAGCGGTGGACTCCTAAGTTCCAGCCATCGCAGGCCACTCTCACCAGGACAGTTGTGTGGATTAGGTTCCCGAAATTATCCATTGCCCGTTACCACCCCTGCATTCTCAAAGCGTCAGGGAACCTCGTCGATAACACCATTAAAATTGATGAGATCACCCCCCAAATCCAACGTGCTAAATATGCCCATGTCGCCGTTGAAGTTGACCTGAAACAGCTCCTGCGCCATGCGATGGAGCTTGATGGAGAGCAGCTGAGGGTGGCCTATGAAGGGCTTCCGCAGCTGTGTTTCACTTGTGGCCTGGTTGGCCACTCCAATGCCGGCTGTCTGCGACGTCCTCAAGCTCCCACTGGCAATCCCACCCAGCGAGCAGCAGCTCCTAACCTTTCGGCAGCAGGGAGTCCAGCAGCGAGTGGAGAGGGCGGACACCAGTTGATCACCGATGCTCCTGGCTATGGGCCATGGACGCTAGTCCAACTGAAACAACAACGACTCTCCAAGCCACAGCCGCAACAACCAGGAAATGCCAAGACCAACGATACAAATGGGGGCTCGAGGTTCTCCATTTTGTCAGACAATGAAAACCTTGGTGATGGGATGGTCAAGAAACAAGCGGGTCAATCCTCCAGAAGCCTAGTTGTTTTCGGACAAGTTATCAACTTATCTAGTTTCTTGGACAAGGGGAAGCAACCTGCTACGGGCCCAGTGTTTACTTCCACTGGGCCCAAACGGACCCCCAAGAAGGGCCCAAAAGGTTTGAAACTGGCCCACTTCCCGACAACCCAAGGTGAAAACTCCCGGGGCCTTAACACAGCTAAGGAAACATCCATGGTTAACTCAATTCCGTTACAATCGACACCTCGGGATCAACATATCGTCATTGACATCTCCACACATACGGAGATGGTCTGCGACACCCAACTGCTTGAGGCTGAGGTACAGGGGGTCGGGGATATTTTGCAACAGATGGAAGGCGTGGAGGTCTCGGTGGTCCCGCCTGGGTCCGATGACAACTTGGGCCCGCCGCCCACTGCTCCTTCAGATCTAACTGGTGGGTTGGAGACGTCATCTGAATCGCCGCCCAGCTCTTCAGACCAACTTCAGGCCTCGCAACCGCAGCTCGAGGGCCTCACCGGCGCATTTGAGGGAGGTACCCTTTCTACTCCTGTAAAGTAAGTTTTCAATTTTATGATTTTTATGTCCATCATTATCTGGAATTGCCAAGGGGCAGGAGGGTCTCGGTTCCAGACCATTCTGCTAACTTACCTTCATCATTATCAGCCTGGTATCCTGGCTTTACTCGAATCCCGTATCAGTGGATCCCGGGTGGATGAGGTAGTACATCGATTAGGCTTTGCATATTCGGTTCGTGTTGAAGCTCAAGGTTTTTCTGGCAGCATTTGGCTATTATGGAATGACACTTATGATATTTCGGTCATAATAGCGCATCGCCAATTCATTCACTCCACGATCAGGCATGCTTCTAGGTCTTTCGATTTTACTGCGATCTATGCTAGCCCGCAACTTTCGACTCAGAATCTCCTCTGGCCTATCCTAACTTGGATTGGTCAATCTACGACGCGATCCTGGCTCGTCGGAGGCAATTTTAACGCTAAACTTGAACTCTCCGACAAACACGGTGACGCTCCGGCCACTCGAGGGGTTAATAATAAATTCCACAACTTGGTGCACGATACCGGCCTCCATGATCTAGGCTATGTGAGCTCCAAGTTTATGTGGAGGAGAGGTGTGGTCCATGCTAGGCTAGATCGAGTGTTCGGGTCTACTCCTTGACTACGAGCTTATCCCGAAACGAGGAATCACCACCTCCCTTTTCTTGGGTCCGACCATCGTCCTATGCTCATTCACTTAGTTAGGCAGCTGCCTACACCTCCACGACCCCACCGTTTTGTTTTCAAAATGCTTGGCTCACTCATCCGGACTTCGAGATAGTGGTTACTGAGTACTGGTTACCTGTGGAGGATACTATGGGGAAAGCTTTATCCAAGTTCTCTGAGCATCTCACGCATTGGAACAAAACTGAATTTGACAATATCTTCTCCCGAAAGAAACGCCTTCTAGCTCGGTTAGAGGGCATTCAACAAGCTTTGGACTCCGAACACTCAGACTCCCTTTTAGATTTGGAGGATCACCTGAGTGGGGAACTGACACAGGTACTGTGTGAGGAAGAGATTTATTGGCATCAGAATGCCCGGTGTGACTGGATCTCCCAGGGTGATAAGAATACCAAATACTATCACACTCTCACTCTTTCTAAGCGCAAGGAGCTGTGTATCAAGTGCCTGCTTACCTCCACAGGCCTCCCCATCTCAGACCCCATCCAATTGGGCCTCCACGCTAAAGATTTCTTTTCCCAGTTGTATACTGAAGACGACCGGACTGCTCATAGGCTCCTGCTCTCAAGAGCCTTCTCTCCACTTTTGGAAGACAGCCTCCACATGCTTTCACAGCCGATTCATCCTCTTGAAATCTGGACGGCAGTCTTTGACATGCATCCTAATAAGGCCCCTGGTCTCGATGGCTTTAACGTATTATTCTTCCAAAAACAATGGGGTCAGATCGGGCCTAAAGTGTTTGAATATATTCAGGATGTCTTCCGCCTAGCTCGCTGGGACGAGGATTTAAATCATACCATTCTGGTCCTGATCCCCAAAATCCCTTCCCCTCATCTTCTTTCCCAATTCCGTCCAATTAGCCTGTGTAATGTGCTTTATAAGATCATCTCTAAAATTATTGTGAACCGTCTGAAACTTCATCTGGATCATCTTGTAGAGACCAATCAATGTAGTTTTATTCCTGGCAGGCAAATTACGGACAACATCATCATAGCTCAGGAGGTCATCCACTTGATGTGTAAGAAGCGCGGGAGAACTGGTTTTTTGGCTATTAAGGTCAACTTGGAGAATGCTTATGACAAACTCCGGTTGGACTTTATCCGCAATACGCTTCAGGATATTGGGCTACCGGATCCTTTCATCCAGGTCATTATGCAATGTGTTACGACGGTGTCTATGCAAGTTGACTGGCAAGGAACTCTGTCGGATCCCTTCACTCCTTCCCGTGGTATCCAGCAGGGGGATCCGATCTCGCCATATCTGTTTGTCCTCTGTATGGAACGGTTGGGCCAGCTCATCTTCCAAGCAATGGCCCAAGGAAAGTGAAAGCCGATTCGGCTGAGCCCCACTGGCCCTCCTATTTCGCATCTGTTCTTCGCCGATGACTTTGTTTTCTTTTCGAAAGCGAAGGATTCCCAGGCATACATTATTGAAAGCACTTTGGTGGAGTTTTGTCAGGCTTCTGGCCAGAAAGTCAATCGTGAAAAACTAAGTTGTTTTTCTCTAAGAACGTTTATGCTGCCACCGCCTATCACATCATCCAAAGTTTACAGATTCCTTGTGCAACCAATATAGGGAAGTATTTAGGGATTCCTCTGCTCCATGAATGCGCTTCTCGTCATATGTATCAATATATCCTTGACCGTGCTCAGCAAAAACTCGCGGGCTGGAAAGCTAAGAGCTTATCCCTGGCGGGTCGGGTAACCCTTACTCAATCTGTGCTCTCTTCTCTACCCATCTATACGATGTAGACGGTGCACCTTCCTCGACAGCTGTGCGATGATTTAGAACGACTCATGCGGGGTTTTATCTGGGGGACCACCAGTGAGCAAAGGAAAATCCCCTTTGTTAGTTGGGACTTTGTTTGCAAGCCAAAGAGGGCCGAAGGGCTTGGACTCAAACGCATTCGATCCTTGAATGATGCCTTTTTGACTAAACTTGGATGGACATTGATCAATCACCCCGCAGCATTATGGGTCAAAATTATCAGGGCAAAATATCATATTGGCCCACATCCCCTCCCCGAAAACCTTGATCAGAATGGAGCCTCGGTCATTTGGAAGGGGATCTCTGCCACGTGGAAGTATGTCCGACAAGGGATGAAATGGAAGTTAGGTAATGGGCGTCACATCCACTTCTGGTTGGATAACTGGGTGACTGAGTGGGGTCCCCTAATTGACGTCGTCCTTACCCCTCTCCCTGATAGCCTCAACTATGCCACAGTGGCAGAGTTTGTGGATGAGGGAGGAAACTGGCGCTGGAATTTATTCCAGCAATATTTACCCTCCATGGCCTGTATGGATATAGCCGCGATCCTGGCCCCTGTCGACGGCCCCGACCTCGATACCCTGGTTTGGGGTCCCACGAGTCATGGACGATTCACAGTGGCCTCCGCCTATGAGCTAGTGGAAGGTCGCACGCTGGAATCCCACACTAGCATTTGGACCACCATCTAGAAATGGCTTGGGCCTCAGCGAATTTAGGCATTCCTGTGGCTCTTCGCCAAAGGCAAATTGCTGACCAATCAACAGCGTGTGGCTCGTAAGTTCACTCTGAATAGTCAATGTTATATGTGTGGGCAAGAAGAATCCAATTTACACGTTCTTCGTGACTGTCCGCGCATCCAAGAGTTCTGGTGCAAGTTCCCCGCAGAGGTTGTGGACATGACCTTTTTCCAGCAAGACGTCGCGCAGTGGGTGGTTCACAACCTTCGACGGTCAATTCCGCTTTCCACCTTGCTTGGGGGCTGGTCTACGGGGTCGCCTGTTGGTTTCTCTGGCAATGGCATAATTGTAGTATTTTTGAAGACAGTTTTGTTTGACCTGAGACCGGCCCCCGCATCGTTATGGACTATGTCAAGTGGATCGAAAGAGCTAGGACCGCGGAGAATTGTGTTCTGTCACATTAGGGCCTCACTCTCAGCCAGCTAGTTGGGTGGACCAAACCGGCAGCCGGTTGGATCAAGCTTAACTCGGACGGAGCCGTCAAACTTGGGTCCAACATTGCTTCCACCAGTGGGGTCCTTCAAGATAGCCACGGGCGGTGGTGTGGTGGTTTCCTCCACCACATTGATCAGGCCTCCCCGATCACCGCGGAACTCTGGGGAGTCCACTCCGGCCTTACCCTGGCTTGGGCGCTGGGCTATAGACAAGTGATTGTCGAAGTAGACTCTCTGGAGGTCATCACTATCCTCTCCTCCTCCCATTTACTCTTCACTGACGATGTTTTATTGGTGACAAGTACTCGAGGACTCCTCCACCGCACTTGGGACATGCAACTTCGTACGTGTACCGTGCAAGAAACCAATGTGCAGATGGGATGGCATTGCTTGCAGCAACTTCCAGTCTAGGCCTGCATCTTTTGAAGGACCCGCCGGTGCATGTCTATGATCAACTTCTCCGCGACCAACAGGACGCGTTGTACCGCCGAACCTTGCATTAATTAGGGTGTTTTGTTTTTTCTTCCATTTGTAGCCAAAAAAAAAAGTCGGGAGCAAAATTTTGGATGGTTGGAATGGTTTGTGATAGAGAGGGCCCAGGCCAACGAGAGTACAGAAGATCTGATGGCAGAAAAGTCTAAAGCATCATGGACATGTGAAATTTTCAAGGTTGGAAAAGATTGAGATCGACATCAAATTGTATTTGATGTTACGAGGCTTCTCATCTTTTAGAATTGACATACAATAAACTCATGCATTGCATAGTATTTTATATCTCTTAAGATAAATAATGAATATATAAGAAGACTCATATTTTAATTTAAAATATTAAAATATTAAATTATAATTTTTTATATAGAAACTTCTCTATTTATCAGTTTATTTCTAATGTTATCATTTAATACTCTTCCTTTGTATCAAACATTGGCTTCTTTTTATTTCTTAAGTTATATGACCAACTTTTTAGTTTTTAGTGTTATCACACAATCATATTCTACTCACGATCTATTTATCATTTGTAAGTATACGCGAATTTGAATTTTGAACTTTTTGCTTGAATCATAGATTTTACTTAAAAAAGTAGCTTCTACAGTCGTTTGACAATATATGGAATTTTATGATTATTTTTAATTTTAGGAGGAGTAATTTATATAGATATATATACCTTAAAAGTTAACTCAAAATTTTAAAGTATTAAATTATAACTATTAAAATTTATATCATATTTTCTCTATTATATTACTATTATTTTCAATTTATTTTTCTAAACAAAATTATTATTATAGAATAATTACGTTGTTTGTCAGGAATCCCACATCGGACAACTATGAAAACATTTAACGGTTTATAATAATGTGCAAACCTCCCCCTCTTGACCTATCTTTTGGGGGTGAGTTAGGCCTTCTAACATGACATCAGAGCCAGTTTGTCTCGATAGTTTGGGGCGGTGCCCGGTTATGTCCCTTTATCCAATATATCTATCAGATGTTCAGTTCTACTCTGGACTGAAGAGGGTGTGTCAGGAATTCCACATCAGACAACTATGAAAGTATTTAACGATTTATAATAATATGGGAACCTCCCCCTCTTGAGCTAACTTTTGGGAACGAGTTAGGCCTTCTAACATTGTTAAACATCTTTTATCATTATAAAAAAAAACATATTCTTTCATTTCGTATTCATTTAATTGAACACAAATATAATTAGCTTTCATGTATGCAATCCCAAACTTCTGCTAATTGTTCAATTCCCGCGTGTAGTTTTCACTAATTTAATTTGTTACACATAAAATCCTTCGAATGATGATTTGATCTTAGTATGAACGTATTTGAATGAACTGCTCTGTATTTTATATAATAAAACGCATATTATTGTCATGACTAATTTAAGAAATGAAGGGTTGTACGAAAATAAGTTCAGCGATTTGAAAATTTAAGGGTTATAAGTGTTATTTTCATTTTAATATTTTACAAAAATGAAATTATATATTTATTGTTATCTAGTACAATCTTATATCATAATCATTTAATTAGATCTTTTACAAATACATACTTAACAAATATTTAAATAAATTTATTTTTCAGTCATTTTAATGTTTGGTAGATTTAGGTTACTTAATTATAGCATTACATAAATTAATTGATACTTCAATTATTAAGTATTAACAAAAACTTATTTTTGTCAAAGACTAGAATACTAGTCGAATTGTATGGAAAACGTTAAATAATGTATAAGAAAATGGATTTATCTAAATCTTTTACAACAACGGATGTATTTAACACATTTCATTAAAAAATAGCGAGCATGTGAAAAATAATATCTATGCGATTAATAACTTACAGGGAATAAAAAAAATTCGGGTAAATCAAGGTACATGCTTGAGAACGTGATCGGAGGTTTGGGATTACGGCAACGGGCAGATGTTTTATATATAAAAAAGTATACCATGATCATCATATGATATCACTATCCAAAATTAAATGTACAATGAATTATCACCGGTCTGAAGTGACGGCTGAAGTGAAAGGGCAAAGAAACGAACAATAGTGCCGGTGAGCACTAATTACGAATTAACGATCCTCCATCGGCATTCAGCAGTCGCTTGCGAAGTTTCGACATCAATTGACGTGAGAAGGTACCAGAAACTTAAAAGTACTATATGCATATGTACACATAATGATTGAAAGCTATGCATAGTATATATACTTAATTACTTTATTTATACGTTATCTCAATGGTTTAACTTTTCTTTTGATTTTTAAAATATTAGTTATAATTGTTAAAGGATATGAAGCGAAACCTATGTTAAGGAATAAATATCACTAATATAATGACTATTAGATATGCCTAATGATTTAAGATAAAACATTTAATTTAAAATATTAAATAACATTTAAAGATTTAAACGTAATATAAAATGATATTTTAAGAATTCCTAAAGAATAAGATTAAGTGTGAAGATATATTAAAAAAATATTTAATCAGACAAATTCTTATGCCTTTTAACTTGGGAAAGTGAAAAAAATTAAATAAGTGACAAATTTCAATGATCCATCTTTTGGATATTTTATTTACATTAATATCTAAATTAATCATCACTAATTGTATATTACACAAAATTTTATAATTATAAGAAAATATAAAAAAATTTAGGAAGGAATAAGTATCCAAAGATCGTTATCATTGAGATAATATCACCTATACCTCTTTAATTTCATTTTTTATCCTTATATTAAAGGGGTTATTGTCGCAAAAATCAAAAGATTTATCTATATATTTTATTTAGATTTATCATATATAACATATCTTTTAGGGTTACAATTAGTGAATGTTTTTGTTAAATGATATAGCATTCGATAAGTTCTCATTTAGTATGGATAATGAAAAGGTTGAAAACAGTGTATGATTGTGTTCTAATATGCTTAGAGTTTATATAAGAGACAGATTTTATCTAACTTTTAAAAATGATTTGTACAATTATATGATTACCTTAATATTCTTAAATTTATAAAATAACCTTGGAAGAAAAATGTGTCACTATAACTTAAAATTCGTTTATTATTCAAGCAAATATAAAGATTATTATTAAATAAAACAACTTTTCACTGGTTCAAAAGAGTGCCACGTAGAATTACAAAGGGACGTCTTGAAGAAGCAATATCTGCCTATGGCTTGCAGACGTCAAGGTGCATTATAAAATAAACGTTTATCATGCACATAGAATTTATATATTATTGATAATTTTGGAGGTATGAAAATTAGTGTTTTGAAATTCGGATCGGTCATCGAACCGGAGGCCTTATTGGTCATCGGTTTGATCGGTTCAACCGGTTCAACCACCGGTCGAATCGGTGTGACGTCATAATTATGCAATAATTATATTTAATTATATATAATATTAATAATATTAAAAAAATATAAAAATATACCAAAAAATAAAAACAAAAACAAAAAAAATAAAAAAAAATTATTGAACCAGTGGTCAGACCTGTCA
This sequence comes from Erythroxylum plowmanianum, assembly GCA_025531925.1. Lineage (NCBI taxonomy): Eukaryota > Viridiplantae > Streptophyta > Magnoliopsida > Malpighiales > Erythroxylaceae > Erythroxylum > Erythroxylum plowmanianum. The sequence goes on from JANVCQ010000230.1 coordinate 31,715,187, forward strand.
AACCGGACCGATCCGACCGATCAATTGACCGATTTTGACTGGTTCTCACTGGTTTAATTGAGAATCGGTTTTTAAGGGTGAACCGGATCGGATAGCCGACCGGTCGGTCCGGTCCGGTCCGGTTTTCAAAACAGAAGTATTTATACTGACTCATAAATAAGTCTTCGGGAGAGTGAGCAAACTCAATGCCCAAGAAATATTTAAGAGAACCAAGATCTTTAATTTGAAAGCAAGAATCTAAGTATCTTTTAAAATTGGAGCAAGAAATGGAATTATTACCAATCAATAGCTAGTCAACGACATACACTAGAATAGATAAGGAAATATCACCCTTCTGGTAGGTGAACAGGGTGTGATTAGCATAGGACTAAACAAAGCCATAATGTCGCAAAGCGAAAGCAAGTTTTGCAAACTAGTTGTGTGGTGATTGACGCAAACCATACAAAGATTTGTGAAGCCGACAAACCTTTCCATGCTGAGAAGAAGAAAAATAGGTGGAAGTTTCATATATACTTCCATCATGAAGAAAAGCATTGTTAACGTCTACTTGGTGAATTTCCTAATGTTCAACAATAAAAAACTGCAAGAAAAACGCAGATGCTAACTAGCTTAGCAATTGGAGAAGATGTTTTGTTGTAGTCAATATACTCCACTTGATGATTTCCAGTATAATCAATCAAGACTTATGATGTTCAATGGACCCATCAAAATTTTATTTAATTTTGTAAACTCATTTGTGACCAATGGATTTCTTTCTTGGGGAAGATCAGTTATATCCTAGGTATGATTTCGCTCGAGTGCATTAATCTCCTTCCTCGTAGTGTCGTGCCAATAGGTTTCTTTTATAGCCTTTTGAAAATTTCCTCAACCCCGCAAATACAGTAGCAAGAAAGTTTCAATGGGCAGCATTAAATTTATCACAAGTTATAAATTTGACAATAGGATACCGCATACTTAAGACAACCGATGGGCGAGATGAAACCGAAATGGGTGTGAAAAATTGAGTCGAAGGACAAATAAGATCCTTAAGATGAGTAAGTGGATGACGCTCCTAATGATCACCCCTAAGAGACTCTAGCTCAAATTTTTCTACACTCCCCCTGTTGACAATATTACCCCCACTAGGCCGAGATTCAATTACTAGAAAGTCGTCACCCTCCCTTAAATCAAAAGGCGTTGCATCAACTTGGGTAGGTGAGTTCCATTTTTATGAAGTAGATGAAGATGTAGGGGAGCACGTTTTGCTAGTGTGGTTGGTGGAATTCAATTGCACATGCATTATTAGAGAGTACCCAGTTGGTTGCATAACATTAGGTAACAAAAACCAATTATCCTTAAAGACTTGTGGGTCCATGTGTTGAGAATTATTTGAAGCCTCGTACATGTTATTTGGGGCCAAAGGAAACACATCTTCTTGGAACTTAACATCCCGAGACACAAACACATTTCTTGTTTCCAAGTCATAGACCTTCCACCCCTTCTTACCATGAAGGTATCCAAGAAAATGACATTTTCTACTATGAGACCCAAATTTATCTTTTGTGTGAGGCACTTTATGGGCATAACATAAACTTCCAAAAACCTAAAGATGAGAATAAGAGAGAGGTGTCTTGAACAACATTTCGTAAGGAATTCTACCATTAAGTAAAGGAGTGGGAGTTCTATTAACACACATTTGCCCCAAAATTCTAGTGGAAGATGAGCTTGAAAACGTAGAGCCTTGGCAACATCAAGAATGTGACATTGTTTTCTCTCAACCTAACCATTTTGTTGAGGTGTCCCTACATAATTATTTTGTAGCAAAATCCCATTGCCACAATAAAACTGTTGCATAGGTCCAGATACAAATTCTGTGACATTATCACACCAAATGACTTTAATGGACTTTTCAAACTTAGTTTTAACCATTTGACAAAAAGCATAGAGCAAAGTCCTTGCTTCACTCTTTTTAATTAACAAATATACGTATATTGCCTAAGAAAATTTTTCAACAATGGTAAGAAAATAATGAGAGTGGTAAAAATACTCTTTATGTAAGGATCCCATAAGTCATAATGAATTTGATCAAAAATACTTGTAGCTTTATTATCCCTAATAAGAAAAGGATATTTGTTTAGCACAAAAACAAATATCACAACACTTAATAGCTGCCTTTAATTGTTTACTACTACCAATACCAAAAATCAATGAGAGGGGTTGAGAGGATGGATGCCCAAACTGTCGATGTCACAAAACTAAGAGATCAGCCGAACTTGCATTAGAAAGAGCCTCGTTTGTCATTGGCTTATAAAAAGACATCTCGTTCTGTAGCTCACCCACACTAATCGGTGTCCTCGTAGTGCTGTCCTGAATAATACATAAAACTATTAGTGAAAATAATAATACTTCGAGTATTAAGGATAAGGTGCCCAATAAAAAGTAAGTTGCATTTTAAGTTTGGGACATATAAAACATGTTTTACAGTGAGCCCACAAGACAAAAGATCACTGCCTTCCTTGATTGCTGATGTTTTGGACACCAACAGGAAGGCGCATAGGCAAAGGTGGGTGGAAAATAAACAATATTTTATAAAAGTTGCAAATTCCTGGTCATATAGTGCGAAGCTCCGCTATCAAGAAGCCAAGGTTGAGCACAAATGGAATTCTTACCAGAAAACTTATCAGAAGTAGAGGACACCTTAGTGAGACTTAAGAGATGCTGAAATTGGTTTTCTGTTAACCCAGGAAGTGTTGTTGCTTTGCTATTGTCAATAGAAGACTCAGCCATATGTGGGGTTAAGGCAATGTTCGCTGTCACTATTGGAGTGGACAGAATTGAAAAACTGTGACCAAGTCCGCGCCCCCTCCCCTGTCCTAGACCACAATCTGGTGGATTCCTAATACGCCGAAAACAATGCTCATAGTCGTGACTAGGTTTTTCACAGTAGGTACATAAAGGAAAGTCAAGGGTGGGTTGAGTTAAAGAATTGCCACAACTAGCTGTTGTTCAAGCTTGGACAACAAAACTGAGTATTTCACTTATATCGTCCCGACCTCAAACAATATTTTGGTTTCTCTCTTCTTGAGTCAAAAAGAGAATAAGCTTTATTAAGATTAGGCAAAGGGTCCACACTTAAAATCTGAGATCGAAGTGTTCCAAACGTAGTGTCATCGAGTCCCATAAGAAACTGATGGGTGCGTTCAGCTTTAGACTTAGCAACCAATTTTGGAGCCACGACATAAGTGTAACCACAAGTTATATCATCATATCCATGAGGTTCATCCCACAGAGATTTTCATTTCTTGTAATAGGAAACCACATTCATTCCTAATTACTTTAAAGAAGCCATTTCATATTTTAACTAATTTATTCTAGGGCCATTACTAATAGCATATCTTTCTTGAAGATCTATCCACATATCAAGCGCAATTTTGTGACTTGCTACGCTAGGTTGAATTGAACTACTAATAACATTAAATAACCAAGAACAGACTGTTAAGTTATTGACCTTTTAAGCCTTGCCTTCATGCCCTTTATCATCATCATCATCAGGTTTTGCATATTCTCCATTAATAAACCCAAATTTATTCCTAGCTTCTAACGCATTAACAATTGCCTTTGCCCCAACATCGTAATTTTCACCCACAAAACCTTTCGATGTTGACAGATAATAGATTAAGGAAGGATCATGAATCAATTGAGGCTTGTTTTTTTCCCCGTTTTCGTCTTCGGTCATTGTGTCTTCACAGGCTTAACAGAAGACAAATTCTCGTCAGTAAAAAAGGACGCTAGGTATTAGACTGTATATTAAGCTTTGATACCAAGATAATTTTAGAGGAATAAAAACTCTTGCTTTCTTCAATATGATACCCTATGTTAATACAATTACAGAGGCAACTAAATTTGTATGTATTTACATTTATAGGAAATATTGTATTTACAAATAAGTTATAGCTATTATTTAGGGGTGTTCATAATAGGGTAACCTGACCCATTCATAAATAACTTGAACTTGAACTTGAATGTCAGGTCATTCAGGTTCAGCAATGTCGCAAACCTGAACCTGAACCTGAACCTAAAGAACCTATAGGATTGGTTAACTTATTTTCAGGTTCAGTTCTCAGGGTAACCAGAACTTATTTATATCAATATATATGATAAAAAATTATAAAAATAATTGGTGAAAACAAATACAAATTATTCATAAAAGTATGAATATAAAATCCATCAATGATTAATCCAATATGTTAAACTCAAGCAAAGTAAAAATAAGCCAAATAATATCTTATAAAAGACCCATACTAAAAAAAAGAGATAAATTATTAAACAATTATTTTTCGAATAGAATGGTAGGATGATCCACTGTTATACATGAAGCCACATCTATAGAAAATAAAGAATAAAAAGAGTTAGACATGTTATTTCTTTTTTAATTGAAAAAAGAAATTTTCATTTATTTGTATATTAAAATAAGGTAAAGTAAATTAGATGACCTGATTCAATTTGCTCAAGTTCCTCAAGTCTCTCTTCCACGTAAAGAGGAGCTTGTGATTTTCTCAACCAATCTTATCCACCAACATGAGCCTCCACCATCTTTGGAGTAAGAAAGCCATGAAATGAATCAAGCACTCGACCTCCTGTACTAAAAGCCTACTCAAATGCAACAGTAGATACAGACATAGCTAAAGCATCTCGAGCCATTGAAGCAAGCACTGGATACTTAGCAGAATTTAGTTTCCACCAATTCAAGACATTGAAAATCTTGTCTTTGGGTTAACAATCTTCAACTAAATATTTATCTAGTTCACTTTTGGTTTCCCTACTTGCTTAAGTAGTCTCTTGCTCATAAAAAATATTATCCAAAAATGCTGCAACATCCTTGACATTATCAACTTCCATATCACTTAAAGCTTGAGATTGGACACTTAATTGTGCAATAGGAAATGACATGGAGGATCTGTAGAAATCAAACATCAAATCTAAAGTGATTTTTACTTTCTCACACAGCTGCTCATATTTGACATCATCATATGCTTTACTAATCACAAAGTTCACATACTTCAATTTGCAGCGTGAATCGAGAACGATAGAAATAAACAACATATAGTTGATATTAACATCTCCCCAATACTTATCTGCTTCTTCTTCATCCTCATAGCCATGTTTCTTGCACTAAAATCGCCAAATCCACATCTCTTTGAAATAACCATCCCAATGCCAAAAATTTCTTTCATGTACTCATTAACAGTTACATAACAAGAGCCAGACAATTTTAAAGTAGCATCATAAAAGATAGAAAGAAAAGGAAGCAAGTTACATGTGTATTCCCAATCCCTTTCACTAGGAACACCTTTATTATTTTTATTCTCACCTCTACTATTCTTCTTTTCAGAAGGGTCTTCAACATACTTAGAATCTTGACTCTTCAATAAATCAAATGCTTTCTGAAATTTCAAAGCTGACTCTAACATTAAATAAGTAGAATTCCATCTAGTTTCAACATCTAGACAAATAATACTCTTGCTATCTATTTTCTCTTTTTCTATACAAGACTTGAACTTTGCCATTCTAGTAGGAGAAGACCAAACATATTTCACTGCATTGCAAATCCTAATGATTGAATCACCCAATTCTAACAGCCCCTCTTTCACAATTAAACCTAAGATGTGTGCAACACATCTCATTTGTATGAACTCACCTTTCAATACACCACCCTTCCAAATATTAATTCTTTTTCTCAAGTATTGAATAGCTACATCATTTGAACTTGCATTATCTGTTGGAAACCGGATACTGATTAAGGTTGGATGCCGCGGTATAACCCGCAAACACACGCCGCGGTGTAACCCGCAAACACCTACTGGTGGGGTGTCCAACATTATCCACCGTTATAGTGGATACTTTTTTAATATCCCAACTAACCAAACAAGTCTTAACAACCCTACTAATTGTATCACCTGAATGATCAGAAATTGGGCAAAAGTTTATAATTCTTTTGCATAATTTCCAATCATCATTAATAAAATGTGTCGTCAGACACATATAACTGAGATTTTGACATGATGTCTAAGTGTCTGTAGTAAGACAAACCCTGGAAAGCAATTTCTTAAAAAACTCCTTCGTATTCTTTTTCTCTTCTAAGTAAAGTGCATAACAATCTCTAGCCACTGTAGTGCAAGAAGGAACATTAAATTTTGGTTGGATATCTACATAAAAAATCACGAAACCCCTCTTGCTCTACGTGACAAAAAGGTAACTTATCAATAATAATCATTATAGCAAGTGCCTTCCTACATCTTTCTTGATCAAACATCCAAGTTATCATTCTACGTGATGGGCCATCTTCACCTTTTTCTACTATTGCTCCTTCTATAGTTTTTTGTCCACTTTCAGGTTCCTTGTGCTTATTGTATGGATACTTAACATATCTATTCATGTGATTGATCAAGCTGGTAGTACCATTATTCTTTTTATAAGCAATATATTTCTTACAGTATTGACACACACCAACTCTATGGTTAGCTTCACCTGACTTGGCATAGTGTTCCCAAACCCAAGATCGTTTCTTCTTTAAAGAAGTGGTAGGAGGCTTAGGAAGATTTGATGCATTAGAATCAGGTGTTTGGGGATTACCATAAGTTGTTATAGAAGCCATGTCAACACCACCAACGCTATGAGAAGTGAGAAGTATCTCCATTAGTTCAGTGAGTCAATGTTGGGGCATTGCTAGTGCAGTCTATGGAGGTTGACATCTGATCAAAAAAATAAAAAAATTAAAGCTTTTGTAGTTGTAGATTTCATGAACAATAAAAAAATAATAATTTGGGATATTGAAAAAGAAAAGGTTCTACATGTAAAATAAAAAATAAAAAAATACCTGTTCTCTTTAAGAATCAAGATTGTGATTTAATCTTTTATGTTTAAGGAGGAGAAATAGATGGTGAGTGTTACAATTTGAGAGATGAGAGCTTAAAAAGTGACTGTAGGATGAAAGATTGAATGTTTTTTCTTTTTTGAACGAATAGAATGACCTTTAATTTTGCTTTGTTTTTATTGAGGGAAAAACCTTTCAACTTCAATGGTTGATATTTGATAAAAAATCAATTGTGATTCAAGCGATCTTAGCCATAAATTTACAAGGTTTGTATTAAGACCATTGGATTAAATTACCTTTTTTTTAGAAGAACTGAATTTATAGGTGATGCTAACAATTTTATTCATTATTCATATAAGAACAAATTACATTGTTATATCAATGATTCATATAAGAACAAACTACATTGATATTTCCAATTTAAATATTAAAATGATTACTATTCATTATATTAACAAAAATTGAACATAAAACCTTACGTAAGGTTTTTATGGTAATGTCATGTTTCTTAATAAACTTTTACTAGAACTCTCTATTACTTTCCAATCAGAAGTGCTTAAAATAGGATTTTGAAGATGAATTATACACCCAATATGGCTTCTTATTACTATGAATCAATGAGGGAACGAACCACTCTATTAGACCTCATTGATTAAAAAATAAAACTATTCTCATAACATCATTAAATCTTATTTTATCATGTTAAAATAAATAATTAATAATAATAAAAAAAACACACAAAAATATCCTTTTTCTTATTGCAACTTAGTGTAGAAAATGCAATTAATATCACAGTTAAAACTTCAAATATTATATTATAAAAAGCGCAGTCGTATAAAAAAATACAATCCCATAGTCTATTACTAAATCAACTTATTTTTCATTCCTTTCTAATAAATAAAACTATGTCTATATTTGTACAAGACAATATTATTATATGCTTATTATTTATTAGCAACTATATTATATATTTTTAAGAATCAGTATTA
>JANVCQ010000230.1:31748631-31772005 GCA_025531925.1 Erythroxylum plowmanianum
ACCGAGACTAATTTATACACTCCAAACCCGTCCCAATTGACCAATTTACCCTTCCCATCGGTGATGGGATGTTACAAATTACCAATTGAGAGAGAGAATTTTACCTATCCTTAATGCTAACCTAATTGATTAAGAATTTTTAGATTGTTGGTTCTAGACAATCCTAGGGTTAATTACTCTCTCTATCGTTATAATCATTAGCCCTAAATCTTTAACCCTAATTAGATTATAGAGGTCACAATCTCTCAATTTACAACCTATCCAAAACCTTAATTAATTCTAAAGTTCTCTAATAAACAATCAAAAACTTATGCAAGATCTCTCTTCGCACAATTAACTGATTTGATTTAATTATAATATTTATTAAATCATCTAACTCTCGTTAGCCCAATTTAATTGTTTTTCTTCGATTCACCCTCTCAGTTTATTATTGAATTACACAATTTTAGAATTAAATCACAAGAAATTAAATAAACACATAAACAATCAGATCTCATTAATTTAAGAATAAAATTCTGAAGGTGAGTTTCGAATATCATCAACATTCAAAATCCTATCATCAACTATTTATTCCAATTCCATACAATAATAAAACTAAAATTAAATAGGAAATACAATCTGAAAAGATGATGGGAGGCAGCGACGTTAGGAAACTCCTGATCCGAGAAGTATGTCGAATCAGCTTCTTCTCCTCTTCTTTCTTCCTTCTTCTCTTCCTCTATCTCTCAATGAATTGTCTCTAAGGTTTCTCAAAAGTGGTTGATGCAAAAGCTCCTTTTGTCTTTTTATCTTGTTCTTTAAATATCCTTTGTGTTTTGAGCAGCTCGAGGGTTTTTTCTGGGATCCGAAAAGTCCCTCAAAATTTGACATTTTTGAGTGTCTACATGTCTGCACCATATTTGAGCCTTCTGTCACAATCATAGCATGCAAGTCACGATAGTGCTTTTGTCATGATCGTGGCAGGCTATAATCGTGGACTATCTCTAGTGCTTTTGTCACCATCGTGGGTCATTGTTTCAGCCTGAATGTCTACGAAACTTCTCTGTTCTTCCATGTTGACTCTAAAACACTAGCAAACATATCAAGGTACCTTAAAAATATAATATTTAAGCTCAAAGATGTGTACTAAGCCATAAAACACTTAAAACACAATTAATTAATAAACTAACACAATTATAGCCTAAGCACATACTAAATGATTGAATTAATAGCTAAACACATATCAAACTAAGCCCTAAAACATGATGCAATTTACACTTATCAAACCCAACCGTCGGCTACCCAACCTCCACACTGCTTCATCTTTGCACCGAATTACCCACGCCTCCTGTGTCAATGGGTGATTTTCACCTAACATTTTTCACGGTGTCGACGCCAATCAGTGGCATCGTCACTTAACCATCACTAGGAGCATTTCGCAGCTAATGAGACATGCCTTAAGTGGCTTTTAAGCTACTTATTTGTTTAATCCATAAACCCAGTAAATGCAGACAAACTCAGAGAATAACATATGCATAAAATTAGAATGAGCAACAACCATGAGCAGAGAATACGCATAGGTAGAAAATGCAAAAAGGAGATCCAAAACGATGTTCACAATAAACCCTCCATAATCATCACATATGCACAGTAAACTATGATTTTTCTGATTCGAGAGTTTTTATTATTAAGAAATAAAAACCACATAGAAGGCAGAGAGACAATAACAATGCCAAATTAATTTTTAGGAACCAAAATGTAAGGTACACAAAAACAATTTTTAGAACCAACGCATAGGCATCGTATATGCTCTCTAGGTTTTTAATTTTAAGAAATTAATTGTCCTATATGAAGTACAATAGTTGTAATGTAGAGATGGATAGAATATACATAGAGGAAAACTGAAAACATTTGATCTAGATACCACAAAAGCAGTTGTGAAAACAATTTCTAGAACTGCAAAATACTCGCGAATAACAGACAAAAACAGTGGCATAAAAACCTTAATTTTTATCAAAATCAACAACCAAGCCTCAGTTCAAGTTAAACAATTAAATGAGGCTCTGATACCATTGTTAGAATCCAAACATGATCGAATAATCACCCAAACATTAGTTTAAGTATCTCTATACTTTAATTTATGATATCAATTACTTTCTTAATAAGAAAGAAACATAATGTGTGCTAGTTTTATCATTTCAACAATATCTCGCCTTGATGAAACTGCAACTAGAAACATCTAGGAGCAACACATAAATGTAAATTGAATATCATAATTGTGATCTCATTATAATTTCAATTATTCTAAGGATTTTACCTTTAGTATTAAAACATTGTAATTAAATCAATACACAAAGATAAAGAAAGCCTTTTCATTTATTAAATAATAATGCCATACATCAATTTGCATCCAATTGATTGGCTGCAAGGATATAAACTATGATAAAATAGTTTAAAATGCTTATGCTTTATTTTTTTTGAATCATAATTCAAATTTTAGTGTGAATACTATAAATTATAAAGAGTAAGAATGTTAATACTCCAACAAATAGTTCACTCTAAGAGTCAATTCCTTCACACCGAGAAATCTATCAAAAATATTTAATACCTTAATACTTACCAATCTTAGTTTTCTAAAATAAGTTTGCACTCTTACATCATTTACCTTCTCTACATTATACTATTTCTAAATGTTTTGTCGTTACCCAATAACGAAAGTTTCGTAAGGGGACTGGAACAGGCTACCATGAAACAGAAGATCTTCTTTCTAAAGAGATTTAATTGATCTGATAATATGGTAGAAATAAATGTATGGAAAAATAATTGAACTAACTTTATTTTCTAACATTCTTATATAAATAGAAATAAAAGGAAAAAAGAAAAAGAGACTTAAATTCTAATTGTATACATATATTCTCTTTTATTTTTTACTCAATTTTTTTAGTTAAAGATTTTAGTATCAAAGTACTAATGTCAAAATAATTTCCAACATTATTTTATAAAAATTCCACAAAAAATTCCAATAAAACAATAAATGACTAACTCAAATCTATAAAGAATTTATGATGTTAAGAATATAAATATAGATATCTATGGACTTCAATCATAAATTCATTTGATCTAGATTCCATATAACTTGGAAACAATCTCTTTACTAGTTAAGGGTAAAACTGCATACTAATATACTTTCACAGCTTCTGCGCCTGAGCGAAATTTCTACTGATTATTGTTATTGTTGTTGTTAGATTTCATATAACATAAAAAAAGTTAATAACTTTACCTTTTTGAAAAAATAATAAAAATAAAGGAAATATAGTTATATTCAAGTTATAAATTTAAAGAGTTCGTAATGTAAGAAGTTTTTAAAATAAACTTTGTCCTCCCTCAAGCCAAAACAAGTATATTAAAAGCTAAAAAATATTCAATCATTATACGGTTTGATTCATTGATGAAAATTTTAACACATGAGCCCGGAACTAACTCAAATGTACGCGACCAATCCGCACAAGTTGATCCGCTCGTCCATTCGGCCCTTGGAGAGTCGCTTGAAACCCTTATTAGGGGATAGGAGGAGGCTCAGGCCCATCTAAAATCTCTCAAAAGCCGCTAACCAACCCATTTAATTCGGTCCGAATTATAAAGTAATTCGGGTCATTGGATCGCACTCGGAGTTCTCAGATGGAGAAATAATTTAGATGAATTAACAGAGTTTATGCGATGCTTACTGGTTCTATTCTTGTTCTTTTTACGTTCTTTTGGTTTTTTTTGAGACCAAACAACAGATATTGCCCGATTCATCATCATAATAATCACAAGCTAATAGACATTCCATTGGCGTCATTGCCAAGCATCGTACATTGATAACTTTAATCTAAAAAGGAAAATCAGTATCGGTAGTGGGATTGTCGAAATTGGGTTTCACTTCTTAAAGCTTCCCCTCACACCAGGACGAGGCTTGGAGGTATCGGCGGCATAAGAGGCGTGGAGATTCACGAGTTTGTCCTCTTCAAACGGAATCTTTGGGTGTCTCGCTTCGTGGTGGATCCGCATCGTTTTGCTATCCGACGCCGTCGCTTGCAGTGGGGACATTCCAACTTGGCGTGCCCGCCCTTTTCCCGCCAGGTCCGATCAGCCTGCGCGGCCTTCCCTCCTCCTCTGTTTGTCGTCGCCGCGTCTACCTTCGCCGTGACGTCCTTCGCCGTGACCTCCTTCGCCGTGTGCTTCTTCGGCTTTGCCTTTCCCGTCATCTTCTTTCTCCAACGAACCTTAACCCTAATCCTAACCCTAGTGAATGATTGAGAGTGTTCTTTTTACGTTCTATTGTTATGAATTGGATTCGCCTGCTTACTTCATTCCAAATATCTTGTCGGTGTCAACAATACGGTCGCCGGTGAACGGAGTAGCTAAACTAAGGTATGCGAATGGAGGAAGGAGAGAGTGAGAGAGTTACAGAAGTGATCTACGAGACACGCTATCACGCCTCTTCAAGGCTTTGCTCCTCCGATTATCCTCGTCTTCCTTCTAAGAAGGTTTGTTTTGACATTTCTTCTCTCTTTTTCTTCCTTATTGGTTCCTATCTTCGTTTTAAAATTGTTCTATCTCTATTTGGTACTTATTGGCATTGAAGTTTTCAATTTCTTGTCAATAGAAGTCCCCAATCTTTTCGATTTTTATCGCAACAGCATGATCGATCTTTTTGTTTGTTTATCTCAGGTGATAGATAGCTGCAAAGGAGGTTTTCTATCCCTTTTCTTGGCTAGAGGTAATTTCAATTTGGTCGAGTTTTGTTCTTTCTTTTTTTTCTTTTGGTCAACTACTGGGGATATTATAGATTAACGGCTATGGATTTATTTTGTAAAATTAGAATGAATAGATTGCAGTTGTTACTTAATCTTTTGAATGTTGTTTCTTATTTGTTATAACAGTTGGGCCATTTTCAATAGTTTATACGTATAGGCTTAACTGATATAATGTTTGATTCATTTTTAAAATTGAAAATGTTAATATTATTTTGAGCAAGAAGATGGACTTTATGCTAACTTGGTTTTGATAGTAGTAGGCATATATATATTTTTTTGGTGGCTTTTGGTTGCTAATAATCTTTTTTTTAATATGTTGGTTTTCAGCTAACGCTTGAATGATAGTTGTTTACCTTCTGGTTGATTATATCTTGATTGTGGGATTTTAATTATTCCCCACCTTTTCTTTCTTTCTCTTGTTGCTGGTAAGGTGTCAGTCAACTTAAAGAGAAATGGAGGGGGAAGAAGGACCACACAAGAATCAAGAAAGCTGCATCCTTGTTTGTCTCTTCGAGAGGTGAGCATGTGGCTGTTGCTACTGGAGGTCAGATTACCATCTTGAGGAAGGAGGATGACTACCAAGAACCATTTGGAGTTTTTGCGAGTAAGATTTACTTTGTTGAAGTCACAAATTATTATATATGTGTTTGTTGATACTGTCCAATTTGGTACATGGGAGTTTTTTGTGATTCTTTCATTTTTTATGTTCTCCTTAGACTTTTCTGCATCCAATTACAATTGCGAATATTAATCTTGATCTTGAATTTGGTACTTTCTGCTCATTTTTTGTGTGTTAAACCTATAGACATGCCAACTACTTGTATTAAGTCAATGGTACCCTGTCTTCCTTTTATTTATATATTCTTTTGAATAATTTGCATCACTTATGTCAAGAGCATATAGCAGACAAGAGCCTGCTCATCAATGTACTGTTGCAAACTATTTCTCAACCAGAGATAAATTTTAACGTCTAACTCTAAAATTATGCCAACAAGGGAATTTGATGCTCAACATCAAAATGAAATTAAGCATGCAGCCTAACAGTTGCATACCAAGATCCCACAACTCCTTGCCATAGATTGCCAAGTGGATCTACTTGCTTCACTTGCCTTATACATCTGTCCTCAGTAGGTATTCTTTTTGGAATGATTACAAAAGAGACAAAGTTGTTCTTTGTAACTGCTTGAAACTGCATGTAATCTTTCACTAGGCACTCTTTGGCTCAGTTGCTCCGTATACTGTAGCTTGTCTTTTTAAAATCACCTCTAGATCTGCAGCCATCGAAGTCCAATCACAGCCTTGCAAAACTGCAGATGCTTTACTCTGGAGACTTATATCTGAGTCACTTACTGCTCTAAAAGAGATATTCTTGATTAGGACAATGAAAGGTGCCAATTATCCATCAGAAATGAATATCCTTCTGATTCCAAACCTTCTTTTTAGAAGGACCCTAACATTATTCTTAACCTATCTCTCTTCCTGCAGTCCAAGTGTAAGTTTATGGAATTTTAGGACTCCAGAAACTTCTTCCCTTCAGCAATCTTCTGCTGCATGATAAGCATCTTGATTTGAGTTCTTTGTAGGTTTGCCTCTGGTCCACCAAATTACCATTTGAGAACAAGATATTTGGCAATGTCTGAAAGGGTTAAAATCTCTCATCACCATGATTTTCTTGCAACATATTGATGGTTGATTTATACTACTTAATGGTTCTGTTGTGAGTTTTTCTAGTTTGTCCGTTTAACATTGAATAAACTTAATAATCCAGAGACTTCAGTTTTGTACTTTTTGCTATTTACTTATGTCCTACTGAAGCTTTTTACTGACTCATATTCCATGAATCAGGTAGCAGCCTTGGTACGTTTATTTCTGGAGTTTGGTCAGAATCTCATGATATTCTTGGTGTTCTAGATGACACCAATACACTTTACTTTCTCAAAGAAAATGGTGAAGAGATGGCAAGGATTACAAACAGGCAATTAAAAGTGTCTCTACCAATAATAGGGCTAATCCTGCAGGATAATGTTGATGCAAAAACATCTTGCTTGTAAGTTTCCATCACAAATAATCCAAAGTTGTGCATGTGTTTATAAATGTTTGCCCACTATGTCAAACTTGTCAGCTGATTACTCTATCGTGAAAAATTTCAGGTGTAGCTTCATGTTGTTAACAAATGATGGATCTCTTCACCAAATAGAGCTCAGTCAAGAATCAAATATTTCAATACCCCCACTGAAAAGCTCAAGCGCTGGCTTAACCGCAAAGAGACAGTTCCCTAACGATGTTGCTTGCTTTGAATATGATCCAGAGCATTCTCTGCTTCTTGTTGTTGGCAGTACTGTTACTATGCCATTGGCATCTAATGGGAATTCTGGTAAGTTTTAATTTGATTTCTATGCTATTCAGGCATAATATTGATCTGTTAAGGGTTTTCTTGCATAATGTTTTGCTAGTTATTTTATTGGGCTGTGCTGATTTTGTTTCAAAACTGTGATGTTGGGTGACCTGATCCTACCATCAATGAGCACAATTGTTCTTTGTCAAACCTGTTGGGAATGAATTTGCATAATTCACAAAACCTTGGGGAATTCTTGCCATCAGACTGTCTTTAAAACTTTTAGCTAAATATGTTTGCTGATTTGTTTATTTTCTTACAGGATACTGTCATCTGTCTCTTTGGCACAAATGTCAGACCTTAGAACTGAAATCACTGTTCACCCTTCAACTTAAAGGCATGTATTTTAAACCACAAGGGTACGTAGGTCATCTAACACAGCCAAAGGTGCTAATGTCACCACAGGGCAAGTTTGTCGGTACTTTGGATATTAGGGGATGCTTATACATTTTTGAACTCAATATAGAACGCCACACACTTTCTAACTTTTCTGACCGAGTGAGTGTCAGTACACCAGAAACAAATAAGTTATCTAGTGAGATTGATGAACCTTTTGGTAACATAAAGGACTTTACTTGGTGGTCTGACCATATTTTGTCTATTGTGAAAGGAGATGGCACATTCACTATGATTAATATCCTTACTGGCATGAGTGTACAAGAGAATAATCCTGTATATTCAATGCCTGTTGTAGAAAGAGTACGACAATTGAAAGGACATGTGCTTCTTCTAGAGTGCAAAATGTCTCAAGAGATTCAAGTTTCATCTAAACATGAGAGGGAATCAAGTGACTCTTCTAAGTTAGAGGAGAATATTGGAGAAGAATGTGACTATGCTGATATTTCCGGATTGCAATGGAGCCTTATATCAATGTCAGAGAGATCTATTCCAGAACTGTATAATATCTTAATTAGCAAACATGACTATCAGGCAGCATTGGACTTTGCTAATCATCATGGCTTGGACAGAGATGAAGTTCTAAAATCGCAGTGGTTACACTCTGTTCATGGAACAAGAGAGATAAATATGTTTTTATCTAATATTAAGGATCAAGGTTTTGTAATTTCTGAATGTGTTGATAAAGTTGGACCAACAGAAGATGCAACCAAAGCATTACTTGCACGTGGGCTGCGTGCAACTGATCGGTTCTTCTATTCAGAGTCTTATGATTTTGAATATGGCCAAATGTGGAAATTCCGTATGGCTAGACTTCAGTTATTGCAATTCAAGGACAGGCTAGAAACATATCTGGGAATAAACATGGGCAGGTACTATGTCCTCTTGGTGATATGGATGTTCACATTTTGTTGTTCCCTGCTTTTGCTCCCTCCCACAAATTAGTTTTAGAACTCAACTTGGTTGAGATATATAGTTGCATGGGGATAAGAACAGCATTTACGTGAATTCTTTTGAAACTACTTTGGCAGAAAATGTTTTATGATATCTATGAATCATCAGTACTTTGTCTGAACAGTGTATGTGTTCATGTGATTGATGTGCTATTCATGCATTGATTGTTATGTAGTTGCAGTGATCATTGCTTTTGGTATCAGTTCTACCTTGGAATTTTAGATTCTTGAAATCCAGAAACATGTTAAGCTACATGCAATTGAGTTTGATGTATATATTCATTGATGGTTTCTTCCCTAGAAGTTTTATGCACCTTTTACAAGTGACAAAAATGCTGTGATTCCTTAAAGCTACAATAGGATTACAATGATTGTTGTGACAATTAAGAGTTTCTTTGACACTTTCATAGTATGGAGATTTAGTATGTAATCTACTTATCTACCAAGATTTACACATGGTTATTAATTGTTGTCTGCATTGTTTTTAGGAATTTGCTACACTTTGGGAAGTCTTACATTGTTTAACATAGTTATTTTCTGTGGCTTTTCAACTGACTGGGAGCTTAATGATATGGTTTTGTGCAGGTTTTCTGCACAGGAATATAGCAAATTTCGCTTTGTGTCTCTAACTGAGGCTGCTGTTACACTTGCTGAAAGTGGAAAAATTGGTGCTTTGAACCTTCTCTTCAAGCGTCATCCCTATTCGTTGCATCCTTTTATTTTGCAAATATTAGCTGCAATCCCTGAAACAATTCCTGTTCAGACATATAGGCAACTTCTCCCTGGAAGTTCTCCTCCCTCAAGCATTCTTCTTAGAGAAGAAGATTGGGTTGAAAGCCTGGAGATGGTAAGTTACATTAACAATTTGTCTGGCAATCAGGAGATTGATCTCCTGATCAGAACTGAGCCCATTATTAAGCATTCCATGGGTCCTCTTTGGCCATCAGTTGATGAACTGTATTTGTGGTATAAAAATAGAGCTAAAGATATCGATCATTACACTGGACAGCTGGAGAACTGCCTTTGCCTTGTTGACGTTGCTTGTCAAAAAGGCATTGAATTACAAAATTATAAGAAGGATATTTTATATTTACACCACCTTATATATTCTGATGACAGCAGTGATGAGATAGGCTTCAATATTACTCTTGTTGCCTGGGAACAGTTGTCTGATTATGAAAAATTCAGAATGATGCTTAAGGAAGTGAAAGAAGAAAATGTGGTCAAAAAGTTGCATGATTTGGCAATTCCTTTTATACAAAGTAGGTTTCATGAGTCAACCTCTATTACTCAAGATCCACCCTCACCTGGACAACTCTCATTAGATGAATGTGAATCATTTATGGTCCGATGGCTAAAGGAGGTTGCATTGGAGAATAAATTAGACATCTGCATGAAGGTCATTGAAGAAGGATGCAAGGATTTGCAAAGCAATGGTTACTTCAGGGACGATTTTGAAGCTGTAGATTGTGGTTTGCAGTGCATATACTTGTTCACAGTTACAGATAGATGGGGTACTATGAATGCCTTATTGTCAAAGCTTCGACAAATGCAGGGTAAGATTCATTTTGACATTCTTGTTCGTACAATGCATATTGAAATTTTGTTGCATATTCCTTGGCAAGTTAATTTCTTCTATGCCCAATCCATCAGGGGGTTCTAGCCTCGGCTTGGGATTGGCTATTCACATCGGGTGGAAGGGAAGGAAGAGTAATAGTTGATGCAAATTGGATGTTTAATTATATTAAGGATATAGAATTTTAATTTACAGATAATATTATATAGATAAGATTTCATCATATGTTTTTAATCAAGTTCATATCTCTGATTTTCAGCTTTTTTTGGTGTTAAAGATAATTTCTTTTTCTTCTTTTCTTCATTGTGGCTGTATTGAGCTTCATTGTCTTTATACCATTGGAAAATAATATTTTATTGTTTCTTTTTTTAACTTGAGATATGTATCCTCAGAAATCCTTTTTTCTGTTATACATATTTATCTGGTTAATTAAGACTGTAGTAGTTATATTTGATACTAAAATGTGCTTACTGATCTCGGTCAATAACTTTTTACTTTATAGATGCAGAAATACATATTGAAAGCCTTGAAGAAAGAATCAAACTTGCAGAAGGTCATATTGAAGCAGGCAGGATTCTGGCACATTACCAGGTCTTTGTTTTCACTTTGAGATGATTTATTCTGATTTGGTGTTTTTTATTACTTTTCTCTATGGTTCACACTCCAGCTGTACATTATATGAAAGTATACGAATCATGGTCTCTTCTGCTGCTTGACTAATTATTGTTTTATTAGGCATTTATTGATGTCTTACCTTGTAGAAGGAAATCTTAACAATGATTTTCTTTTAGTTAAGATCATGAATTGACTGCTTAGTGACAAAAAACAGTAGTAGTAAGATCAATGGTGAGCTGATATTGTTAGCTGTGTCATACTAGTATGATGATTCCCCAATTTGCATTTATATGTATCTTCTGTAACATACTAATTGAAATTGACATTTTTGGAATGATAGTTGTGTAATCTAATGGCATCAATTAGTTAACTAAACTGGCTAGACCAGCTCTTCGAGCCTCTTGATCATTTTGGTTAGTGTTGTGGTTAGTTTCCCAAAGCTGGCCAGAATAACTAACAATCTGATGACTGGCTGGGTAGGGAACCAAGTGAAGCGGTCTGTTAAACCAAGTCAGTTGTGAAATCCAATATATTTTTTTTGCTACATTCTGATTCATTGCCTGAGTTTTGCTGTGGTAATATTCATTGAACTTTTAAAAAATTACCAGATATTTATAACATATTAATAAGCTGTAAAGATTGATTATTACATGTAGTTTTCAATCTTACTTTCTGAATCAGTTTATTTGTTGCTTAAATTTGATAGTTTGGGAATCAAAGAGTTATAAACTAGTTCGTTTATATATTTCAATCAAATATTTTATAGGTGTTAAATTTTTTGAAAAATTGAGCCAAATCAACTGAATACATACAAGTCTAAATGAGATTCTATCCTAAAACCAATTGGTGATAGGAGTAATTCATTAGACTTATATGTATGCTCAAGGCCATATATTTTTTTCATGTGAGACAAACTCTTACTTATATTTCAACCAGTCGGCTTCACGTGTGGGCTAATATAAGGCCCAACACATTATAGTCTATCATTTCGAGGTAGTGACGACTGATCCACTATACTTATATGTTAGTCTTCTTTCCTCTCTTTTTTCGATGTGGGACACACATATGTGGGTATTCATAACACTCCTCACATGCGAGTCCTTTTCTACTTGGGCAATTTGGAGAGGTACGTAAACAATCCTCATCAGGGTTGGACTCTTGCTGGGGCAAACAATACTGCTGGGCCACTTGTTGCATGCAGACTTGAAATCCTTCTCTAGTTGCTTAAATGATGGGTCCCCTTCTAGGGAAAATAGTAGGTCAAGATCTAATTTGCTCTGACACTATGTTAATCTTGCAATGGGCCAACGGGCCCACACGAGGAGGGAAGTTAGACCACACAAGTCTAAGTAAGGTTTCATCCTAAAACTAATTGACAGTAGGTGGAGTAGCCCACTAGGCTTGTATGTTAGTCTTCTTTTCGCTCTTTCTTTGACGTTGGACTCTCACATGTGAGTATTCTCAACAATAGGCATATAGTCCTCAATATGTTAATTGGAAAATTACTAATGTATTTAACTTTATTAATATATACTTTTTTTTGGTTACTAAATTGTCTATAAAATTAATTTAATAATATGCAAAAATTTCATACAATGAATACAAATTATTACTTATCACTAGTCGACTTTTGTTTGATCTTTCCTTGAGCTTCCTGATTCAGTGAAGTGTTGATCAGCATTGCTATATGCCATGTTTCCTGTGGTCTCGTCCAAAGTGATTTTGATGGTGTCTTTTGCTTTCAGGTACCAAAGCCAATCAATTTTTTTCTCAACGCTCATGCCGATGAAAAGGGTGTAAAGCAGATTCTTCGCCTAATACTTTCAAAATTTGCTCGTCGACAGCAAGGCCGGTCAGATAATGATTGGGCAAATATGTGGCAAGACATACAATGCATACGAGAAAAGGCTTTTCCCTTTCTTGATCCCGAGTATATGCTAATGGAATTCTGTAGGGGACTACTTAAAGCTGGAAAATTTTCTCTGGCAAGAAACTATCTAAAGGGTACAAGTTCTGTGGCCTTGGCATCAGATAAAGCGGAAAATCTTGTCATTCAAGCTGCACGTGAGTACTTCTTCTCGGCTTCAACTCTGTCTTGCCCTGAAGTAAGTGCACATACATTCTATACTGTTTTTTGTCAATGAAATTCCTTCATCTGATACTTTAATCGCTTAACATTTGGTTCATGAAATCTCGAAGATATCATGATCAGTTGCATTATTCTTCATTATTTCTTTGGTTTCAGGGCTTGCATTTTTAAATGTGAAATATTTTATTTGTTGAGAAGTTATGGTGAAATTTCTGAATTGACTACAATAGCAACCCTGCTATAATAATGGCCCTAGCATTCACCTTGTCCTAAAATGTAGATTTCTATGTTCATGATCTCTTTTTAATTAATCAGAAAAGCTGTTCAACATTTGTACTACTAATGCCAAATAGTACAATAACTATGATATATGTGGAGTTTCCTCGTGCATTTGGGCTTGATTGCTTCATTATGAATAATATCTTAGTCAATTAGTTGTTTATTGATTCTGCTGCTCACAATCTTTCCATGTATATTTATTGATTCTTTTTCGTAACTTGTTTCAGATCTGGAAGGCCAAG
Source organism: Erythroxylum plowmanianum (assembly GCA_025531925.1). NCBI lineage: Eukaryota > Viridiplantae > Streptophyta > Magnoliopsida > Malpighiales > Erythroxylaceae > Erythroxylum > Erythroxylum plowmanianum. The sequence continues at coordinate 31,761,955 of JANVCQ010000230.1, forward strand.
GAATGCCTCAGTCTGTTTCCAAGTAGCAGAAATGTTGAAACAGAGGCTGATTTAATTGATGCACTCACAATCAAGCTTCCAAACCTTGGGGTTACTCTGCTACCCTTGCAATTTAGGCAAATAAAGGATCCCATGGAGATGGTTAAAATGGTAATCACTAGTCAAGCTGGAGGTTATTTACCTGTTGATGAAATTATGGAGGTAGCCCAACTTCTTGGATTAAGCTCTTCAGATGACATATGTACCGTTCAGGAAGCTATAGCTAGAGAAGCTGCAGTAGCTGGTGATTTGCAATTGGCATTTGATCTGTGCCTTACATTGGCAAGAAAGGGACATGGTCTCATTTGGGATTTATGTGCTGCGATTGCTAGGGGACCTGCACTTGAAAATATGGATTTGAGCTCTCGTAAACAGTTATTAGGTTTTGCATTAAGTCATTGTGATGAGGAATCTATTGGTGAGCTGCTTCATGCATGGAAAGATCTAGACATGCAAAGCCAGTGTGAGAATTTGTTGATGTTAACTGGGATGAATTCTCCTACATTTACGACTCAAGGTTTAACAGCATCTCCCTTCCATCATAAGCAGGATATGGTTGACCTCAGTGATTACTCCGATCAGTTTAAATGGATGAGCCATGATGATAATGAAGTTCATTTCAATGCCATCAAGAACATACTTTCTTCTGTTGCTAAGAGTTTCCCTGGTGAGGATGGAACTGATTTAGGATTGCCATGGAGAGAAAGCACAAAGATATTATCTTTTGCTTCTTGCCAACTTCCATGGTTGCTTGAATTGAGTACAAAAGCCGAAAACCTTAAAAGATTGATACCTAATTTTATTCCTGGAAAGGAATATGTGAGCTTACAAACACGAGCTATGATGACTATTCTGTCCTGGTTAGCAAGAAATGGTTTTGCACCCCATGACATTGTAATTGCCTCTATGGCAAGGTCAATCATGGAACCTCCTGTTACAGAACAGGAAGATGTCATGGGTTGCTGTTTCTTGTTAAATCTTGTGGATGCCTTTAGTGGAGTAGAAGTAATAGAAGAGCAGCTGAGGATAAGAGAAAACTATCAAGAGATTTGTAATATCATGAATGTCGGGCTGACATACAGTTTACTGCATAACTTTGGAGTTGAGTGCAAGGGTCCAACTGAGAGGAGGGAACTTCTGATAAGGACATTTCAAGAGAAACATACACTACTCAGTTCTGGTAATTGGCTTTATGCTGAAGTTTTTGAAATTTGTACTCCGAATTATTTGGGTACAATTTTGTCCATGATGCTGCATGTTTAATGACAATGACTGTGAGGTCTTTGCCTCTCAACTACAGTGATATAATTCTTGTCTTATCATTTCAAATGCAGATGAAATGGAAAAGTTTAACAAAGTGCAATCCACATTCTGGAGGGAATGGAAGCTGAAATTAGAAGAGAAAAAGCGGGCTACTGAACATTCTAGAACATTAGAGCAAATCATTCATGGTGTTGATGCTTCACGCTTTCTGTCTGGTGACGTAAATTACATTGAGAGTTCTATTTTCACACTGATTGAATCAGTGAAGACTGAAAAGAACTTTATAATAAAGGATGTTTTGAAATTGGTGGGCACTTATAATCTAAATCGCAATGAGGTACATATCTATAACCTATTAAGGATGCACGTGATATGCATGCATATATAATTTTGTCTTTATGACTAAAAATAACTGTTGGTTTATGAATGGATTTTCTGTTTGTCACTAAGCTTTAATTTTATGGTTAGTAGTGTCAACATTACCAAATTTATGAGGGTCTTTTCTTTTAATGAGAACTTGAGATGAATTTTGGGTTCCTAAGGTTTTTGATATATATATATATTCTTTTGCTTATCAATGCATTTGTGTTAGAACTCAATTTTTCAAATTTTCAGATATTATTTTGTTGAATTTCGTTTACCTTTGCACACCAAAACAAATTTAATTGACATACTTCAGTCCAATTATGCTTGCCTTCATCCCTTTTCTACGTACTATTTGACCATGATCTAAAGATGTTGTCGAACCTATTTTAGATTAAAATAAACACCACAAAAACGTCCCTGCATGAATATATTTATTCTGTGTTCATTTCAAATTTAACCCAACCTTAGCTCAAAAAGAGCAGTTTCCATATATCTCAGCAAGATTATTTGCTAGTGCAAGAGAATTTAGTAACTTGTTGAAATTTACTATTTAGTTATCAACAGTATTTTATCCTTGGATTTGCAAAAGGGAAATCACTTGCTTTTGTGACTTGATAGATAATGAAGTCTTACTTTGTTCAACAGGTGCTACTGAAGTACCTAACCTCTATCCTTGTGTCTGAGGTTTGGTCTAATGATGATGTAACTGCTGAAATATCTGGAGTAAAAGGAGAATTAATTAATTGTGCTTCCAAAACTATAAAAACTATTTCTTTGGTTGTATACCCTGCAATTGATGGGTGCAACAAGGAGCGGCTTGCTTACATATATAGCCTCCTCTCAGACTGCTACTTGCAGTTGGAGGAAAACAAAGAACCAATGCCAGTAATGCACCCAGGTTCTTCAAATCTGTCTGCTTTAGAAATGTCTCACTTGTGCAAGGTGTTCACACAAGAATGTCAGAGAGTTTCTTTTATTAAGGACCTAAACTTCAAGAATCTTGCTGGATTAGACAGTCTGAATTTACAACATTTCCGTGATGAAGTCTACAGATGCGTTGATGAAGTTAACTTAGAAGCCTTGGCAAAAATGGTACAGACACTTGCTGGTATTCATGGAGATTTGACGCATGATGATCTGATGTCACAGCAGGATGTTTACGAGCATTATATTCTAAATTTGATGATGAATTTAGAAAAGAGAGTTATAACTGAGTTCTGTGTTGCGAGTCCTGAATACTTTCAGCAGTTTACCTGTCAACTTGAACAAACATATTCTGTTAGCAGAATGTACATACGACTTTTGATGCCTGCAGATGCTTTGGGCATTATGAAGCAGTACTTCACTCTAATTATACATCTGCATGGATGTTATGGCACTGTACCTGATAATTCTTTGTGGCAGGACTGCCTTATCGCCCTTTTGAACTTTTGGTCTAGATTAACTGATGAAATGCAGGAAGTTGCATCTCTTCAGAATTTGAAAGGAACTCTCGTATTTGATCCAGTGTGCTTGTCAGTTTGTTTGAAGATTTTTACCAGGTTAGTGGTAGAGGACAGTGTTTCACCAAGTCAGTGCTGGAGCACCATTGTTACCTATGTCATTTTTGGCTTGACTGGTGATTTTGCTGCCGAGATACTTAATTTTTGCAGAGCCATGGTGTTTTCTGGTTGTGGGTTTGGAGCAATTTCTGAAGTTTACTACAAAGCAATGTCACAATATAATCTCATTTCAACTCCTAATACTGGATCCCAAGACCTTCCCTATATTTATGCAAGCATACTTGATGCTATTCTGAAAGATTTGGTGCACGGTTCCCTTGAGTCTCAGCATTTATATGGTCTGTTGTCGTCTCTAAGTAAATTAGAAGGTCAAATGGAGGATCTGCAGAGAGTCAGGCAGGTGGTGTGGGTGAAAATGGCCCAATTTTCTGATGATCTGCAGATACCTAGTCATGTCCGAGTTTATGGTCTAGAGCTGATGCAATTTATCACAGGTACGGGTATAAAGGGTGTCTCTACAGAGTTGCAATCTTGTGTCACTCCGTGGGAAGGATGGGGTGAGTATCTGTCTGCAAGTAAAAGGAGTGACACCAATGCCAGTCTTGGTTTGCCAGATAACATAGGTGGTTCTAACAAGCTTACAAGCACTTTAGTTGCCCTGAAATCATCTCAGCTTGCTGCCGCCATTGCCCCTAGCATCGAAATTACACATGTTGATCTCATCAATGCTGAGAAAGCAACCTTGTGCTTCTTCAAGTTGTGTGAAGCTTCAAGCACTGTTCACCATTGTGACACATTGCTGTCTATTTTGGAAGAATGGGAAGGGTTTTTTGTAGTTGGAAGAAACGTGGTAGAATCTACTGAAGCATCTGAAGCTGGAAACAGCTGGAATGATGATGATTGGGATGAAGGGTGGGAAAGTTTTCAGGAAGTAGAATCTTTTGAAAAAGAAAAGACAGACAAGTCACTGTGTGTTCATCCTTTACATCTGTGTTGGGTGGAGATTTTCAAAAAACTGTCTACGTTGTCCCAGTTTGACGAGATCTTGAGACTGATTGACCAGTCATTGTCAAAATCCAATGGACTCTTTCTTGATGAAGAGGATACCCATATTTTAACTGGCATTATCCTTTACAAGAATTGTTTCGTGGCTTTGAAATTGGCTCTTCTTCTGCCATACGAAGCAGTTCAGTTACAGTGTCTAACTGTCGTAGAAGAGAAACTGAAAGGAGGCATCTCAGTTGCACAGGGTGGGGACCATCATTTCCTGACTGTTGTTTTATATTCTCGGATAATATCAACCATAATCACCAATCCACTATACGGTACTACTTTCTCATATCTTTGCTATTTGGTTGGTAATTTGTGCCGCCACTATCAGGAAAACCTGTTATCACGGAGTGGAAGGAATGAAAGTGTTAATACTGAGAAAGACTTTCTGGTCTTCGGTAGAATTCTGTTCCCTTGCTTCGTTTCAGAACTTGTGAAGGCCAATCAACAGATCCTAGCTGGATTTCTTGTCACAAAATTCATGCATACGAATCCATCTCTTAGTCTCATTAATGTCACAGAAGCTACTCTCCGTAGATTCTTAGGAAGACAGCTTCATGTCTTGAACCACGATGAGTTTTCTACTGAGATACCTTCTTCATGTACAGTATTAAAAAATGTGACCTGCGGCTTAAAAGTCAAATTGGAAACCTTGATTCGGTCTGCATTGGAATTGCTGTAGATTAATTTTAGATGAGTCGTGATAGGGATATGCTTTAGAAAGTTTCCGGTTGAAGTTGGCAGTCCGTATAAATCTTCTTACAGACAAGGTCTTGTTACTTGGCTACTATGTTTACGGGTTACCAATGATAAGCATGTAAACAAGATGTACATTTAGTTAATCCTGTTTTCGGACTTTTGACTGACGAAATAACTTGTCGAGTTAAAAGTGACAATTATGAATTGAATCCAGATCTTATGCTACGCTCAGTTTGGTATATATATATATATATAATCTCCCTCTTTGTTGTTTGATTTTCTCTTTATTCTTAAGATCTTTTCCTTATATAATTAATTACATATAAATGCTACAAGGGTCTTGAGTTACAAGCCTTTAGTTAAATATTCTCTGATTTTAACACAGCCTAGTTTTTAAACCTCAAAATCATCTTTACCGGTAAAACCATAATACCTTCAAAATTTATCCAAAACACTTCTGTCCACTTATCAAAACCAAAAACCAAATCACATAAGCAACTAGGAGTTGTCAGACCATCAAAGAATTGATAGTGTTGTCGAAAAAGCACCCGTATGTTGAGTCATGGGCTTCCGTGCCATTGTTCGACGACGACAGTTTGTTGAGTTAGTTTGCCTCTTTGTCCTGAATGAAGCTCTGGTATTGCTTTGTGTCAAAAATAACCAGAACATGGGTATTTTGATAATGGTAACATCTTTATATGTTTTAGAACATTGTCAACAGTGTTACAACAGTGTTACTAGTGTCCAGTTAGCAAGAAAATATGTCCAACATATGGGGGAGATGTCAGAATCTAGTAGCAAATCAATGACAGGTATTCCAACAATGGATTCCTGAACTTTGCGAATCATCAAGCAATGTTTGAATGGTAATAGCTATTCTTTTTGGTCTAAGAATATAGAATTGTTCTTTAGAGGTCAGAGAAAGTTGTCCCATTTTTTACATTTGATTCTCTAATTGATCAGAAAATACTGGAAAATTGACAAGGTAATGATGCACAATCACTACATATTCTTTTCGATTGTATGAAACGTGAAATCTTAGTCCTATTCTCTCATGTTAGCACTTGTAAGAAAGCATTAGGATTATGCTAAGCTTCTTTACTCCAGTAACATGCTTCACATGTATGATATTTTTGTTGAGTTATTTCAGTCCAAAAATGAGAGAAGTTTGATTGAATACTTTGGGAAAGTGAAACATGCATTTGAGGAGTTGAATTCTCTTGATCACATATAAGATTAAAGAAAGGTAGGTTCAAAGACAACACTTAGTGACTATGACATTTTTGGCTAGATTCAAACTTGAGTTTGAGCATGTGCGAGCACAAATCTTGGAAGGAGTAAACTTTCCATCCTTAGTTGAAGTATATTCCAAACTAATCTAGTGTATCACCTTAACAAATCTTTGTATGGTCTAAAAGAGTCATTGAGAGCTTGGTTTGGGCGCTTTAGTACAGTGGTTATGGAGTTTGGTTTGCATCGATATGGTGTGGATCACTCTGTGTTTTTTCGTCACTCCGAAGCTGGTAAAATTCTTTTGATCATTTATGTTGATGATATTGTTATTATTGGAGATGATAAAGTAGGAATCTAGTCTTTAAAGTCATTCTTACATACTAAATTTAAAAAAAAGTGATCTCAGTTTACTATAATATTTTCTAGGTATCGAGATAGCAAGGTCAAAGATGGAGATTTGTCCACCTCAAAGAAAGTACGTCCTTGATCTTTAAAAGAAACAGGTCTGTTGGGAACAAAGCTAGATAGCCCCATGGAATCAATTGTAAAACTTAATGTTGAAAAAGGAGAGTAGTTGAGAGATCTAGGTAAGTATCAAAACTTTATTGGTAAATTGAATTATTTGGTTGTTACTCATGTAAATATTTCGTTTACTACAAGTGTAGTGAGTTAGATTATGGGATCTCCCCAAACTGGTCATTGGGATGCAATTATTAGAATTTTGAGATACTTGAAAGGCTCTCTAAGGCAAGGTCTTCTTTACCAGAATCATGGACACATTCATATGCAGATTGGGTAGGCTCTTATGATTGATGGTCTACTTTAGGGCACTGTGTATTTTTGGGTGGAAACATGTTGTCATGGAAAGGTAAAAAGTAGTTAGTTGTTGCACATTCTAATGTTGAATATGAGAACAAGGCTATGCCATATACTACATGTTAGTTGATTTGGTTAAAGCATCTTTTTAGGGAACTTGGTTTCTAGCACTCCAATCCAATGAAATTGATGTGTGATAATCAAGTAGCCATTCATATTGCCTCGAATCCAGTCTTTTATGAGAGAATCAAACATATTGAAGTGGATTGTTGCCAATGTCAGCCCTGGGCAGGGGTAGTCAGGGCACCTGCCTAAGGCCCCACCCCATTAGGGGCCCACTTTCACTTCTAGTAACATTCCAACGTTGATTCCTATAGTAATTGGAGGTTATTAAATGCTATTTAATGGTTGTAGAAGGGGAAAGAGATAATTTTGAGTTGAGATAATTCCTAAATTACTATATAATATTTTCAACTTCTAAGACTAACGTTAACTTTCAATCAACATCTAATCTAAGATATTCCAACTCAAAATTTACAGCAAATAATTTTCACAATTCTGACTTATGAGTTTTGAGTGATAATTTAAAGGTAAAGTTTTTAAAATTTTCTTGTATTTTTAGCTTACTAAATATATAAATATATTATACTTAATTTATAATTTTTCATTCACGTGGATACTATATTAGCACTTTAAAATAAGAACATTAACATTAAATGATATTTTGTTTATTTATGATTCTCCTTTTTTATTTTTAGATTACTTATTATTTAGAAAAATATAATTAAACATTAATAAATAATTTAATTCTTGTAATTGTAATTTTCATTATACCTATGACTGTAGCAGTAGCTGAGAAAAGTTTTTCAAAGTTAAAATTATTAAAAACCTACTTGAGGCTATCAATGTCGCAACAAAGGTTGAATGATTTAGCTATTTTATGTATTGAGAAAGATATCTTGGATAATATTGATCTTGATAATATTATTAATGATTTTGAGAAATTTTTTTGATAAATCATGATCATTTGTGCGTTTGTTAGTGCAATTCTCTTTAGTGTTTTGCAATCTAATATTGTTGTTCGATTGTTACTATTACTATTTTGTTGTTACTGTTATTAGTTTTAGTGATTTTATTGTTACTAGCACTTGTAAGATATTGTTAGCTGATGATATGATCATTTAACATTTTGTTAAGTATGTGAACTTATAAATTGAGTCACTTATGTATGAATATTAAATTTTAATAAATAAAAATATGCTTTTAAAATTTACATGTTTGTATATTTCCAATTTATTGAGGCCTTTTTTTAACTTCGCCTAGGGCTCATAAAACGTTAGGAACGACCCTAATTGTCATTTTGTTCATGAAAAGTTTCAAAAAGAATTGATTGAGACACCATATATCAAGTTCAAAGATCAACTTGCTGACTCACCAAAGCATTAGGGGGTGTTAGATGAAACCTATAAGTATGAAACAGGGTTGTTTCTAATGTTTTATAGGCCCTGGGCAAAATGAAAAAAAAAAAGGCTCCAATAAATTGACAATATACAAACATGTAAACCTTAAAAGTATATTTTTATTTATTAAAATTAAATATTCATACATAAGTGAGTCAATTTATAAATCCACATACTCAACAAAATATTAAATGATCATAACATCAGCTAATAATATCTTACAAATGTTAGTAACAATAAAATCACTAAAAATAGTAATAATAACAACAAAATAGCGATAGCAACAATCGAATAATAATATTAGACTGCAAAATGCTAAGAAAATTGCATTAACAAATATACAGATGATCATGATTTATGAAAAAAATTCTTCGTGCATTTCTAGATGCAAAGTCATTAATAATATTATCAAGATAAATATTATCAAACGTAACCTTTTCGATACATAAAATAGCTAAACAATTCAACTTTTCTTGGGACATTGATGACCTCAAGTAGGTTTTTAATAATTTTAACTTTGAAAAATTTCCCTTAGCCGATGCTACAGTTACAAGTACAGGTATATTCAAAAATATTTGACAAGCAATTGAAACATTTGGATAACAATTTGCAGTTTTAACAAATTCTAAAATTTCAATTAATGACATTAACTCATTTGACAAAGTCATTTGTAACATTTTTAATTAAGAAAAAAAGATAATCTAAATCCACGTTCAACACATTATCATGAGAAAAGTTATTATAAAATTAGTACAACATTTTTTTAATTGGTTATCATTTAATGACCTCAAGTTCTTTGAATTAACTAAGAATTCAAAAATATTTTCAAATGTCATTAATTGTTCAAATCTATTCTTTAACAAAGTAATTACCATATCCACAACAACTAGAAAGTAATTAACTCTAAAAGAATCCTCAGCTGATTGTATTTCTCCATTGTGATCAATTTAATCAAATTGTCTATTTTTAATAATACAACGTCTAGTTGAAAATGTAGGTTCTACATTCATCTCATGTACAAGACTTTTGGCAATATTCGTACTAGAGCCAAACACTTCATCCCTATATTTCTCAAAAAATACCATCACACCTTCTAATTGCTTTATGGTAATGTCAATGCACATAAATTTATACTATAACTTTTTAGTCATCATGTTAATAGCGAATAAAATATCTTACCAAATAACTATACAAAGTAAAAACTCAAAAGCCTTAAGTACACAAACCAAACTTTACTCTTCATTCTTTGACTTGGCATCATCACAAGATCTAGATAATTTCATCAAAGCCAATCTTATTTTAGGAGCTTGAAATCTAATAGCTTTAACACTTTTTATTCGACATTCCTAACGAGTGTTAGACAATGATTACATGGTTAATGTAGGGCCCCGGGCCCCGGGCCCCTACCGTCCAGCACTCCACAGGTATTGTCCTCTTTGGTCTTGAGGGGTGGGAGAGCCCTCTGGGTATGCACCACCACTCGAACGCAGGACCTCAAGGTTTTGTTGCACTTTAAGTGTACGCCTCTTACCATTGAGCCATTTCCAATGTAGCGCTCCCTCACCGTAGGGTACGCACCGGGACGCCCGTGGGTCATTCCGACGCATATCCCACAGCAAGGAA
>JANVCQ010000230.1:31776391-31788491 GCA_025531925.1 Erythroxylum plowmanianum
AAATCTGATAATATTCTCTTCTAGAAAATGTTCCCCATTGTCTTAAGTTTCTAATGACACCAAACTCACTCAATTTGTTTCAGAAATTCGAAAATTATACTTCAAACATATTGGGACTATCCTTATGTTGAAACTATATTATATACTCAACTTCCATCCAAAATTTGAGATATTTTTAAACTGAATTAAAACTTTTTTCTTCATAAACTTATAGACCTATGTCTCTATTTTACAAAAAATTAAAAATTACCTCATTTGGACATCTACATCAAAAGTTATGTCCAAAATACCAAAATATGTCTGTGTAGGAAAACAGGATTTCGCCGCGGCGAAAATGTTGGAGTTCACTGCGGCGAACATGTCCAGAAACCTCCCGAAACCTACTTTTCGACATTCTTCAACTATATATTTCCCATCTTTCAAATATAACTCATCTTAACACTAAAACACCTCTTCTACTTCATTTCCAAGCTCATTTCAACCCAATATCACTAACAATTACATCAAACCCTAAAGATTAAAACATTTTTCATACACCATTCAACAACAACTCACTTCACACATTCCACTTCATTTTCACTTCTAACTATCACTAAACATGATTCATTCAACAAATCAAGAAGGGTTGAGTCTTGTACTTACTTGTTTAGCTCCAAGATTCGTCAAATTCTTCAAGATCTCCAAAAACCCTAGTTTTTTCTGTTCTTCTTCTCTCTTCCACGATTTCTGCTTCAATTTCAAACAAGACAACCATTTCTTGTTCTTTTTATACCCTTAATAAGTGAGAAATGCCCAATTTGCCCTTCCATTAAACCTTATAGCCTTATATGCTTAAGTGACTTGCCTAAAATGCCCTTATGCATTCTTACCACTTTTAATACAACCAAACCATATAATAAATTCTACTAACATTTACATAACAAGTAGCTCCAAAACTTTATCCATCAAACCTCATAATTTATTTAAATCATGCTTTACTTAACAAGAAAAATTCAGGGGCCAACATTTTGGGCTTTGTTAATTCTTTCCTATGAAACTGATCTTAAATTTCAAAATCTAATAGTACTTTGAATTGCTCAAAATTCGACTCGACATTCTATGCTCTTCATTGCACTAGGTTTGGTAACCTTAATATCTAAATTCATGATACACTGTCATTGAATTTTATGTTCATTGGATCGAATTACAATATTGGCTTTATTGGGATAGTACTCCTTGGTACCTTTTAAAATATTTTAATACTTTTATCCATTGTCTCAACCTTTTATTCAGTTCTTTCAAAACTCCATAATTACCTCAAACTTTAATGATCTCTATATTTATATACAGATTCAAAATGTTTAACTGTACATATAATATCTCCAAGCTCTCAAAGCACTCACTATTGTAGCAATTTCTAAATCACGTATCGAAATCAACTCATGAGACTTTGATTGTCTCTATGGATACATAATCACTTTATACTGTTGCAACAGATTGTATCTTAATCTCTAAAGTGAAGCCTCATTATATTATGCATAATCTCGAAATCCAACCACTATAATTAACATCGGGGTTATTATTCCTCAAAATTCTCTTCATATTCATCACTGATATAATTTACACATTTTCCCTTAAACATTTTTGTCATAGGGTTATGATCAGTAAAAATTCCTTGACAGTCTATGGTAATATCCATTATAGAACTAGGTCTAGAAAACTTCGAATCTCTATATATTCCTTGGAATTTCTCACTTCATCATTATTTCCACTTTCTTTGGGTCTCCCAATATGCCATGTTTAGATACTATACCACCCACAATTTTTTTGATCAAACTAAGATTCACTTTTATGGAACTTGGCATATAACTGTTTCTACTCATGGTATGTAAGAATTCCTCAAGTATTCAAAATGTATGTAAGAATTCCTCAAGTATTCAAAAATTTCTCTTTACTTTTCAAATACACTTAAAATACCATCTATGATCATAGTCACTAATTGATACAATTTTGCTTGGGTGACTTCATTCTTCAATACCATAATACCGTCGGGGGCATTTATTAACTCAACAAATATTGCTGAAACTCTTTGTGCTCATAATTTGTTCTCGTAATTCTTTAAGTATCTAACTCCTCAATGAGGTAGTATTATCTCATGTTATTTTTTATTTTCCTAATTGACTTCCTCACTCTAATGATTTTCTCAATTAATTCTGTTTCCTCTGGTTTCACATTGACTTGTTTTAACGTCTGTTCATTCTTACTAGTTTCTCCACATATTTCAATTTATTTACAATCTTAACTTCTTGTGTTTATAATGCATTCATCATATCAAATTTGTATCTCTCGAACATATTTACATAGAATATAATGTGGACCTATATCCTCCTCATATTAGCAATTAATGTCTCCTTAAATTCAATAATCCAATCACATAGTTGGATACTTTACATCAAACAAAATGCATACTCTCAGTAGCATATTCTAAATCTTATACCTGAGTTTCCATTAAAAATAGGACTCCAATATTCACTTTTGATTCATTACCTATTCATTTTTTATTTGTTTCTTCATTGATCATCCTAAAAGTAAACTATCTGGTCTGCTTAATCTAATTCAGTGAAATTCTTCTTCGAAAGAAGATTTCTTATTTCTATCATCTATATTATTTATGTAACCTTTATCAATCCGTTATTATCATCATTGCTTATTAGACATTCTTAGTAACCTTAAGGAGATCAATCTCAACTATTCATAATATCTTCATAAGATCAATTTTTGTTATAACTTATATGATAAGAATATCCTTTCTAATAAGGCTCAGTAGAGCATTAAGCAATTTATTTACTCTAATACCTTGGGATATATCATCAAAATCATTCCATCTTTTCTAGAGATGTCTTTAAGTCAATTAACTAATTAATAACTTATGTTCAAGATATATTAATCTCATTTGATTCAGGACAACAACTTTCCTTTTGTGTCTATCCTCGATCGTGGGGATTGTGCCACAATCGTGTCCTTCTTCTCTTTTTCCCCAAATTCATCATATATGGTAACATCATTAACAATCTCAATTCATTCCTAATTGACCACTATAAGCACTTTCACATCTTACTTTAACTTATCTTAGACGTTAAACTATAGGAACTATAATTAGCAATTATTCAATAAGTCATCGATTACTTCCTATATCATCTCCACACATATAATACACGTATGCTTAATATTTTCATTTGCCATGGTGATCCCATTATTAGATGTGCACTCACATAGGCAAATTAACTTAACCTTGGCAACTTTTTCATCTACCGTTATCATCGTCTCACCTTCCAATTTCCATTATTTCGTCATACCTACGTATGTTCACATTCAATTTGGAATCATAGATGCATAATCATCCTGAATTTCAATTTCGATCCCACTAACATATCCTTACAATGAGTTATAAACTCTTAGCACGATAATCAGACAACCATTGCAAGCCCAATTTTTGCCTCTCAAGATCATAGGAAATTCTGTTTTCATCTAACTTTGTTTATACACTTTAAATCTTATCTTTTCTACCATATATCTATTTTCCTTAATCAATCCACAATAATCTATTCACATCTATTTCACATTCGAGGATATGTTACCCCAGTATAATATTGATGTTGTATTCTAGGATACGTCCACCAAGACAATCGTGTTATATCTTTATCTATTATATTGAACCATATATAATTCCTCATTTCCAAATATCCACAAACCTTCGTTTTCTCACATTTTAACAAATCATCATTCTTCTCAGTGCTTCTAATAGCTCAAACTCTTAAGGAATGCTCATGTATGTGACTTATATAAATGTGACTCAAACTCGGGATCAGTTGCTACTATCTACTATAACATGACAAAAATGTATGTATCTTGACATATATTTCAAAAACGCCCATGTAAGATACTAATTCTAGGCTATGATACCAAATTGAAGCACTCCACTCTTGCTAGACATGTACCCGACGTCCTGAGTGATATTCAAGTGCACATCCCATTAAAGTTGTGTGCTAGTAAAGTCAATCAGTCAAAAACTCAGTGTAACTTTTTTTTTAATATCAAATGCATACATAGAAATCAATCACCAAATTGAGCCTGTTTTAATCATAAACTTTTTCAATCATAGTAATACAATCATCCAAATTTCAATAGCCATTGAGGCCCATTTCAAATTCAGAATACTTATAGTCATAATGTTATTACATTTCAAAATCATTTACATACATATTCCACATAATTTATAGATACACATTTTAAATTAATACAATAAAATACATATGCAGGCATGAACTAATCCCGACCCCTATCTTTCACTTGTATGTAGTAGGTATACCCCTGTTTGCCTAACAGGGTACTCTTCTGAGCTTAAAAAATAATTACAAATTTTGGATGAGTTGCTCGATGGCTCACTCAATCACATAACACATATAATTCACATATTCACATAATTCACACCGTTCATTAATACTCATATTGAATTACATACACTTGATCAATCATTTCACATTTTTCATTCAACATATACCACACTCCGAAATCATTCAAACCATTTTAATCATTCACATCTTATGCATATGCAATTCTTATAAGCCTCACTTCCCATTTTATTTCTTTGTTGTGGTCGAGTGTCTATAACTATCTTGTATTCGTTGTGGATACTGGGCTCATTAATAACTGTCCCGTATCCATTAGAAATACCGGGCTCATTTTACATAGTGAGCCTTTGACTCTTAATCACTTTCTGAGCTCTAGACTCTTTTTCAGTGGCTACTCTAGTCACAACTGCCTTTATCTTTCATGCATTCATATAATGAAATGCATCAATCATATATGATCAACTTTTCATTAAAGTTGAGAATCATTCATTTTCATTCATATGCATATTCACATTTTTCCTCGGAACTAGGTTCGGCATTTAACAATCAAATCATGTATCACTTATTTCATCAAATTCACATACAAGGAGCACTTCAATATCTCAATCAAACCTCACAATCATCAGACTTTCTGTCCAGAAATCAACATAATCAATCACATTCATATGATCATTCAATAGCCAATCAATACAAAAATTTAAAACAGAACAAACAATGGAATGAGACCATCTAGGTTGACTCACAGTACGGTCCAGATTAGCATTAGCTTCCATGATCTGGAAACTTCTGAATTCGGACGTTTATCCTACACATCAAAATTATGCAATACACATATTGCATACACACACATTAATAACTTTGCACAATTATAAGCATTTATTTATGCACAAATATATGTACGGACTATATGTAATGCATGTTCTTCACAATCTAGGTATATTATCAAATTTCATATCTTATCCACATTCTCACTTTAAAACTCAATTACTCGTCATTTCATTTTTAGCATTATTTGCTCTCATAAAATCAAATTCTCATTCACTTTAACTTTAACTTTAACTTGGTACTCATTACTCATTTCCTTTGAACACAACCATAATCATATGAACCTATTCATCTATATTATACATATGTCTTTGGCACTTCAATACCAAAAATTCATTCACTATTGTTATTCTAGCATTACAAGAGAAAACAATTATCCAAACTCTCATTTCAGCCCTATATCACCTCCAAAAATCCAAACCTTCAGGTTAATTTTCCAATGATCATACTGATCAGGTGAATGAAGTAATTTGGTAACACTTTATTCTAAAAAAGTGTTCCCCATTGTATTAAGTTTCTAATGACACCACAATCATTCAATTTGGTTCAATACCCCAAAAGTTATATTTAAATAATTTGGGTTGTTCATAAGCTTAAATAGTCTCCTGTACTCAAATTTAATTCAAAATTTTGGGATTTTAGAAATAGAATTAAATATTGACTCCATTAGAAAAATTGTAGTCCTATGTCTCTATTTTAATAAAAATTAAAAATCATCTCATTTAGATAACTACCTAACAAGTTATGCCTAAAATACCGAAGCATGTTCTGTGAAAATACTCCAGTTATCATTTTCCAGAACTCCTCATCAATGTGGAGATGAAGATCAATGTGTTACAAGTCCAATGGTTCAATTTCTATGTCATTTGGAGGTCAGGAGAAGAAATTATGGCTAAAAGATCAAAGGATGTTAGCGTTTGTCAACTTTCACTACACCTTCACCATACACGATCATGAGATATCTTGTGACCCTTAAGAGTCACAATCATGTTTGCACACGATCGTGAGATCCCTTATTATCCTTAAGAGTCACGATCGTGCTTGTGCACAATCGTGGACTCCCATCTTTTTCAAACTTCATTATGGCCCTTCTGAAAATAAACCTTCAGGTAATGTTTCATGGCAATTTTGACAAGGCCAATGAAGGATTTAGGCAAAACACTCTTATAAACAGTTGTTTCTTTATGTCTTAATTTTTGACTGAAACCAATTTCATACAATTTAGTTCGATATTCTACAATTTTTCCTAAAAACTTTACAGACTACTCCAAACCATGACAGAATCCACAAACTCAACTTTGAGCTAAATTTTGAAGCTTATAAAGACATAATTCAATTTCAATTCCTTCATGATAAATATAGTCATACATCGTTAGTTTAATATGAGCTTAAAATCATCCCATTTGGATGTATATAGACCAATATATGGCTAAAATACTGATGCATGTTCAATGGAAACATTGCATTTGTATATGTCTAGCACACTTCAACAATGTTCATCTATAACTCTAATTCATCTCTACATCAATTTATGAATCGTTAATCATCATACACGTAAAAGTAAGAAATCAATGTATTAATTTCTTTACCCACATTCAAGCATACATAAATCACCATTTTATGCCCATTTAGCCTCTAACTATCATCAAATATACTTCCTTCAACAAATCAAGAAAAGTTCATGCTTTTACTTACTTGTTTAGCATCATTTTCTTCAGATCACCAAGAAACACTAGCTTCTCCACATACACAATCATCATTGTCGAAGGAGGAATAGATTGGGTTTTTTTATCAACAAGAGGAGGATAGCAAGGTATTGAAGTGGCCAGTATAAGATTACGATTAAAAATCACTTAGTAGAAGGTGGTAGGAGTTTCGTATAAGGAGAGTAGTGAGGAAGATGAAAATGTGTTTAGTGAATTCAAAGGGGAAATTAGGTGGGTTTTAAAAACTTGGTGGTGTCATAACACCTTCCACTCAATGATTTATGGTAAATAACACTTAGTTGCTTGGTCCATTTGTCTCCAATTTCTAATGCAATTTTCTCCTAATCTTTAATGACACTTGTCATTAAATCTTAATGTCACTTATAAAAATTCCCCAATTATTCTATGACTTGACATTTTTCCTAGTCCAAAATATCCTGAATTATCGAAAAATTCACAAACTTCACCGAAAATTCTAAATCAATAAATTACACTCCAAATCAATTTCCAGCATATAAAAATCACAATTCTCAATATAACACATTTATAATTCAATTATACCCAGAAAATTTCAAATAAGTGCATGTACAGTCATTTTATTATGCAAAAATTCAAATTCACGTGTGCGTATGCTAATATTGTGCATGAGTATGAAATGCATTTTTCTTAATCTCTCTTCGATCTCACATGTACCAAATTTTAGGGTTCTAACCCTTAGTATGGGAACAGGATGTTACAAAAGTTCTGTGATTTCCTTCTTAACCACATCTAAGATAGGTGGGTTTAGTCTCCTTTGGGGATGCCTCACAGATTTTGAACCCTCACTCAATAAGATCCTATGTGTGCAAATAGCTGTGAAAATTTCAGGTATATCTGCTAAAGTCCATCCTATATCCCTTTTATGTTCCTTCAAAACAACAAGGAGTCTCGCTTCCTCATCGTGAGACAGGGTATTGGCAATTATAATAGGTAATCGCTCATTACACTTAAGAAAGGCATACTTTAAAGTAAGAGGTAGGGGTTTCAACTCAATCAAAGGAGGTTGCATAATAGAAGGGATCAATTTATGAAGTTCAAGAGAGAAAAGATTACCCCCCCTTCCTTCAACCTATGATAGCTCAGGTTCCATCTGGTTGGCTTTATAATCTCCTTCTACTCTAGACGTTAAACCCATCTCATATTGATCAATCGTAGTAACTGCCTGGGGTAAATCCTTCTGCATACCTTCCATTAGACACTTTTGTTGAGGTAAAATACCTTCATTAATTTCCTCCTTAGTGTCAGTCTCCATGATGCTGAAATCTCTTGAAAAATTAATAGAAAACCTTTCCCAATGGGGGTCATCACTGACAATAGAAGACGTTAAAATCATATGTGAGTTAGAAAAATCAAGTGAATGCAACTCAAAATCAAAGGAATCCTTTTTAAATTTAAAATCAGAGCAAGTATCATCAACAGCAATATCAAGCATGTTCACTCACAACAACGAATAATCCTCATGAGGATGTTTCATTGCTTCATACATATTAAAACACACTTTTTGACCTCCTACCTTTATAGTGATGGTACCTTCTTTTATGTTAATCATAGTGTTAACAATCCTTAAGAAAGGTCTACCAAAAATCAATGTGGCGTCCTACACAACTTCAGAACACATGTCAAGCACATAAAAATTAGCGGGAAAGACCAAACCCTTAACCTGGACCAAAATGTCCTCTATATTGCCCACAAGATGCCTAAGACACCTATCAACTAATTGGAGAACTACAGATGTAGACTTAAGATTCTTGACTCCTAATGATGTGTAGACAAACTTAGGCATAACATTAATAGCTGCCCTTAGATCTAACAAGGCTCTCCCTATGGTGACTTTACCTATAGTGCGAGGGATAGTGAAAGATCCAAGGTCTTGAAATTTTATAAGGATTTGGGGTTTAAACAGAGCTGACACATTTGAGCTGACTTGCACTCTTTCATTTGGTCTTAACTTCCTTTTATTGGTACATAGGTCTTTAAGGCATTTAACATAAACAGGAACCATTTTTACAAGATCAAGTAAAGGAATATTGACTTCCACTTTACTAAACAAATCAATGATATCCTTCTCATGTTTAGTTTTAGTCATCCTTTTGATCATCAAATATGAATTAGGAAAACGAAGGTCTTGAAGATTTACCTCCTTACTACTGGCTTCATTGGCTTTATACTTGCTTGATTCCTAGTTGCTCTCAGAATTTGCTTCTTTACTCTTAAAAGATTTGGACTCCTTTTCCACCAAAAGTGCTTTCTCCTTGGAGCATTCACACGTCTTAACTCTTGCAGATGTTGAAGACAATTCTTCACATTTAATTTCCTTTTTATCTACTCCCTTATCTTAATTACTGAACCTCACTTGCTTCCCATTTCGAAGAGTTATGGCATTCAAACTCTTGGGGTTCATAACAGTATTGGAAGGAATAGTGCCACTGCTCCTAGCTTGGTTTTCACTCATGTTATTGGATAGCTGAGTGACATAGGAGTTGATATTCTCAGCCTTCGTCTCCCATTACTCCATTCCTTTCTCTAGAGGATTGAACCTAGTAGCATTTTTAGAAAAGTCCTATTGAAACAGAGAAGCTATGGCATTGAATTAGTTGTTATTAGAAGTCCTCTCCTCCTTCATCAACACCATCATGTTATGTAAGAGTTGATTAGTGTCTTCCTTTGGTAGGATAGTTAAAGCTTGTTGTTGGTTTTGGAACTAGTTTGTGGAAGAACCAACCCCTCCACCTTGTTGAAATCTATTTGGACCTCTTCCTTCTTCATTTTTCCAACTGAGTCTAGGATTTGTTTTCCATCCCTCGTTATAGGTGTTGGAATAGAGATCCTATTTCTGATTGGGCCGACCCTGATAAATAGCAAACACCTCTTCATAACGACTGGGGCAGACACTAGAGATATGCATTACTAAACTATAAGTGTCATAGCTAGGTGCAGTAAGATGCATAGAAGGTGGTGGACGATGCACACTCATATTTTTCAACTCTGCAGTAATGAAGGATAGTTGCGAAGTCACCTTACTTTCCAAAGAGTCTACCTTAGACTCAAGACTTTCCATTCTTCTTGATTGAACTGTTGAAACTCCCAATTCATGTACTCCTCGAGTGTCCCTAACACTATACTGTTGGTGATTTAGAGCCATTTTCTTAATTAGATCCCATGGCTCTACAGCTGTAAGGTCAATCAAGGAATCTCTTAAAGCCACGTCTAAAAAACCCTTGTCTTGACTTTTCAGTCCATCGTAAAAGTACTGCACTAACTACTCATCAGGTATTTAATGGTGAGGGCATCTGGACAATAGATTTTGAAAATAATTCCAATAGTCGTAAAGGGACTCATCATAATCTTGACAAGTCAAGTAAATCTTCTTCCTCATTGATGAAGTTTTAGAGGCAGGAAAGTACTTCTCCAAGAATGTCTTTCTCAAATTTGCCCAACTGTGGTAAGTATTCACCACATGTCTTGGAAGGCTCATATATCACTCCTTTTCTTTACCTTCCAAGGATAGATGAAAGACTTTCCATGGCATTTGATCAATAAAAGCTCCCACCGATTTCATGCTTTGGCAAATCATGGACAACGATTGCAAGTGGATGTAGGGATCTTCTCCTATCAAATTATGAAATTTAGGAAAAGAGTTAATAAGCAATCCTTTAACTTCAAAATTCACATCAAAGTTAGGGCAAGTAGCAGTAAAAGGATCATAATTAACATCCAAGGTAGTAGCTTCCCTATTGGTCCTCCTTCTATGATTTCCATTGTTCTCACCAACTCGCTCCTGCTCCTTATTACCTCCATTATCACCATTCCTAGGTTGGTTAGCATTAAGGTTAGGGTTTCGCATTAATGCTAGGTTTTCAATCATTATCATTCTTTCCAATGATTCACTCTCACTACTTGGCTAACTAGACTCTACTGAGATATTCTCCTTTTCAACAACTACTTTTCTTTTCTCTTTTTCTCTCCTCTCCTTTCTAATTTTTCTCAAACGTCTCTCAATTTCAGGATGGAAAGGTAGAAATCTGGTTTTTCAGGGCATGCAAGGGAAAAAATTCAAATGAGAATAAAAGATAACAAAATTGACTTGCAAGCTCACAAAGTCAAATAAAAAGATGAGATGTGATGGATGCAAGTGTGTAGGTGTGTGAAAGTATGTATGCAAGTATATATTTATGTATGGATCAAAAAGCAATCAAGAGAAATGTTCAAAACTATGTGGGTGCAAAAATGTTAAGTATGAAAAGTGCATAAAGTTCAGTATCCTATTGTTTGTATTTTCAAAATTTTGACACTATACAAAATGAAATCCTATACTATTGACAAGTATGAAGCTAAACTATCTAGAAAGCAATCTAAAGAAAAGGCTCCTAACCTCTCTTAGCAATGAAATGACAAAAGTTAACCTAGAGAACCAATTTCTTGGTTCCCTGGTAATAGCGCCATTTAATTTGAACCTTTGTTCATACCCTTAGAGGTCAAATTAAAAATAATCCAAGGATTGCAATATAGGATGCAACCTCAAGTCATTTTACTTAATCAAAACCTAAAATAAATGGACCTAAGTTAATCTTTGTGTCATAAAATGCAAGCTAATTTGGTAAGAAGGGGGGTTTTGATCTTTGAAAACATTAGCTATACTAAATTGAATTGTAAGAAAAATGGGTAAAATGTATTTTTAGATTTTTGGAAATAGAAACCGAAAAGATTAAGATAAATGATCAAAGATTGATAGTATCCTCTTGAAAATGAGCTTTGGCTATCATAGTTCGAAATTGATTTTGATGGGAGTGGAAATCACTAAGTTTTACATTGGTAAACTTTAAAGAACTCTTTAAGTCCAAGATCTTAATCAATGGGACTCCATTTCTTAAAACCCTGTTAAATTCTCTTACTATGTGTAGTGGATAAGTCTATGCAACAAGTCACTTTGAGATCTAAAGTCAACTAAATATCAAATACAACTATGTAAGATAAAAGAGAATCAACAAGATCACAATTAGACATATATGAGACTTCATAGATTTAAGCTCAAAGTTCTGCATAAACCAATCTAAACCACACAATGAATATCCAACATTTGATTAAACTATAATCAAGTATGGTCAACTACAAATTACAAATCCTAAACCTGGGAATTCA
>JANVCQ010000230.1:31807585-31818281 GCA_025531925.1 Erythroxylum plowmanianum
AGAACCAAAGAGGACAATACCAATTAATGGGGTGGTGGAGTACCTAGGCTGGGGTGGGTTATCCATCCAGTCCATGGGTCGCGTGCAAACTTGAAGTATGCGGGGGGTCATCCCTGGGTACGCTAAACACGGACCCAACACCTGTATATTTGTAGTGTCTTCACGCTCTCAAAGTAATAGCTATTTCAATACGTCTCAAATCATGTATCAAATAATCAACTTATGTCATAAAACAAAATCAATCATAGCATGTTATCACACTATTCAAATCCACAAACTTTCATTTCCTTATTTTCAGACAAATCATCGTTCTTCTCACTATTTATATCAACTCACACTTATAATAGATACTCATGTTTCTAGCTCATGTAAATGTGACTCAGAGTGGGGATCAGTTGTTACTTCCTGCTATAACATGACTAAATGCATGTAACTTGACACATATTTTGCAAAATGACATGTAAGATATTAAATCTGGGCTCTAATACCAAAATGTAACACCCCACTCTTGCAACAAACATACCTGACATCCTGAGTGATATCTGAGTATGTATCCCGTAAGGGTGGCATGCTAGAACAATTATTCAGTCAAAACTCATTACTAATTTATAAAACAACTTGTGGATATGCGAAAAATCAATGATCAATTTCAGCCCAATTTTTATTTATAAACATTTTCAGTTATAAGAATTACAATCATTATTTAACTCATCAGAGTTTCAGTAGACACTTAGGCCCATTACAAAAATGAAACACTTGTAGTCATAATAACATTACATCCTAAGATCGTTTTCATACATAATGAATAACACTTATGACTACACTTTTGATACAACAGAATGAAATACATATGCAGGTGCAGTTGATCCCAACTAGAACTCTTACTTAAATACAGTGACAACTCCAATTTGCCTATTTGGAGATCTTTATTAAACCTGGAAAGTCACGTTCCAATTTTGATGAGTTTTGCGAACTCAGTTGAGTAACCATCCTCTATGGTTAACTCATATAATAGAATAAAATCACCATAAAGTCATATAGTGCATACAGTCACATAGTTCATATCAACCTAATAAACATAAAGTTCTATTATAAGCAAGTAGTAATACAATCAACAATTCATTCAGTCTAACATTTCATTACAACTTTGCAAATCATTCGAAGAATTACAATCATACGCAGATGCTATATGTATGAGACTCGCATTTATTTTTATATTATTGTGACTATGTGCTTTTACAGTATCTTGAATCATCGAGCTCAGTTAATCAGTATGTTCCTTATCCTTTACTAATATAGGGGCTTATTAGTCACAATAAGCCATAGGCTTTAATCACATATATGAGATCTTAATGCTCTTTTCAATAATAGTCTCAGTCTCAGTAGCAACATCAGTTACAACTCCTTTATATTACATGCATTAGAATGAAATGCATGTCACAATTCAGTAATCAAATTTCATCACTTTCATTGGCAAGTATTATGACAGTATAACAGTCACATTATCAGTCATAGTAATGATAATCATCAGATTAGGTTCGGCATTCAACTTTTCAATTGAGAATCAGAAAGTCATTTAGGCAATCGCATTCATATACAAATAGCACTTCTAATATCATTTCCTTGTATCAAAATGGCTTGGAAAAATATTGTCCAAAATCTAATACACAATCAACACATTTCAGTATAGTTTAATGGGATAGTAATACAGTTCAGTGATATACAAAACAAATAAAGTGAGACCATCTTAGGCTACTCACAGTTGCACCCTTAAGCTTATTGCCTTGACATTCTAGCAATATCTAGAAGCGGTTCCTCTTTTATATGCAATAAAAACAATTTCATATTACTAGAGCGCTTATGTAACAGAATAAACACACTTATCAATGTCTCATGTACCATGCATGTTCAATGATAAATTCTCAGGTATATTTCTATCATACATTGATGTACATATTAATTGTACTCCAATTGTATCAAAACTCAATCACTCATTCTCTATTTCAACTATTTCTAAAAGCATTCCATTCAGGAAAACTGTATTTGCTCATTAAGATCAAGAAAATGAAGTATTTAAATAAAACTTCTTTCTAGACAATTGTTCCTCTATATCTTAGGTTGCTATTGACACTAAGATCAATCAATTTGATTCAATATACTAAAAGTTATACTCCAAATATATCAGTGTGTTCTTAAGCTATAACAAAACTCATAACTCAACTTTAAAACAAATTTTGGAATTCTAAAAACTAGAATTACAATTTGACTTCTTCAGGACAACTATATTTTTATGTTCCTACTTTCATTTGAATTAACAATCAACTCATTTGGAACTCTATAGATCAAGATATAATTAAAATATAGAAGTATTCTTAGTAAAATATTCCAGTTCAGTATGTTTAGTAAAATATTCCAATTCATACTATTCTAACAGATTTCCTCACTTTCATTCAATCAATCTTTTTCAAATCGATTCAGAAGGACCAATTTTTATAGAGAGGTAGTCATGTCATTTGGATATCGGGAGCAAAAGTTATAACAAAAAGAGCAAAAAAAGTTCAGAATTATCTCTCTTTGCAATAGCGACATTCCAAGTGCTTCAGTGATGTCACGATTGTGCAAAAGCACCATCGTGACTTTCTCTCTTCTTCATTTCTCCATAAATACAAAACCCAGTTTTCATATCTTCTTCCATTTTTTCCCGATTTTCCACTTCTTATACTTTCCAACTAATACATCTATGCATAAATTATCTTTTCTATGTCCAATACAATCTCAAAACAAGTTATATGTAAGCAAACCAAAACCTCACACAAGTTTT
Organism: Erythroxylum plowmanianum; assembly: GCA_025531925.1. Taxonomy (NCBI): domain Eukaryota; kingdom Viridiplantae; phylum Streptophyta; class Magnoliopsida; order Malpighiales; family Erythroxylaceae; genus Erythroxylum; species Erythroxylum plowmanianum. Next base: position 31,810,407 of record JANVCQ010000230.1, read on the forward strand.
CTCTCACTACTGTGTTCATCCTTTCTCTCACTACTGTGTTTTCATCTTTTCCACAGCTCAAAACTTCACAACACTTAGTAACTCAGATTTAATTCCAAATACACTTACTACTCATTCCTTAACAAATCCAGTTCCTTATCTAAGTCAACGAGTATATTCATTCACTAAAACATTACTATTTAAACTTCACATGCATATATATATATATAGAATAAATCACTACAACTTGATGATCGGTGTTTGATAAAACTAGAAATAAATTTGATAACAATATTACTCTCGGTAAAGAATGACGAGAGAGAGCTTAGCTACAGGAAAACAACATCTAAAACACATATCTACGTGTCCTTTTAACATTTGTCACTATTTTTATTCTCCCACATGTCACACATGCATATAGGCTATTTGTCATCAATGTAATCAGTCCACATTTCACACTACCAAAAATTCTGAAATAATATTAATAGTCTCCAATTAAATCTTTAACGCAAATAATTCATAATTCACATTTTAATCGCCTTAATCAATCAATTATACCCAAAAAATGTTAAAGAATACATGAACAATTATTTTAAATATGACAACAATAAATATTCACATGTGTGTGGATATATAATGATGCATGAACATGCAATGCACTGTACAGTACGTTCAATTCACAATTCTGGGGTCTAGCCCTGAATATGGAATGTTACAAATAAAATTACTGAGGGTGACAAACAAAGAACTTATGGCCAAGATAATTTGGGAGCTTTATAATGAAAAGGAAACATTATTGTTGAATTTATTAGAGACTTCAACTTGTAGACAATGAAACCACTATCTAATTCCTCTTCAACAACAAATTTAATTTGACATAAGGAGAAAAATAGATTTTAGTTTGATAATTGGACATAATTGAGACCTTTATATATTCACTCTTTCCACAAAACAATCTAACACTCTCTACCTTCTAATGTAAAAGTCATCTTAGTGATTCAGAATAATAATTGGTGATGTCCTTTTAAAAGGAATAAATAGTTTACTTCACAGCTTCCCTAATTAGTAGCCTAATTAGAACAAAAAAGACATGATTATTTGGGCTAAAGAGTCCTCTAAAAGGTTCACTATTTCCTCTTGTGTAAGTCTATTCTATCAAATAAATCAAAAGGAAAGATGGACAATGTGATTTGGTTCAAACACAATGGGCACTATTCTATGCATATTTTTCACTCACAAACTGAAACCCAGGATTATATTTTCTTCACTTATGACTACACAAATATCATTTGGAGAAATATACTACAAATTCTCAACCTGCAATATAACCCCATCTCTATTGAATAAACTATCGAACAAATACCAACGTTGAAGTTTACCAATTTTAATGACTATATGATTGTTGAATTTACTATTAATCTTATAATTTATGAAATGTAGATGGAGAGAAACAAAAGAAGGTTTTAAAACACAAGGCAAGAGTTGAGAATAATGATTTGACATACGTTGAAAATCATAAAGGAAATTTCAATAATCAAGAAATTAAATATAAGTTCCAGTTTAAGACTTAGAGAAACCTAGAACCTTAGTTAAAAGAGATAACACATAATTCAAAGAAGTAGTAATTCACAACAGAAAATAGAAAAACATCTACAAAATATGCATATAAGGAACAACTAAAACAAAATTACCTGGCTTATAAGGATCTAAGATGCACAGTGGGAATCAGTGGAGAAGAAGGATTGAGCCTACATGCAAATTTACTTAATAGCAATCAGAAACAAATGAACCTCATTAACTTAATTAAGTGAACTAGAAAGAATATACATAGAAGGTACAACAAGAAACAAGCAACCTGGCTCATGAAGTTTAAAGGAAAACAATGGAAACTAGTGGAGGAAAAAGCTCAAGTCCATAAGCAAAGCCATTAGGCAATGACTAGTGACAAGTGGCCACAGCAATATAGTAATGAACCTAAACTCCAAGCAAAACTATTGGTAAAGGACAACAAATTCAAAGACAAAAGAAGAAGAAACAAAATCATAAGCAAGACATTGTAAGGTTTCTTATGTCTTTGGAAATATATTATTTAAATTTCTTTTAAAAAATTAAAAATTAAAAACATAAATGGAAACAAACATGCCCTTAATTGTTATTTTTGCATTTTATTTATTAAATCATGCATACATGTTGGTTCTTTTTAGTTATGAACCTCCACTATTTTATGTAGAATTGTGTTATGATGATGACTATGTTGATTCTAATGTCATAGAAAAGTTTCACTGTAATAGTTAAGGTGTTTAGTAAGTTTCTTAATTTTTCCTTCTTTTTTCTTCATAAAAAAATTGACAATATTGTTTTAAGTGCATGGAAAATTTTGATTATTTTATAATTAAATTGAATTTTTAAAATTTTTATTTTACAATGTTTTTATATTGTGTTTAGGTTTACGTTAGTTACTTTGGAGTTGATGACATAAGTTTATACATGATTTAAGTTAAGGTTAATTGTTAATAGTAGATGTATAATATGAATAGACAAATTGAAATGCAAAATTTGAATTTGTGAATGCTAGTTGAATTTATTAAATTATTATACATTGATTTGTATATTTTGAGTGATCTTGTAAGGATGTAAGCTTTCATGTCGTATAATTCTTTGTTTCTTATGAGGATATCTTCTTTGATTTTGAATTTTTATAACTTTGTTTTCATCTTTTTAAGATTACATTAAGATTTGTGCAAGTATGAAGATGATATTTAAAAAATTGAGTTTGATCTCAATTGCCAACCTTTTTATACATCATTCCATAACTGAGGCCCTTTAAGCCTAGTATATATTTTAAACTTTTTTTAGTACCCTTTCTTAAACCTTGAGCTAAAATTAAAATTATTTACTCCCTAATTTATGATTAGTAAAGCTTTTTCTTATAAATTGATGTAGTTTTGGGGAAGCAGACACAAGGTAATATGTTTGGAGGAACAATAAAGTGTATGAAAGTGGCAATAAAAAAGGAAATCTTTTGCCAATTTAAAGAGAAACAAGAAAAAGAGAAAAAATTTTGAAAATCTGTGATATAGATTCTTTTATCATTAAAAAGTATGAAGGAAAAAGGTGTTTGCAAGAGTATAAGGAGTTATTGTAATGATATTAATTTACTTTTATAAAATTATTTATTATTTCCATACAAGCTATGATTTTTTTCTACATTATTCCATTTTCTTTGTTAGCATATTTATCCATTTCTTAGTCTCATCATAACCCTATTAATGTCCTTCTAATTTCTTTTCAATTGCTTATCTATTTTAATAGTGGAGACTAGATGACTTGCTAGCTTGTGTAGTTCACTTTTAATAGAAGATGATGAGAGTACCTAATTGAAATTTCAAACACTTGTATGAATGAGTGATATCGTATGAGAACTTGTCAATTCATGGCAAATGAGCTTGATAAAGTAGGGAAAATAGTATTTATTTATCTTGTTTAAAATGATTTTGCTTATGAAATATTATGTTTTGAAAATTTTACAATTTTGTTAAAGTATGAATTTGTATAACTTGTGTGATTAATTTTGAAGTTAACGAATGTATATATGTTAGGTCAATGTTTTCCAATAGCACTTAAGTAAATTCTTAAGAAACTATAACTCTTCCGTTAAGGAGACCTTAGGGGTTTAAAGGCTTATAATATATGCTAAATGTCATCATGCATCTACAAAAGTATAATTATTCTTATTTTAATTGTTTGTTTATGTTAGTTATGATTTAGTCATTTGGGGACAAGAAATGAAAGAAAATCTTATAGGTTAATATTTTATATGTTATTTTGGATCTATTTACTTGTTATTTGGCACTTTTATAATATGTTTGATATAGATTTTATTATGTTTTTCTATGTTTAGTTTATTATATTAAATGTGATTGAATTTGAAGGATAAACATAAGATTTAGTGAAACTTTCTTCATATTTGTCCAATTGATGATATTTTAAAGCTATCTAAAGAGAGTTTATTCTAACTCAAAGAGGGTAAAAAGTTAAAAAGTTGGAGGAAAAAATAATAGATACTGGACATAAAGCAAAACTAGCATATGCTCAGCTATATTTTATAAAGAGAAACAATGCAAACAAGCACTAATTATGAAGCAAGTTAGATGTTGATCATATAGCGGTAAGTGGAGTAAAAAGAAATATAATAATACCTACACTAAAGTTAGATCTATAATAACTGCCAGTTCTTAGAATTAAAATACATTATTATGGGACTTATGTTGGTTTGATTTATATAAAAACCATCTTTTTATCCTAGCTATATATACTTAAATTATAATTGATAAAGGGGACTTCTAGTAGAGTTATGCTAGACTTCTCTTAGATATATATAGCAACTTTAGTAGTTTTTTTAGAAACTTGGGAAAGGAGAATTCTTTTAGACTTTTTGGGGGACATTTTCTTAAATTTCTCTTATTTTTAGTTAGTTTTGCATATTTTTATTCTTGTTGCATCAAGGAAGAAGATTTGAATTAAGGATTGAAGAAGTTAGTGACAATTTCTCTCAAGTCTTTCTTCAACTTCTTTCTTCTATAACATGATTTGCTTATTTATGTTTTGTTTTTATTATATTTAGTAGCTAGACAACTTGGTTAGGGTTAGATATGCATCTTAAGGATTAGTTTTTATATATATCTAGCTTGATTATTCATTGGTTGAATTTATTCTCTTTGTTCTTAATTTTTAATTTATGCCTAATAACTATAAATTCAAACATATGGATTTGTATAAAGGGCTAACAGGTGAAGTATGATTTGTGCACTAGGAGAATAAACACCTCAAAGAGTAACAATACCCTAGACTTTAGAGATAATTATATAGAATAACTATGCTTAATGAGTTTGATTAGGTAAAGTTGCGCATCGACATATAGTAGTTTCCTAATTAAGTATACCTGTATATCTCAACATAGGACATATATACATTATGTTAATTATTATTTTAATCTAAATAATCAATTATGTAAAATAATTGGATATACATTTAAGCAAACCCAAATCCTAAATATTTATTTATTTGATTTCTTTTTGTTAGTTTATTTGCTTTATTTTATTTAGTTTATTTGATTAATTATTTTATAATCAACTCTCATATTTGGTTTTTTTGTTTGACTAAGATTTCTAGGATTTAGTATCTAGTTTTATGTGGAGTCGATACTTTACAATATCTCTAGTTGTTTTTAGTTATCTATAATTGACTCTATACATTTACAAATATAGAATATATCATAAAGGTTTGGAGATATCTGTCCAAATCCAAAAGGAAAGTTAAAAGTCAATAAGAAAAAACTTCAAATTACCTTACATATTATATCAAAGAAGGGAAATTTGAAGTATAGCATTATTTTAGAGATCATCATGTGTATAACTTGAATGGTGTACATATAGTATATGGGATCTAACATAAATCCCTTATAGATATGCAATTGTAACTATAATATATGATAACCAAACACTAGAAGAATATATAGACAAATACTATTCCAAAGAGGCTTACTTGAATATGTGTTGGAATAACATAAATCTCATACTTAATGAAGAGTTTTGGCCCCAACCAAGTGAACAAAATGAGCAGTTCATCAAACTACCAATCTTTAAAAGTGGAGAAAGAAGAATAACATGATTATGGAAGTTGAGGAGAAAGGAAAGAAAATGTTCACAAGACTTGGAAGCCATATCACATGTGGAAGATGAACTTTCTTTTTGTTATATTTAAGAAAGTGGGTCTTTTGTTTTTATTGAACTTAGAGTATGCTTAGACCCGTATTGTAATATGATCCTTTGCTATATTTTATATGAACCACAAGGCTAACTACATTTGTGTTTTTTGCCTTTAAGAGTAATGGACCACTTTTAATATTAACTTATTATTTTACATAGACCATACTTTTTATATTGATTGTAATTATCAATTTTATCAATAGTATATGGAGAACTCACTGTAATTTTATTAAGTAACTTTTATTTATCATATGGCATTTGATTATCAAATGTGAAAACATTTACTTGTGAATCATAATTTTGATATCTAATACTAACAATTATTATCTATTAAAATGCAACGTTTATCTAATTATAAGAACTTATCCCTTATGGTTTATATTTCTTCAATTTATACCCTACGATTTACAATTTTTTTTAACTGGCCCTTTTATGGTTTACATTAACAACCTTTAATTGGGTTATATGTACTTAAAAAAATTAGTAACTTCAGTCAAATTCATTATCACCAAAGTAAAGGGTAACATCCATTTTATTATATAATCATAATGAAGAGTTGTCTAAAATGTTGAAATACATTGTGATAAGTGACAATGCAAATATCACAATTCCTAAGTTGACATGTACATCTTATAAAACATCAAAGCCATCATAATAAACAAAAACAAGAAAACTAGCAACAAAATCCAAATCCTTCTTATTTTTTTAGCAGTAGTCACTATAAGAAAAGAAGGAATTAGCGACAGAACATTACCGACGGAATAAATTGTTGCAAATTAGCAATAGAAATGGGTTTTTCGTCACTAAAGTGACTAGAAAAAATTTCATTTAGTGACGGTTGTAATTTATGTTGGTAAAAATGGAAGGAAACTGTCTCGACAAAATTGGCAACGAAATTTAGGGACGGTAAAAGTTTTCATCGGTAATTACTAAAAGAAAATCATCCAAATATCGACGGAATATTGGCAAGTGTAAAGAAATCGTTGCCAAATACCGACGAAAAGCACAAATTCGAAAAACTTGTATGGAAATATATTGCTACCGACAGTAGCAGGGGAGATGTTGTTGAAATTGGAGAAAAATGAGCTGCTTAGCGACAGTAATTAGCAACTGTCAGTAAATATGCATCACAAAATGCTAAGTTTACGGATGAAAATTTTTGTTGGTAATCCGTTGGTAAAATGGTTATCAATACATCGTCATCTTTCGTCTGGTTCTGTTTAACTTTTTAATGATAACGAAACGACATCATTTGGTTATACAAAACGACATCATTTGGTTTAAATCGAGCGATGTCATTTCATTATTATTCAAAACCAAACGACATCCTTTCATTATTGATGAAGGTTTTTAATAATAACAAAATGACTTTGTTTCGTTAAAAACAAACGACATCATTTCATTATTGCTAATGGTTTTGAATAATAACAAAATGACGTCGTTTCGTTATTACTAATGATTTTTAATAATAACAAAATGACTTTGTTTGGTTCTGAAGCTTTTTAACAATAACGAAATGACGTCGTTTGAAAAAACCGTGGTTGATGCTTATGGTTGATTTATTGTTTGTTTCTTGTACAAAATGATTGATATGTAAACATTTGAGTATGAAAAAACCATGGTTAATGCTTGGATTGGGAACGCAGAAGGCAACAACATTAATTTTTGAGTTTCATCTTCAAAAATTGTAGTGATGAAACTTTTTACTCCTTACAATATAGTAGTGATTACAATTAGCTATGTTATAGTATAGATGTGATTATAATTAGCATAAGATGAGGTTTAAGAGAGTGGCATATGTTAAAGAAGACTTTGGTACATTTGGATTATTATTTATAATTATTTTTATCTTCTTAGATGAAATCCAAGAATTATGAAAGAGTTAGGGCTATAATAGGACACCAACGATGGATGTTAAAGATAAAAAGCATAAACAAGTAGAAGATAAAAAGAAAAGGCATGAATAAGAAGGTAGGATTAAAACATTTAAAGTTTAACCAAGCAACAATTCTTATATAATGAACTTGAATTCATATGAAAATTCTAATTTAGGGTGGTCCATTATATGATGATCATCTTTTAGAAAAATGGAAAAAGGGCTATGGTTAGAATATGAATGTAATGTTAT
>JANVCQ010000230.1:31852382-31872480 GCA_025531925.1 Erythroxylum plowmanianum
ATAAATTTAAATAAAAATAATTTATTAGTAATAAAAATAAAAATAATTTATTGGTAATAAAAATAATTTATTTTAAAGTTTTATTTAATTTATAATTATTATTAGTAATAAAATATTTATTATTATTTTAAAAACTAAAAAAAAAGGGGGGAAGGAGATGTAGGAAGGAGGGAGAGAAATTTTGAAAATTTTTAAAAATTTTACAAAAAAGTCCCCTATTTTTTTAAAATTTTCGGTATCGACCGGTATTTTGAATACCGGCCGATACCGGCCGGTACCGACCAGAATTTATACCCGGTATCTTTATGTCCGTTCTGGTACCATTTTTCGGCCGATACGGAACGTTCAGACCGAAACGGAACGGAATTCATAACTTTGATTTGGGTGTATCTTTTATCTTCTATTTTTTTATTTCTATAGTACATAAGTTTAAGATACTTTAATTCAAGAATTAACAGGAAAAGATTTTCATAATTATGACTTTTGAGTAATCATTTAAAAGTAGAATTTTTTATTTTTTATGTATTTAAATTGTTTTTAAAGATTCTATGTATTTTTTTAACCTAATAAAACTTAAATATATTATAATTAATTTGTCTCTTCTGACAACATGTGCTCATAAATACAATGTCTGACAATATTTATGTAGACATGATACTCCTACTCTCAAGTGGTTTATTTTTCTAATCTCTGTACATAAATAGACACGTGAACACGCACACATACACAAATATATTAAAGCTGAAACGTTAATAGAGCTCCGTTCTTTTGTTATGTAAGACTTGTTTCTAAATTACATGTTATTTAGGATCCTGAATGCGACATAAATTCTTACTCTTAAACAAATTCAAGATAAACACTTGATGTACTAATTAGTTTTATCTATAGTGTTTTCATTACTCTTTACCGAGCCGTATTCTAATAATTTCAAAGTTAGATAAATGGTAAGATTAAATGAATTTATGGAAAGAATTAATATCTTAAATTTTCACACAATATTTTCTAAAATTCTTGGTTTGTATTCTAGCCTACTGTATGTCCTCTCAATTTAATTTACCATTATAAGAAGTTTGTACTTTCAAAATTCCAATCTTACTGTTATTTCCTACATCTCATAACTTTGTTATGTATTTAACTAAGAATTTAATTTTATTTTAGTTGGGTATATATCTATTTAATTATTTTGATAAAACTAAAAGTATTTGTTTTTGGTAAGGTACTTGTTTTCCTTCTTTTCATCAAACAATTATACTTCTCCTTTGATTCTTTTCTGCTTCTAAAAATTGTCCCTATTTTACTTCTCTTCTAAATTCTAATTCGCTTGCGTTCATTTCTAGCCCAAGAATCCAACCTTAATTTGGTAAGGTACATATTTTTAAAAAAGATTTTTTTACAATTTGTAAGAGATGTATGATTTGGTACGAAAGTATGGGTACATGTATAGTTCACTTTAATTCAATGCTATTTCGTACATCATAGGCATTAGACCGTTTTTTTCTTCTTCTTTTTATTACTGTTTCATAATACCAATGTTCTTTTGGAATCATGAATGCCCACAAAATATTTGCATTTAGCTCTTGCATTACACTGAAAGACTCAAGTTGTAGATTATAACTTAAATTAAATTATGAATTATAGTTTAATGATGCGTAATATTTATTTTTACATAATGTTTACTTGTTAAAATTTTCTATTTATATAATAAATTATGATAATAATATTAATTATAAGATTAATGTTATATTAATTTTATAATAAATTAAAATTCAAATATTTTATTATTACTATTATTAATTCAAACTAGTATTATTCAATTATTTTAAATATAATTTACTCTATTTTCTCCTAAGTATGTTAATTTCTTGTATTTTTAGAAATTAGTGTTTCTCTATCATAAAAATCTGCTATTTGTTTTTTCATTTTTCATATAGGATATTAAAGTTTACTCTTTATTTTTTTCTTCTATCCTATATAGAATACCATTGATCTATCTTTGTGATATATTGTTGAGCTATTTTTATTATGATGTGTCTGCATATTTCTTCCATTTCCTTACAAGTTTTTTTTTGCTCTTTTTCTAGTCCAATTGTGTTACAATTGATTTATATTATGATGCCTAAAAAACATTTTTTTGGCAGTGAAAAAGGGAAAATAACAAATAGAATAGCTAATAAAATCTAAAAAATGAGCAATTAATAAAATTATTAAAAGAGTAGGCTCCTCAAATGAAAATCTGGAGGAATTAGGTGAAGGTAATTTTGAACAACATAAATAAAACTTAAGTAATGAGATTCATATTCATGAAGACATTAGTAATTTGAGTAAGCATGATCACGTACTAAATGCATCCATTTTAAAAAATTTATGGGCAAATGAGCAACTAATCGTTATATTAGATATTTATGATCCTAGAAATTGGTATAATCTTGATAATAACGTAAGAGACATTTTAGCTAAAAAAGGACCTGTAAGATAATTGAATCTTGTGTTTCCTTTAGACAATACATTTCCGCATTTTTCATAATCTTATTATTCTAAAAAAATTGAGTAATGGAGAGATTAACGATAGAAAAATAGTTGGTTTACTCTAAATATATAGATAAAGTATATTGTTTTTGTCATAAGTTGCTCAAATCTAATAACAAACAAAATGCATTAGCAAATGATGGATTTAGAGATTGTAGGCATCTTAGTGAGAGACTCAAAGAGCATGAGCATATTGTTAAACATATGACTAATATGAGAACTTGAAATGAATGAAGAGTAAGATTGAGCAGCAATCAAACAATTGATAAAGATTTGCAATTAAAAATTGTAAAAAAAAGAAAAAATGTTAGAGACAAGTTTTGATAAGAATAGTTTTTATTGTAAAATATCTTGCTAGATATAATTTGGCTTTTCGAGGATCCAATTATAAACTTTACTAAGATAGTAATGATAAATTTTTGGTATTGATTGAGATGATTGCTAAATTTGATGTAATAATGCAAGATCATGTTAGACGTATTCAAAATAATGAAATTCGTTATCATTATCTTGGTCACAAATTTCAAAATGAGTTGATTTCTCTGTTGGCTCATAATGTTAGAAGTTTTATCATAAGGATCATTAAAGAAGCAAAATACTTTTCTATTATTCTTGATTGTACCCCAAATTTGAGTCATCAAGAATAAATGAGTTTGTTAGTACAATGTGTGAATATGCCAAATAAAAAATAAAAATAGAGGAGTACTTTTTAGAGTTCTTGAAGGTAGATAACACATCTAGATTGAGACTTTTCAATGAATTATTGAATGCATTTAAGTCTCTTGATCTTAATGTTCATAATGTGAGTGGTCATGGTTATGACAATGGCTCCAATATGAAGGCAAAATACCAAGAGATTTAAAAGCGATTACTTGAAATAAATTGAAGAGTATTATACATGCCATGTGCTGATCATAATCTAGATCTTACTCTTAGTAGTATGACACCTCTTGTGCTAAATTTGTTTCATTTTTTGAAATTGTGCAATGCATATATGCATTATTTTCAAATTCTCCTAAAAAGTGATAGGTTTTACTTGATAATGTTTTGGGCTTAACCATGAAATCATTTTCTAACACTTATTAGGAGATTCAAATAAAAAGTGTTAAAGCTATTAGATTTTAAGCTCCTCAATTAAGATTGGCTTTGATGGAATTATATGATGCCAAGTCAAAGAGTGAAGTAGAAAGTTTGGTTAGTGTACTTGAGAGTTTTGAGTTTTTATTTAGAATGGTTATTTAGAATGATATTTTATTCGCTATAAACATGGTGAGTAAAAAGTCAGAGTTAATTACTTTCTAGTTGTTGTGAATATGGAAATTGCTTCATTAAAGAATATATTTGAACAATTAGACATTTGAAAATATTATTGGATTCTTATTTAATTCAAAGAAGTTGAAATCATTGGATGATAATGAATTAAGATAAAATAATAGTTTGTCACCTCTCAAAATCCCTCAGAAAATAAAAAAATATTATAGACAAATGTTATTGATAAATACTAAAGAACAATTCTTTTAAAAGGGAAAGAAGCAAAATAACACTTATATGGGTATAAGAGTTGTAGTTTTAAAGATTAAAAATGCATTATCACTCTATATATAAAGAGTTCTTAATTGTAATGTAAGTCTCACACTCGAGTAAGAATACTACAAAAATATTAAATAATCATAGGCAATAATAAACACACAAAAGCTATGGTAAAAACCAACTTTTATTACTTTTCCAAAAGTATACAAAGGAATGCTCTCTCTCAATGTGTTTCCTTCCTCTTTTTCTCTCTCTTCTCTAAGAGCAAGGCTCAATAAGTTATTTATAAGCACTTCTAGCTTTACAATTTATAATCCTAATTAAACTAAACTAACTAGATCACCTCTATTCTTCTCAGATTATATCACACTAACTAATTGGATGACAATCTCATCCAAATAGGTCTCTATCTAATATGATTTAACTACATCATAGCTAACATGATAAGATATTGCATTTAACTAGGAATGATACAGCCATATCCTTGAAGAACTCTACTATCTTCAGATGATCCTCCCATATGATCTTTATTTTTTAGAGCTAGTGTATATCTACTATGATCTTATTTGCTACATCATCCAAGATCTCTCCTTAATTCCTATCTATTGATGATGAGTCATTCGAGCCTAAAGCCTTTCATAGCAAACTAATCTAGTCCAATGCTTACCTATGTCAAGTCCATTAGCCATTTTTCATTTATTTGAGCCCACATTAAATCCTTAGAGCTCTCACATGTCTCCCTTATGCATATGATCTAGCTAACATTCAACCCAAGGTCCATCCCAAGTTATCTTTTGGTCTCACATCTAAATCTTGCATCTCGTCAAAGATTTATGCCAATGTACACCAATACATGCTAACTCATAAAAATGCTTGTTTTCCTTGCTTAGCCTCAAATCTTTGCCTTGCTTCATCATCCTAAGTGTCAAACATTGGTAAAGGCTCCTCATTCTCTCATGATTATGCAATTAGGAATTAAAGGTGCAACATACCACCCCTCACCAAAAGAATTCGACGCCCTCGTTGAAATTATCTGTGAGCACTTCTCCAAATGTGGTTATCTTGAAGACTTTTTAGTCATTGGCACATCTCCAATGTACCATATTTCCTCTCTATTGGGTTTATCCTTGCTTTTGATCAAACGCTCCTTCATAAGGCTCATTACACCCAACAAAGCATAATTATTGAGGTAAACATCTTTCGTCGAATCATCCTCTCCTTCTCTTTGATCCTTCATGATCATGGAATTCATTTGCTCTTTACCCACCTTTCTTTTTGTGCATTCACAATTAAAATGTGACCTTCACAAATGAAACAAGCAATATCCCTTTTTTTTTCTTGAACTTACATTGAGAAGATTCACATACTTTATATTTACCTTTCTATAAGTCATTCCATGTCCCATCAATCTTTTTGCCCTCATTGCTAGTTTGAATTGGTGGTGGCATTTGGAGATCCACTAAGGCATCCATAACCACTATCATGTTTAAAATATCTTTCACATTTCTCCTCTGAAGCACCATTTGTGCCCAACCTTGCAAGCCATTTATGACATTGAACAATTTTTCTTCCTCAGACATGTTCTGCACTTCCAAAATCAAAGATATGCAATTCCTTATATAGTCCCACATCGAACTGTCTTGTTTTAACCTCTTCAAAGCTTCCTTTGCGAGCCATAAAGTGTTGTTGGGATGGAATTAGTCTGTTGGCTACTTCTTCATCTTCTCCTAAGTGTCAATGGGAGGTCTACTCACACTAATTTCGTTGGAGGTTCTCGTTCTCCACCACAGCTTCGTATCTTCCACCTTATACACAGTCATGATTAACGCCTTCTTCGAATCAGACATCTTTGTTAATGCAAAGTATTACTCCATATCTCACAAGAAATTTATGAGCTTCTTGGCACTCCGATTGCCATAAAAATTTAGGGCTCTAGCATTTTCACCAAAGTCTTTTCGATAAGCCCATCATCCTACATTATGACAGCATGCTTTAGGATCACGATCTCCATTCTAGAATCCTCTTGTGCCTTTATCAATTTCATTATTTAATGTTGCAACTGTCAGATTTGTGTCTCCAAATTCTTGAACTGAGATGAGTAGGAAGTGACCTCTTCATCCCCTTGAGGAATCAGCCCTATGAGTGCCTTCACTCTATTGACACGCTCTATCAAATTGCTACCTCCTATCATATTGATATTTTGGCTTTAATACCAACTTTTACAAAGGTTTTTCTAGACATCGAACTTATACCAAATTTGCGTTTACTCCTTTACACAATAATCTCACCTAGGTCTATTTAAGCAAGATTTAGTCTTTTTACGTAATCGTTGACTAGCAAAACCTTATTCTCGAGCACCTTACGACCCTTGCAATGTTTAACTCTAACACTCGAGTAAGAGTACTACGAAAGTATTAAATAATTATAGAAGAGTACTACGAAAGTATTAAATAATTATAGGTAACAATAAACACACAAGAGCTATAGTAAAAACTAAGCTTTATTACCTCCCCAAAAGTATACAAAGAAATGCTTTCTCTCATTATGTTTCCTTCCTCTCTATCTCTCTCTTCTCTAAGAGCAACTCTCAAATAAACTATTTATAAGCACCTCTAGCTTTATAATTCATAATCATAATTGAACTAAGCTAACTACATCACCTCTATTCTTATCATATTGTATCACACTAACTAACTGGATGATACTCCCATCCAAATAGGTCTCTATCTAATAGGATTTAGCTACATTACAAATAACAAGATAAAATATTAAATTTAATTAAGAATGATACATTAATATCCATGAAGAATTCTACTATCTTTAAATAATCCTCCTACTATATGATATTTATCTTTTAGAGTGGATGTATATCTACTGTGATCTTATCCATCACATTATCTAAAATCTCTCCTTGATCTCTACTCACTGATGATGAGTCATTTAAGCCAAAAATCTTTCATAGTACACTGATCCAACCTAATGCTTACCCATGTCAAGTTCATTCGTCATTGTCTGTCTATTTAAGCCCACATTAAATCCTTAGAGCTCTCATATGTCTCCCTTATACATGTGATCTAGTTAACCTTCAACTCAAGGTCCATTTCAAGCTATCTTTTAGTCTCACATCTAAATCTTGCATCTTGTCGAAGATTTTTACCAACATGCACCAATGCATGCTAACTCTTCGACAATGCAAGTTTTCCTTACCTACTCACAAGTATTTTCCTTGTTTCATCATCTTGAGTATCAAACATTGGTTAAGGCTCCCCAATGCTCGCATGATTCTGTAATTAAGACTTAAAGGTCTAACAATTATCCTTTTGCACATCTGTTTAATATCCTTGATTTCATCAACTTGACTGCAAAGGCACTATATTTTCTTTGGTATTTCCCTCACATATAGACCATTATCATATGCTTTAATATCTCCACTATTTTTAAGAATATGTTAAAATCAATGATTATACTAATGATTATTTCTTTCAATTTCTCTTTATGATTCATCTATGAATGAATTACTGGAGAAAACTTATCTTAGAAGCTTATAAAACATTTTATCCAAATGTAAAACTAAAAGCACTTTCAAAATTATAAATGTCTATACATTTAACAAATCCTTATATAGTTTGGCTTTTTCATATTCACATCGATCCTAATATTAATTCCCTCTATGTTCATCTTAGTTTCATCCTTATCAAACTTTTTCTTTTGACTTTGCTAAATATTCCCAAGAATACCATAAGAGATATCAATAGTTTCGAGCTCAAATATTCAAAATAAATCTTACAAAAAAAAAATTTCTCAATCTTCCTAACTCTTAACATTATATCCTGATTGGCTATAACACATGGGATTCATACTATGCGATATGGATGGAGCATTATAAAAACTTTGCTGAAACTCTTAAATTCTAGTTCATAGGTTCCTAATTTTAATCCTTTTGTTTTTAAGGATCATAAGACTTATAAGAGACTATTAGCCCAAAACTTTTAGGCTTATAGCTAAGATAAGTTGAGTATTCAATGAGCCAAAAATATTCATGGGCTCATCATAGACACCAATAAAAAATAAGACCAAAATTAGTATGAAAAGTAAGGCAATTTTGACATTGGAAAAGATGCACAAGTGTCTATTGTGTAAGAATCTATCTACAAGTCTCTAGAGATTATTATTATTATTATTATTATTATTATTATTATTATTATTATTATTAAATGTGTATAAAGTTGTGTTTAGTTTTGAGCTTGTTTATATAATGTAAATAAGGATCAAATACAGTAGAATTCCATATAGTTTGAACTTTTTCAATTCCATTTTTATGTTTTAAAAACTAATATGTACTCCTTATGTTATTGTTTATGTATCATATAACTAATAGTATTGAAATTCTTAAGCTCTAATTATAATATTGCTTTAAATTTATAAATAAAAATGAACAAAAATCTGACAAAGATAGTTGTATAATAGTCATCTAATACAATAAAGAGTTAAATAATATTTTTAAAATATAAGAATTAAGGCACAAGAGATTCTAATATAATTAGCCCTACAAATAAATAAATTCATTTGCCAAGATGATTTAAACAATAAAATCAAAAGAATATCAATGTAAATAGTGATGATTATAAAAGGAATGGCATCACCTTAAAAATTATATTTACTTCGACTAAACCTCCCACTTTAAATAGAGTATACCCTTTGCATTTGAGTTTTAATCAAAAAAAGAAATCGTATGTTCTCTTTTTGAAATATTATAAGTATTCTTTCTTCTTTCAAATCTTTGAAATATTATTTATAAAAATGAGTTTGCTTAATTCTTGTCATTAATAGAGTAGAATTTGAACATTATAAATCTATAATTATTTTTAATTTTATATTTTTATGACATATACTATTGATCATTTGACATGCTATCATTAGTTGACGATATTTGTTGAAAAACTTAGACTTGTTAAGTATATTATATTTAAAAGTATTTTCGTTAAAACTTATTATTTTTTTAAGTTTTATTTTTCCGTTCCATGTAGCACGTTGGAGGTCTTTAGGTATATTCCATACAGTGGTGAATATGAATGACTTAAAAGAGGACACGAGGAAATGAACTCTATATGTAAAACAATAGGTGGATATTGGTAGTTGTTAATATTAAAAAATAAAATTTAGAAATAAATTTTTATTTAATAAAAGTTGAAAGCTGCTGATTAATAGTCATCGCCACGTGCTGATAATCGCAACTAATCACCAGATGCTAGAATGCTGGCCCAATCATTTATTTCAAATTAAACAAACCCATAAAGTATAAAACCGGTCCAACCGTTTTTGCATCAAGAATTAAATCGCTTTGTCCAATGCATTGACTCTGATCCTTTCTTAGACTTTCGTGTCCGAATTTCCTCCATAATTTATAAAAGGATTTAATTTATATACTCGTAATTTTAATAATCTAGTAATCATATTGTCAAAAAAATCTGGTAATCATTATAATTTATATATCATAAAATATTTACCACACATAATTAAAATATTTATATACAAATATAAAAACAAAAATATTTTAAAAATTTAATTTTAAATTGAAATAATAATTTAGTATAATTTTATAAAAATATTTTATAATATTAAAAGTATATAAATTTGTAGAAATTTATACGCATTTTTTAAAATTCTAAAGATGGACACATATTTTTTAACAAAATATCATTTTAAAATTTAATTATAATATTTTCTTTTATACCTAAGCTGGACTTGAAAAACGTGGTGATTAGGAGCCTGTCAATTAATTGAGTCCACGAAAGTCCAACTACCCTGTCTGCTTGCCTTCCATCTCTAGTGGTCTTTCCGTATGATTATTTAACACCTCTGGCCCACTATTAACAGGTTCGGGGACCTTTCGGCTCCCAGCAGAATTTCAAATTCTAGCAACTTTTCAACATTCTCTTTAGCAAACTTTCAGCACGAAAAGTAGAAAACATGTGTGTGTGTCTTAAAGTCAAAACACGTTTTTGACTTATTAGCAGAACTTGATGACTTAAAATCTGTCACCCTATGCGACTTCAAATTAGAGCACATGGAGTTGTGCTTGTGCCATGCTTATTTTATGGTCGTCAGTATAAAAAATAAAAAAAAGGCTTCGTCAGTGGTACCATTCAACATCCACCATAAAGCTTTAACAATGGAGGCGGTGAAACAATCCTCTGAAAACATGACTTTTTAATTCAATCTCACTAGACACTGGAGCGATATAATATATATAACGAAAGTGTTCAAGATATCGGGGAACATTTCTCGCGCACTAATAATGTTCATCTCCTCTATTTTGAAAAACTCATTCATATGTACAAGAAAACATTTCAATTATTAGTGTATGTCCTAAATATTTTATTTTTATATTTTTGTAAATTATATTTGATATTTTAATGTTAAAGATAAAGTCCTTAGAGAGATTACTATAAAGTTGAAATTATAATAAAATCATAATTATGAAATTTAATATATATATTATTCTTACATTTTTCCTAATTGATTAGACATTAATGTATGGAAGATACATTATATTTGTTTTATACAAAAAGGCCTTAACTATAAAGTGAGGGACAGAAAATTGAAGTTCTATCTAGCAGGTTATTGATTTGATTGAATAAACATGTTTAAAGATGCTATAGTTCAAACAGAAGAATGCTCCTCTGTACAACTGCTGAGATGACCTAACTAGTTCACTGAGTACAATTTCGATGTCAAACCTATAACGGAAGATAACAACTTCCTTTCAAACGTGTTATCCTAACCTTCAAAGCATCTCACTTCATCTCAACTCATTCCATCTACTCGATCTACTTTACGATTTTGCGAAAGACATGCTAACCATGCTCCTCTAATAATTCAAAGTAGTTCCCTCACATCTCAAGTTTGATATAAAATTTTTAACTATCAAAGCGAGCTCATCCAAAAGTTTGATCTCTCTAGATTAGTTCAACTAATGAGCATTCATCGTAATTAACCTTTGGCACCTTATTTAATATCCTTGATTCCATCAACTTTATTACAAAGGCACTATATTTCCTTTAGTATTTCACTGATATCTAGACCATTGTCATATGCTTTAGTGTCTCAACTACTTTCAAGCATCTGTTAAAATTAAAAAAAAGATCTACTAATGATTATTTCTTTCAATTTCTCTTTGCAGTTCATCTATGAATGAATTATCGGAGAAAATTTATCTTAGAAGCTTATAAAACATTATATCAACACGAAAATCTACAAAGAATATGAAAATTATAACTCTCTCTATATCAAACAAATCCTTATGTGTGGCTTTGTCACATTCGCACTAATCCTAATATTAATATCCTATATGCTCATCCTAAGTTTCATCTTTGCAGAAACTTTTTTGTTCAACTTTTCTAACTATTTTCTAGAATACCTTAAGAGAGATATCAAGAGTTTCAAGCTCAAATATTCAAAATAAATCATACCATTCAAAAATTTCTCATTCTTCCTAACACTTGCATTATATCCCGACTAACTATGGCACATGATGGGATTTAGAATATGCAACCAAGGCACAGGTGAGTAGAGAAGGAGCTTTCCTGGCTTAAGTGAGGTCGTGGGTTCGAACTCTCCATGTATACAGCCGTTTAAAACTTGAGGCCAGAACTTTACCTCTCGCAAATGACTTACCTGACTCGAGCGGGGATTAGTCTAGGTGTAGATGGCTTAAATGTGCTTTATCATAATTGGAACCCTCCTAAAACACCTCGTAGGCAACAAAAAAAAAACAAGAAGAGCTTTGGCACAGCTCAAGTTCCAGCTCACAACTCCCTAACTTTAATCCTTCTATTTTTAGGGATCACAAGATTCATACGAGACTATTAGCCCAAAAACTCTACGTTTACAGCCAAGAATAGTAGAGTATTCAATGAGCCAAAATACTTGAGTGCTCATTGTAGACGTTGGAAATTTATAAGGAGGATCATTCCACATTCAAAAGACACGTAAAGAAGAAGTACTTTATGTACTAACAAAGGATTTATAACTTATTATTTTAAAATTTTAGATTGAAACATAATGACTAGTTGTTATATACGTAAATATTAGTACTTAACCTAATTTTTTTCCCCAAACTCCTTCAAAATGTATCAGTAATATGAGTACTGGGTTGACAGAGCCTAACGA
This sequence comes from Erythroxylum plowmanianum, assembly GCA_025531925.1. Taxonomy (NCBI): domain Eukaryota; kingdom Viridiplantae; phylum Streptophyta; class Magnoliopsida; order Malpighiales; family Erythroxylaceae; genus Erythroxylum; species Erythroxylum plowmanianum. The sequence goes on from JANVCQ010000230.1 coordinate 31,864,611, forward strand.
ATTGACTCAACTTTGCGTACCGTCACTTTCCTCACTTGCCTGCCTTACATTTCCTATTGCATAATCAGGACACCTCTTACCAGATCATAGAAAATGAGGATAAAAGTTAAAAAGACATTGTCTTTCTATAGACGTTGCCTTGCATTTCCCAGATCAAAGACGTTGGAGGTCTTTAGGTATATTCCCTGAAGTGGCATGAATGCTTTATAAAGATTAAAGAGGATGTGAAGAAACGAACTCATACGTAAAAGAAAAAGTTACATGGTGTTCGATAAGTGAAAATTCGTAACTGTTAAACGATCCAACTAAACTCAGTCCAGATGTGAGCTGGGGCCATTTTCGAGCGGGGAATTAAGTCGGTTTGTGCACAGTCCATTCGTCATTTCGGGACAAAATCTTCTATCTAATTTTATGATGTCTTATTTTGTTTTATGAATCTCAGCTATTCATTTATGTGGATCCTGCGTTCATTTATGTGGAATCTACGAGAGATCCACGTAAATGAATGACTGAGATTTATAGGACAAAATAAGACATCATAAAATTAGACAGAGGATATGAACTCCGTCCTTTCTTAAAATTAAACTTTCATGGCCGGAGACAGTCCACATTTCGTCGATAATTTGTAAAAAGATTTAATTTATATACTTGTAATTTTAATAACTTGGTAATTATTATAATTTATATATCACAAAATATTTACCACACATAATTAAAATATTTATATTAAAAATTGAACATCTTTCAAATTATTTTAAATTAATAGAAACTTATACTAATTTTTTAAAATTCTAAATATGAACACATATTTTTAACAAAATATCATTTTAAAATTTAATTATAATATTTTCTTTTATACCTAAGCTGGACTTGGAAAACGTGGTGATTAGGAGCCTGTGAATTAATTAAGTCCACCAAACGTCCATCTTCCTTTTAGCCGCCTTCCATCTCTAATGGTCTTTCCATATGATTATCGAACACCTCTGGTTCACTATTAACGGTACTTCAAGTTCTAGCAACCTTTCAACAATCTCTTCAACAAACTTTTTGTTTTTATTTTTATTACGATTATCGAACACCTCTGGCCCACTATTAACGGTATTTCAAATTCTGCCAACCTTTCAACAATCTCTTTAACAAACTTTTTGTTTCTATTTTATTTTTGTTTTTACATTAAGTAAAATTTTTTGATTGTTTGAATTTGTAGTTTTAGTTTTTACTTTTAGTTTTAGTTTCTTCCAATTTTCAAAAATTATGAAAATCATAAAAAATAATTTTTGTATCCTGTTTTTATTTTTTATAATATGATTTAATATATTATTTAATTATTTAAATTTTAATAAAAATAATGAATAATTTAACTCAACATTATATATTTAATAAATTAAAATTTATTATCAATAAAAATTATGAATAATTTAATTTTATAATTAAATTATATGTAATTAAATTTTAATAATTATTAGTAAATATAAATAAATTTAAAATATATAAATATTCAAATAAAATTTGATTTACAATTAAAATATATTTAAAATAAATATTAATTTTTAAATAAATATTAATTTTAAATTATTTATTTTATTAAAATAACATAATATTAAAATAAATATTATATAAGATGTTAAATAAATTTATTTAATTTAATATAATCTATCTTTAAGTTTTATCTATTATGTAATTATTATTAGTGATAAAATATAACTACATTAACATTAACAACCAAACAGATTTTTGTTTTTTTTTGAAAGAAAAACATAAACAAAACAGCATTAACATTAACAGTCAAACAGATTTTTGTTTTTTTTGAAAGAAAAACATAAACAAAACACTGAAAACAAAAACTGAAACTACAACAAAAAAATATAAATAGAATTAAACGACCCCCTCAACAATCTCTTTGTAGGAAAGTAAAAAACTTCTTTGACTTAAACTTAAAACACGTTTTTGACTTATTAGCACAAATTGATGGCTTACAATTTCTCAACCTATGCAACTTGGATTCTCTTAGTTTAGGACCTGGATTTGTGCCACAAAAATTGGAGCACTTGGCATTGTGCTTGTGCCATGCTCATGATTGTCAGCATAAAAAAAAAAAAAAAGGCTTCGTCAATGCTACCATTCAACATCCACCATAAAGCTTTAACAATGGAGGAGGTGCGACAATCTTGAAAAAACCATGACTTTTTAATACAATCTCACCAGACACTGGAGCGATCTAATATATATAATGAAAGTGCTCAAGAAATCTGGGAACATTTCTCACGCACTAATAATTTTCTATCTTATCTATGTTGAACTCATTCATACATACAAGAAAACATTTCAATTATTAGTGTATGTCCTACACAGAATTGGTTGGTTTCAATTAAAGGTACATTTTATCTTTATATATTTTGTAAATTATATATGATATTTTAATATTAAAGATAAAGTCCTTAGAATGACTAACGTGCAATTGAAATTATAATAATATTATAATTATGAAATTCAATTTATATTTATGTATTATTCTTAACTATTTCTAGTTGAGTAGATATTGATAAAACGTAAAACTAACACAAATTATATTTATTTTCTATGAAGAAAGTAATTGATTTCATATATTAAAATATGAGGATACTTAAACAATCGTGTATATGTGCTTATTATAGAATAAGTTCATTAAATTGACCCAATTATAAAAATACTAAATGAAATACTACTTAATGTGTCTGTTAATCCCCTAATTATGATGATTGTGTAATTGATCATTAGATTTGAAATTACCAAAATATCTCTTATGTGAAAATTACTATACTTTGATGTTGTTTATGACTTATTCTACTTAGTACTTGGATGTATTATGAACTATATGCAAATAATTGAGTAAGTTAATAAAAGTTTCGTTATTCTAAAGTAATTAGAAAAAGTGCTTCACTATCTTTAATTAATAATGATTTAAGAAATTCTCTAATTAAAGTGAATTAATATTTGAAAAATACTTTCAAATATCAATTACTAATTAGCAAGATTAAACACAATTATATTTAAAAGAGCAGATACTAAATCCATACAATATATCCAGTTGGAATATTAGATGATGAAATGATAAGATTATGTATTGTAACTATACATAGTTATGTCAACTCAAACTACTTTGACATACCTAATTTTTGAATGGCATAATATATTGTTTGTTATTAATATTGATCTATAATTAAAAATTATTTAATTAGAGAATTACAGATAAATTAAAAAGATTGTAAATATGAATTATAATTATAATTTATAATCATTACCAATATAATAGAAACTTAATGCGTTACATATGAAAAAGCAGTTAAAAATTAATTTAAATTAAGCTGGACTTAGTTTAAAGTTTAACAAACTTTAGAGATCAAATATGAGATATTTAATTTTATTAAAATTAAATTATATTTAGAGTTAGATTTTTATTATTGTTAGGAAGTTTAATTTTAATAAGAATGGAACTTTTCTTTCTCTATAAATAGGATGAAGGCATATAAGAGCTAGCACTCCTGCCTTCTCCCAACTATTGAATTCTTTCCTTTTGCTATGTGGATACAATTAGAGGTTGGCCATGTGAATAACTTGTAGTTGACAATTCAAGAAGAAAAGTTATTCAAGAATCTAAATTAGGTATATTTCAACCATTTTATTTATGGTTCATATTTTTAAATTATTCAATTAAAGAGATATGACTGAAAAATATAATCATTTTTATTATGTTTGTAATTAGATCACAATTAGTTTCCTAATAGTTATATCAGAGCCCTTAATTGTTTAACTTGATTAAACTTGCTTGATTCTTATTAATTTGATAAAATTAAGGCTAAAATTTATTGATGCAAAAGTTATATACATTTATTATTGTCCTATATGCTTTGCCTTATTTATGATTTGCCTAATATTGATTGGGGCATAATCAATTTTGGGAATTGTTTTTTTTATCAAAACTTAATGATGCCTCCCACTTTTTTTGAAAAAATTCTTGAAAATTTGTTTAGAAGTTTATGAAAAGTACATATGTACCTTAACTTGCGATAACTCTGGATTTTAATTGAAGGCATACCTTAATAGTGCTTTTTTACCTTCTGGAAACTTGGTTATGCATCCTATTTTTATTTTCTAGAAAAACATATATGTCTCCCTTTAAAGCTTCCTTTACTCTATACAATTAAAAAAAATAAATAATTGCATGTTCCTCTAAATTGAGTTTTTAGAAAAACTTGAATTTGAAATCTTGTTTTATCTTTAAAAATATGATGAAGAATGTTTTTAGTTGAATTTTGTGATTCTATCATATGTATGATTCTAGATTGTGTCTAGTGAAGAATGATATTTGATTCTAAATTAAGACTAAGTATCAAGGATGCTTTATGCATCCCAATTACCATTAACAACACTAGTGTCACACCAGCAACATCATTTACTGCTAGTGAAGTCTTATTTATTGTTAGTGGCGACTGTCATCACTAGTAAGAGCCTTAGGATCGATGAAGGAGACATATGAAACATGAACAATAGAGTAGCAAGTAGTTGCAACCATAAACATCAAAAGAGTGACGACTGAAGGAGGAGAAGACAACAACACTAGGAAGAGGGAGGTAGTGGAGAAAACTAGAAACCCTAGTTTACAAAAAATGATATCGTCTAATTTATTTCTTCAATAGCCTAGACTAGGATAATAACTTACCTTTAATAGTTTCAGTTAAATCAATTATAAAATTTCATATTAGATATGAAATTGTAAGACTTTGAAAAAGTCAAAGTTGATGATTTTGGGATGTGATGCTTAGTTGAAGCACATATTATCCAATTAGTTTAAAACTAAATTGGATAATAGAAATTTATGATATATCCAAAAGGGTTGGATATGATTTTTTAAACCCCATTGAACAAAATGGTTGTTTAGTGAATACTTATAGGAGAATAGTTTTCAAGATAAATAGTGGAAGTAAAATGGAGTTTGAAAAGTTTAAACCTCATAACACTACATCTAATTAGAATTAGTGCCTTTATTGATACATTTGATGTATAGTCAAAGCATTACATGATGTTGAAAGATGCAAATTTATTATAAATTCAAAGTACTTGTTTCAGAGATGATTATGGATTTTTCATGTGTATAAGAAGATCAATAAGAGTATAGTTGCAATCTTTAATTGGAATATCTAAAGACATATTGCTTATAAAGAACAAAAATTTATATTTTCACCTTTTGAAGATATGTTAGTATAAACAAAAAAAAACTCTTATTGGATATGAAAAAGGTAACAACTTAGTTTTGGGTATAAAATCTATATACATACATAAATAAGTTGTTTACCTAATCTAATCTAAGTACATAGAGAATGTACAAAAACTGTTTAGTATTTGAGATGTTAAACTCTTCTAAAGTATTAAAAAGATTTATTATTATTTTATGTATGAGTTTATATTTTAGTTCAAGGCTATATGAATATTAAACTTTAGGAGTAAATCCTAGTTAAGTTATATTTTACTTAAAATGGTATCATTTTGAGATTGGAAAGTTTCCAGTGTAGCATTTCTTGCAAATTGAACCATAATACATCTTTCATTTAGTAAAAATGATTATTTGGATCAATAAATTCTTTAATATACTTGATATAGTTCTTTGTATTGTTGAAACAATAATGTACTATTAAACATTAGAGTCATTGTGCTTGTAAAAGGAGATAAGGTCTCATTAAAGATCTAAGTATTATTTAGGCATTTTCTCTTAATTATAGTGATAATTAAGATTAGAGTTGCTAGGTTTAAGTAAATGTTCATTATAAACAATATTGTAGAATTTTTTCTTCACTAAATCATTATTCCGATAGTAGTATGATAATCATATGGAGATATGGTATACAACCCTTTTGTACATCTTGCCCCAAGACTTTCCTTAGAATTCCACTATAATTCTTCTTTTAAGATGAATAACATTTGTATAATCTTTCTCAATAAAGAGGAATTCTTCTTACAATTTTTTTTCCAAATTGAAGAAGAACCTTAATCCCACTTAGAACACTTTTAAGTACAATTTCCAAAACACCAATAAAGAATTACAATTCAAAATTATCTCACTTATTCACTCAATAGCTTAGAAGAAGCTCACTCATATAAATATGACATAACGATGCTTGAACAATTGAAAATTGCTTAGAAAATATTTATAAAAGACACCTAAATGCTTCTTGATGCTAAAAACAATGAGAAAATTATAGCGAATTAGTTGTTTAAAAAATTCAACAACTTCTCTAACAAATATACTTAATTAATAACAATCATTGTAAATAGCGATTAGGGAATTGCTTTAAATAAATAAATTCAATAGTTGAATAATTAATTAAAGAGAATACGAAAGAGAGAATGCTAACTGATTTACGATAGTTTGATAAACAACCCTTTTGTACTTCTAACCCTAAGACTTTTCTTAGAATTCCACTATAATTCTTCTTTTAAGATGAGGAATAACTTTTGTGTAATTTTTTTCAATAAAGAGGAATCCTTCTTACAATTTTCTTCGAAGTTGAAGAAGAACTTTAATCCCAATTTGAACATTTTTAAGTACAATTTCTATCACACCAACAAAGAATTACAACTCAAACTTATCTCACTTATTCACTTAATAACTTAGAAGAAGCTCACTCATATAGATATGAGATAATGATGCTCAACCAATTGAAAAATGCTTAGAAAATATTTATAAAAGACACCTAAATGCTTTTTGATGCTAAAAACAATGAGAAAATACCTAAGTATAGTGTTTTGGAACCCTTCCTAGCCATTAGAGACAAGATCTAGCCATTAAAATAGTTATATCTAGTGTAAGGTTGATTAGTGTGATATAATCGTTGACCAATATAGCATACTGGTTGACTAGTATGTATTAACATTACCAGATTTACTAGCCACTGGAACTTTGGTTGACCAATATGACATAGTATTCAACTAATAAATTAACTAATGTTATGACTAACTTTTGATACTTCAAATTTAAAAATTTCAACCTATATTGGTCGACTAATAAGCTATATAGATCAATCAATCACCCAAAAAAAAAATTAACACTTTCAAATGCTCAAACCTAATTTAGTTAATACAAATATGAATTAAACACTTCCTAAAATGTTCCTCAAAATTTGTTTTAAAGATCAAAAGGCTTTTATATAGAAACCAAATGGTTCAATGCCTCTTAGTGAATAAAAAGACTCATACAAGAAGTTAATTAAATTATTTATGCATAGTGACCCTTTTAGAGCATCAAATTAACAAAGTGAGATTAAAATAAATATTACAAACTAAAGAATAACCTTGATCTTCTTTTATTCTAGGTTTAATCTTCATTTCAATAGTTGTAAACTTCTACTTCTCTTTATCATCTTCATAAGCTATCTTCTTGAGTTTCTAACTTTATTTTGTTCTTATATTGCTTTTCATCAAAATAATAAACTTATTAGTAGCAATTATATTTTTTATCATCAAAACACCGATTATAACCTCCTTTGGTTCAACAATCTTCCCTTTTTGATGGTGAAAACATTTGTGATACTAGAGAACAATGATACATTAAGTACTCAAACAACTATGAAAATAATGAATAGCTCTGTTGGGCCCCGATTCGCATTAAGCATGTTTAAATTATTTAGAGGTTTTAGTTTGATATGGTTAGTAGTAAAAAGAATTATATGAATTGAGGGTCCTATGAATTTAGGTGATTGAGATTGTGTGGATTTAGTTCAATTAGAGCTTTATTAAATTGTTGATAAATTAGGAAGTGTTTATAAGGTTTTAAGGCTTTAGGTTATTAAAGTGGGCCTTTAGGCCTTTGGAATGTTATTTAAATGATGGGGAAAGC
>JANVCQ010000230.1:31874112-31889462 GCA_025531925.1 Erythroxylum plowmanianum
TTGTCGAAAATTTGCCCGCAAGTTTGTTTGAACCATTTGTTCGATTTGCTTTTGTTTTTGTTCTTTCGTTTCGTTTTTCGGTTGGAACCCGATTCATGTATAAGTATGAAGGTTTCGGATTAAGTAGTTGGATATCCGGTAATCGGTTCCAACAAGCTCCCCCTGAATTCTTGCAAAAAATTTAATTCAATATCAAGAACATAATTAAATATCGAGAACAAAAGTTATATTTAATATTAAGGAAATATCTGTAAATGTAATAATCATAAACTTACTCAAGCATGTCATATAAGGAGTATGAAATACAAAAGGATAAAACAACCTCCCCCTAGATTTCATCACTCTCCCTAAATTTTATCACTTCCCCAAAATCTAATATCGCCAAACTTTCTCCCCGTTTTGGAATCATATCATAAAATTCAATTAACAAAAAATGTGTAATATAAAGTGTCATACGTCAAGCTAACTTGGTTGAAAAGATGAATTTGATCAGGATTGATAAACTTTCTCACTAAAGAGTGCTATTGAATATTTAAAGAGTTAAAAGAAAATTTTGATTTTGATAGAAACATCTCTAATTGTGTTTAATTTGAAAAAAATTCTAATTTCAGTATTGTGCCTTAGTTTAAATATTCAATTATCAAAGGCAAGTTTTGACAAAATTAGAGTTTATACTTGTAATAATAAATGTATAATTGCAATATCCAACAATTAGTTCCATAAAAGAATTTATAATTTTGAAAACCTCAAAATTTCAAAAATAGAAAAATGAAAAAGTGCCCAAAGTACCAAAATTGAACTAAATTAATGATGTATCAATATAATTGAAAGAGAAATAACCTTAACTATTTAACTATGAAGGCATTAATTGAAAAAAATCTTAATTAATAAAAATTTTGAAAATCCCATATATGATATTCAAAAATGACAAAGTTTCAATTTGATGTAATCTAATAAGATTTTTATGTAACGGGGATGATATTTTAAAAAAAAAGAGTGAATTATTTAAGATTTTAGATTATATATACATTAAAAAATCATAATAGAAGCAAAGAGGCAAAGGAGAGACTAAAAACAGGAGGACTGGTTGAACACATGACTTAATTGATTGCTCAATGTTGGTGTTTTAGAAATGAGTAGTGGAGATATGGAGGAAAAATGGATTGGAATTAAAATACTATCTACTAGTTGACTAGTGGGTATATTGGTCAAACTATATTGGTTATTTATTGACCTAGGGTGGCATACAAACTCTTCTCAAACTCTAAAGAAAGAAAGGATCTTAAAATTAGATATATTGGTTGACTACTAAGGGATATTGATTGGCTAGTGTGGTTGTTTGGGCCACTAGACAAGCAACCTAATGAAGAATAAATTCAAATAAAAAGGAAAAGAATATAGTTTTTGGTTACACTTGTCAACTAAACTAAGATATTAGTCATCTAATGTGTTCTGGAAAGTTAAGAAAAAAGCTTTAAAACTCAAATTTAAACATCAAAACACTTAAAACAAACATCCCCTATTCAAATCATCGTGTCCACTTCTAGTTTCCAGAGGGTTGCACTTTTATATGTGATCCTAAACAATCTTATTTGTCTCATCCTAGGCTCCTCATTGTAATATCAATCAAGAATTATCAAAAACCTTAACTAATACTTCAAGCATATAAAATCAATTAAAATGGAAAGGAGATCTTTATCATATAAAATTTCCATCAAACATACCTAATTTTCTTCTAATTATGAAATATTTATTATTAAAAGTTTAGAGAAATAAATGAATATAAATTCTAATTTAATGTCCTCATTTTGTACAATAATCTCTAATTCTATGTTTAAAGTTCACACTTTAAAACAATTATTAAATACCTTATTCATAGTTTAAGTTTAAACAATCATTAACAAAGGTTTATACTCAAATTGATACATAAACGTAAGTTATCTTATATTTTTAAATTATAAACTAGTAATTACCTTATGTTAAATATTACTTATAAGATATTTGATGGAGATTCTTCTTGAGTTTTCAATCTATTATAAGTATCTACTCCTTCTCATCTCTCTCACTTAGTTCGACAATTATCTCTTTTGAAATGCCTTTGGTGGTTAAATTCTCCATATCCTACAACATCTTCTAGACTTTTTTGGAGGTAAGAAGGTTAGATTCATCATGATAAAATGCATAAATTCCTTAAAAATACTCAATTCAATAACTACATACCATTCACTCATTTTTTTTCCTTATAACCTTATAAACCAAGGTAATCAATGTATTTTAGGAACCCAAATAAGCTTGATTCCTTGGTTTTTGGGTTCCTTCTCTTTTTAACCCACATTTTCAAAAGATTACTTTGATATTATTTATTTAAGAAAACAACATTTATCAATATTTCTATGCTTACCATAAAATGATTAATGACTTCTCCTAGGGTAGTGAAATGTCCTATGATTATATGTATAATGTTTACTATCAATGAAAGCTTTATGTATGCTTCTTTGAGGCCTAAAAGAGTGTGGGTAGATTTACTTGTTATCATAAAAATTATCCATATTCTTCTCTTGAGAGTACTGAACTCTATGCCTAGGTTATAAGCCATATATAAAAGTATGAGGATCGCTCTTAATACGAACCTTATTGGATTTGTTATGTGTTTGCTTAGATATGGATGCTCCTTATTTATTTGTTATATTAGGCAATAGTTCTTCACTGAGCCATCAGCTTGAGTATTGATTTTATAAACCCATTTGCAACAAATGAAAAAGTTATCTGCATATAAGTCAACCAAGTCCTAAGTATTGGTGTTGGAGGGAGCTTACAGTTCTTCCATCAATTCCTATTGCCATAAAGAGTCAATGTTGGCCTCACAATAGGTGTTGGGTTCATATAGAGAAACAATAGTAGAATAAACATGGAAATCTATAAAATGAACAAGGTGGTTAACTTACTAGAGTGTCTCATACCTGACATTCTTGATTAGGCCATCTGTCTACTATTAGATTAGGATCTTTAATAAAAATAATGGCTTTTTAGGGTCTATTAAGACTTAAAACTTTAATTATGTCACTTCTTAACACTTTAAAGGTCATGCTTTGCCCTTTTTTTTTTTTTCTAAATGATTCCTTTTCTCTGACACCTTTTGATATGATTTTGGGGCCTGCTCCATATAAAATTATGGATCACTTAAGATACTATGTGATGTTTATCGACGATTTTTCTCATTATATATAGATTTACCTAATACATCATAGTTTTGAACTATTCTCTATTTACTCTCTCTTTGCTAATACAATCCACACTCATTTCTCTTGTAAGAATAAAATATTTCGCTGTGATAATAAAATGGAATAAAACATATAAACTTCACCTAATTCCTTGTGTAATAGGAGACTATCATTCAAAGATCCTGTCCAAACACCTCTAAACAAAATGGTTGAGTATAATGTAAACATAAACATATTCTTGATAATGTTTAGGCCCTCCTTATATCCTCTTCCTATTCCAAAACTTTTGAGGGTGAAACAGCTCTAACTACTATCTACACTATCAATCATATTCCTTCCTCTGTCAAAGGTAACATCCTGATAAGCACTTATTCAATTGTGCTCTTGATTATCAGTCTCTTAAGATTTTCAGTTATGTTTGCTTTTTCCTTTTATAATCTCATGAGCATACCAAACTAGAACTGAGAGCAAAAATAAGATTTTTTTCTTAAGTATGGCATAAAACACAGATGGTATAGATGTTGGGATCTCCTATCTCAAAGACATATAACCTTTTGGGTATATAAAATATCGATAATTTCAAAATTTTGGGTGCCAGAACCCTTACAACAATTTTTCTATGATCCTATCATATCTTTGTTTCCTAACATTTCTCTTGTAGGTCTATTTTATAGCTCTAGCGGCTCAAAATGACCAACATCTAATCCTATTATATCTTCCTTAGCTGTGGATCCTCCACCTTCACGAAATTGCATTTCCCTATCTACTTCTTCATCATAATCGACTGAGTTTTAACAAATTCCTTGTCATTCCAAGTGACATTATTAACAACACATTTGGATGATATATCAAGGTAAGTAAACTCAAATGGCCGTCCAACCTTAGATCCTTTTCCTAAAGATCTTGCCTATTTATGGATCCTGTACAGTGCAACCACAATATGAAAAAGATAAGTCAGCAATAGGTTCACATAATTATCTAATAGAAATAAGATTCAATAAGAGTTTAGTAATAAACAAATTTTTAAGCAAGATTAATTTGGATGTGTGAATAGTGCCTATATGCAGAATATGTATAGTAGAGTTATCAACAGTATGAACAATAGATGGAACTGATGGCGTTGTTAAAGATTCAGGAAGGGAGGAATCAAAAGTCATATGATTATAGCAAGCATAATTAAGATACTAGAAGGTTAAACACCTGATGTGACAAATAAGGCAGGGGATGATATAGTACTTGAGTTTAGTTGGAGCTATTGGAGAAGAGCGGGATGATATTTTAAGGATACTTTAGGATATATGCTTCCTAGTAGATACTTAGAGGTAATAGCAACAACATAAGTAAGTTGAAAAGAATTGGAAGAATTACTTTATCTAAAGTTCTGTTTGAGCCATTTCCTATATTTAAATACGTGATGTCTAGGCTTTTGTAGTGGCTACAAGATCCCTTATAAAACCTCTTACCCAAGTTATAAGAAGTTTGAGGGGATGAGGCATAAGTTGCAAGAATAACATCAGTGGATGGAACATACTTTTCCATGTAGAGTGTATTGATGCGACTTTCTTCTATGATAAGCTGCTTAATTAAAATGTCGAGATTGGGCAGCAATCCTCAATAAAGAAGAGAGCTACGGATGAGTTTGAACTCATATTTGAGGGTCAGCAACAAATTCTAGAAATGATGATAATCATAAAGATTCATATAGAAAGTAGCAATATTAGGTCTGGGCTAAGTAAGATCTCCAAGTCCTATTTAATCCCAAAGTTTTTGCAATTTGGACAAATAATTATAAATTTTTTGTCTAGGTTACTGTTGCATTCTATGAAGCCTTTATATAACTTAAACTAGTTGATATCATCATATACAGAGTAATGATTTTTAAAAAAATTTCATACCTTTTCAGCAATGTCAAATAGTTAAAAATTGAGATTGATTGCTTTATTGTATGTATTCCAAAACCATGATGATTCATTTCATTCAAGGATACCAAATGTTCTGTGAATACATCAATGTCTTCATCTTTCTTTTAGGTTGGTTTGGGTATTTCTCCAATAATAATACACCAAAGGTGCCTCTTGTAAGAAAACTACACATTACCAGTTTGTACATATCATAGTCAGAACTATCAAAGATGGTATTGATTGGGTTGGAAATGAATTGGGAAATTAGAAGTATCTATAGTGAAAGAAGATAATAGAAAATAAGAAACTTATTTATGGTGATGGAATTTGATTATTCTCCTCAAAGTTGGATTTATAATTAAAAAAACTTAGAAACCAATATGTTTTGCAAAGGAACCAAAAGAAAAGGGTTCGAATTGGGTGGTCAAAGTGTTAGTCAACCCTTTTTAATCCAAACTAAATTGGTAGAATTGAATTGAATTGGAGAGGAGCAGATGTTGTGATGTAGACAAATGAGGCAGTGACATGTGGTAGATGATTAGGATGACACATCACATAAGAAGCTGATGTATGTATGTGGCATTGACTTTGTATGTCGATGTAACATTGATTAGTATGATGACGTGGCATTGACTGCGATACCTTTGATGATGTGTTAGTGATGTGGCCACTGGCATGTCTTGCTAACACGGAGAAAGAGTTGTTTGAAGAGGAGCTAGCATTTTGTTAGATGCTAAATGATGCCATTTAAACTGTCTTCTTCCTTCTAATAGTTTTAACTAGGGTTTTCTTGTGTAGGGGCTACTAGGGACTCGTTAGATCCCGTCAAACAGTGCCTAGGGATGTTCTTTGCACCATTACAATAAATTTGAGTAGAGAAATAATTTGGTATATGTCAAAATTGTTATTGGAGTAAATTAAGGAACGCAGAATGCTAGGATGAAAGGCTCCCAAAGAAAAATTGAAAGGAAACTCTAGAATTCTTGGCCCAGAGAAAGAATGATAGAAAGATTTTTGTACTTATGTGAGCGTCATTCATATATACCACAAAATATATATACAAGTTGAGTGGTTGTAAGCAAAGGAAGAAAATTAAAGTGATGTTACATGATAATTATACACATGATTCTAGAATAAAAATAAGACCGAATGAATGGCGAAATTGACTTTGTCTTTTCTATTGCTTTCGAGTAAGTTATACGTCGGAGGTCGCACCAATGCTTGCCATATGGCGCATGGTCTATGGCAATATAGTTGTAAACTAAGTACTTGGCCACGAGCAAGTTTGAGCAGTTGGCAAGAACAATATCATTTTTTGGTCAAGCATTCTTCATTGGTGGATATCAGACAATATAACAACTACTGTTCGTGACCCAAATCAGAGGGAGAAGATTGGATCGGACCGCATGTTTCGGCCTAGAATGTAGTTAAGTAAGATATATGGGTGGTTTTTGGAGGGAGAAGGAGGTGACCAATGATTGGAAGCCCAGGTGGGCTCGGAGGCAGATTTTTCCTTATCGTCCTTGCCCCGTGGAATCTTTGTGGTAGAAATAGGAACAGATGAGAAATTGCAAGGAAAATGATTGTCTCCATCATTTTTGATTTCTTTAGGAATCTTGAACACTGCAGGTGCAAAGGTTAAGGTGTATATGTATATATAGAACATGAAAAATGCTTGTTAGTTAAATAATAACCAATTAATACAATATGGATGATAAGATAGGATATGATATTCTGACATGAAATGCTATATAATACACCTTGTTGATAGCATGAGTAAATTAAGTTAATTTGGCTAAAAAAAATGAAAAGGCCTTGTTAGAGTTTTCAAAAGTCAAGTAAATTGCTCAGAGAATTATTCGGTACGATAGTCAGAAAGGAAGTCTAGAATGTGGGAAACAGGACATTTGAAAACGAGATGAATGTGAGGAAGATGGTTAACTAAAATGTGGCTCAAAATTGAAAGATAGTTAGAAGCTGAGTAGTCAACAAAACTAATTGAGGCAGTTTATTAGGAAGAAGCATTTAAGCACACGAGGAGGACATTAAATTGAGACGGAGAATCAAACTACTAAAAAGCACAAACAACCTATTATTATTTTTATCTTTCTTTGTAAATAAAATTATCATTTCAACTCAAATTTTATTTCAATACTCTCTAAAATTTAGGTTACTTAGAATCATATTCTCTAAAATTTTCAAAACCACTTATACCACTTATTAGAAGTCAGGTACATTGAAGGATTCGATTAGCATATCAATATGTTCATTTATTGAACATCATTTCACTATAAATCATGACAACTCAGTTAGTCGAAAAACATTGAAGGATTTGACTAGCTTATCAATTTGTTCGATTATCTGAACATCATTTTGTTGAGTTTTGGCTCCTTTGTTGTCCCATATTGGTTGGGGATAACAATTGAGACAAGTCTCTTACCTATATAAGGAAGTTGCTACCCCCTTGTTTAATGCACCAATATAAAGTCAAATACTTGTATGACAAATTTGACTCTAATTAAATTCCTCTTTTGAGGTGAGAGTTGGAGAGTTTGTCTTGTGCATTTCTTTGTGGGTGTGTTAGTGTATTAGGGGATTAGGTGAGAGGAAAAATTGTGTGATTGTAAGAATTTTTTACATAGTGGAGTTTCTTCTAGGTACCCGTGGTTTTTCTCCAGTTTGGAAGTTTCCACGTAAATTCTCTTGTGTTATTATTTTCACATAGTGGAGTTTCTTCTTGGTACTCATGATTTTTCTCCGGTTTGGGAGTTTCTATGTAAATTCTCTTGTGTTATTATTTTATGATATTTTTGTCTATCAAATATCCTTAGGTGTGGGTTCTGGAGGTCTAAATTCTCAACAATTGATATCAGAGCCAAGGTGTGTTTTTCTTGAAAATTCTAAGTATGCTCTATAGTGGCAGTTTTGACTGATCATCCACATCAGAAAAGATTTTCTTGAGAAAGGTTAATTTGATGCGGTGGAGTTTTGGTGTGGTAATGTGGTAGTACATATCTAGGAAAGTTTTGGTTAAGGAAAGACTTGGTATTTAAGTGTATCCGTTGTGACCCACCTCTCTTTCCTGAGAACTTTCCTGGTGTACTATTTATTTCTACGGTAAAATTAATCAAGGCAGAAGAGCACAAGAAAAATGTCAGAAAATAGGGCTTCGAATCCTCTTAGATTTGAGGTGGAGAAATTTGACGGGAGAATCAATTTTGGTTTGTGGCAAGTGCAAGTCAGGGATATTTTGATTCAGTCGGGGTTACACAAGGCATTGAAAGGCAGACAAATCCCTGATATCAGTACAAACAAATCTAGTATGAGCGATGAAGATTGGGAGGATCTGGATTTGAGAGCAGCAAGTGGGATACGATTGTGTTTGGCTAATAATGTCCTTTCAAATGTGCATGGAATATCTACAGCAAATGAGCTCTGGGAAAAGCTCGAGGAGTTATATCAAACAAAGGGTGTCTCAAATCGGGTGTATCTAAAGGAGCAGTTTTATACACTACAGATGAGAGAAGGTACTATAATTTCAGATCATTTAAGTGTTCTCAATGGGATCGTCTCTGAATTGGAGGCAATTGGAGTTCGTATAGATGATGAAGATCAAGCTTTGAGACTCATATGGTCTCTTCCACCTTCATATGAACACAAGAAATCGATTTTGATTCATGGGAAGGAGAAGATAGTTTTTCCTGAAGTTATCGGAAAACTCTTTTTAGAAGAGAGAAGATAGGGCAGTGGAAGAAATGTTCCTCTTGAAGGCTCAACCCTGGTGGTAGCTGGATATCAGAAGAAGAATTCCATGAAGAAAAATATAGTATGTTGGACGTGTAAACAATTTGGGCACGTGAAGAAAAATTATCCAAGAGGTAGAACGGGTTCGGCAAGAGGCTCTGGGTCAGTTAATGGAGATACTGACAATGTTGCTAACATTGTCTCCATGGATGATGATCTTGCTCTCTAAAAAGAGGGGCATGGACATCCTCATGACATGTCGCTAATCTCAAAGTTGCCATGATAGAGGATGTGCTATTGTTAGCGGGTCCACAAGTTTGCACATAGGCATTGGTTTGACATTAATGCAAGGTGTGTGATGGAATTTATGTCGATGACTGATGAACTTCCAGGAAAGCTAAACATGGAAGTTGCACCATAATTTTTCAGCAAAATTATTTTCAACATATGTCGAAGTAAAAGACTTGGAATTGGTTTATTCTTAGTGGGTATGCTTTTATGGTGGAGCATGATGCTTTAAAGCATGATAATACTATACGGTGAGAGTTATGTTATTTTCAGGAGATCTACATTAAGGTGGAGTGTGGTTGTGGGATCAACCAAAGTCGTCAAGGTGGAGATTGTTGAGTTTTGATTCCTTTGTTGTCCCATATTAGTTAGGGATAACAATTGAGACAAGTCTTTTACCTATATAAGGTGGTTGCTACCTCCTTGTTTAATGCACCAATATAAAGTCAAAGACTTGTATGACAAATTTGACTCTAGTTAAATTTGTCTTTTGAGGTAAGAGTTGGAGAGTTTGTCTTGTGTATTTCTTTGTGGGTGTGTTGGTGTATTAAGAGATTGGGTGAGAGGAAAAATTGTGTGATTGTAAGAATTTTTCACATAGTGGAGTTTCTTCTTGATGCCCGTAGTTTTTCTCCAGTTTGAGAGTTTTCACGTAAATTCTCTTGTGTTATTATTTTCTGATATTTTTGTCTATCAAATATCCTTGGGTGTGGGTTCGGGAAGTCTAAATTCCCATCACGTTTTACAATAAATTATACCAACTTAATTAATTGTGTAGGTCTAGTTAGTGGATGTCAATTTTACATGTCAACTTAAAAGCTATAGAAATTCATATTATTTTTCATAGTTTCTTAAATAAGATATTTCTATTGAAAATTATTATTACAATTTAAATAGTGTTTGATAAGGACAATAAAATGAAATCACAAACTTCTTTCACCAAATTATTTTTTTTGATTTTGATATTAATTCATAATGCCTTCTTATGAAATATGTATATTTCTCTTAAATTTTTATAAATTCTTGAATTACTTTAATCCAATATTTCTATAAAAATTATAATTAAATAGTAGATTTTAAATTCTGGAAAAAGTATTTTTACACTTATTACATGTATACAGTTTGAATTTATATAACTTTATGAGGAAACTAATTCCGAAAATATTTTCCTGAGATCTTGTAACAACTAAGATTAATTTAAACACTTTTGAATATATTGCTAGTTTATGAGATATTAAAATATCTGTTACATGGCATACCATCATTTGACATAAAACTCTTCCCCCCAGGTGTCTTTTCTTCTTCAGCTCTCGATAAAGAACAAACTTATCACTGCTGATCGCCTCTCCTACCTTGTAATCAACAAGTATTGCTCATTATGTTTAGGGTAAGATGAAACCTGTGGCCACCTCTTCTTTTTATGCCCAACAGCTAACACAATATGGGAACAAGTTAAGTCTATCTGCTGGAATATATTAACGAGCTCACTACCCCACATCATCCAATGGATGACATCTCATTCTTCCATACCTACATCTGAACGTATCATTTTCATATTAGCTCTTTGACTGACAATACAAACCATTTGGAGAGAACGAAACTTGCATAGATTTGAGGCTAAGCACCAAACTTTGCACACATTACTTGTTCAAGTTATTAGAGGAGTTGAGGAGCTAATCATTCTCAACGATTTAGAACTAACTTGTAAGGATTTTTAATCAAACATATGGGCTTATATGTGTATAAAGGCTATCAAGTTGAACCCAATTAATTAAAGTGGTCTAATATGGTTATAGTATTTTGGCCTTCATTCATCCATTTTAAGTATGTGCTTTATATATGTAGAGACTGAGTTTATAATTTCTAGTTTTATAATGGGTCACGCTAGAAATTCGATTAGGGTTTTACCTTAATAAAAGTGGTTTAAACATATACATAATTCTTTCTAGCATCTCATCATTAGAGAGAAAACAAAGAGTTAGGGAAAATTATGAAAAAGGCTACGTTCTAATTTGGAAGACAAATTATAAGACTCCAGTGCAGATTTCACAATAGATTTAGGTATGCTTCTACTTTTATTTAATTCTTGATGATTTGATATGAACGAATCATGTCTTTAAAGGGAGTAAAACCCTATAAGTGGTATTAGAGCCTTGTTCATAATTGGGTCATCAAGAATGGTTGATCTTTATCTTCTGTAATCTTGAAATTGTTTCTATATGGATTTGGTTAAAAAACAATTATGTTTTATTTTTATTTTTTTACAGTATTTAAAAAAAGAAAGAAGAAACTGTCGAAACAAAAGACAGTAAGCTGTGTTGGAAAGGTTTTCAAAAGCCTTAATCTTTATGATGGTTGTTTTTAAAAACGTTGATTGATAAAAAAGAAGCAAGGAACATTATGCATATGTTTTTTGTTAACTGGTCAATGATTTGTGTAATTCAAATTATGATTGGATGTTTTTAGAATGTTGCTTTCAAAAGCCTTTCATCTTTATCAATAACCAATAAAGTTCTCTATGTTAACCATTGGATAAAGATAATATGGATAATAACCAAAAACTAATGTTTTTGGGTTTATACTTTAACCATCAGATAAAGACTAGAAATAACCCTAATGTTTTAACATCTTGGAAAGTTTTAAATTTATACTTGGTAGTATGCACGTTATGGATTAATATTATGAGGAATGAGTTTTGGGGTCCAAATTTGTAGTTTCTAGTTTGATTTGTAAAATTTTAACCAAAATCTCGATTTGAGCAGACAGGATTGTCAATGTCATATCATCAAAAAATTGAAGCTATAATGCTTTCATACAACCTATGCAAATTTTGGGTATTTTAATTTCAATTTTTGGCAATTTAAAGAAATATATACAAATTAAGTTAATTGAAGCAACATATTGCCAAAGCAACCTCTCTTGTGAAAATTAATTTAACTTAGAATGATAAAAAGTTTTATGTGTATTTTATTTATGCAAATATTGGCTGACCCAAAGGAAAGTTGATATTTGGCCTGAATTGCATATACACTTATGGTGGTAAATGTGTGGCAATTACTCAGTATAACATATGAACATTGAATCGGTCCAAAGAAAGGTTTATTGTTTGAAATGCCTTATTGCCAGTGTTTGATCACCGCACTAAGGTACCACTTACAAGTTAGTATTTTTGTCCAAAGGCTAAATATTAATGTTGTTCTAGGTATCTTATGATGGGGCTCTACCATTATCTGTATATAATTAATTTGACATATTATAGTGTTGCATATGTGAGTAATTAGATTTTGTTTGTTTTGTTCTCTGTTCGATTCCTAATTCTATTACAAATATTTCTACTAGTGTTAATTCAATTACTATGCTTAATGTCACCAATTTTAAGTCATGGAAGGAGAACATTTTGATTGTTCTCGATGTCATGGACTTAGATCTTGTTTACAAGTCGACTAACATGATCCACTTATTGGTGAGAGTACCTTTGATCAAAAGAGGGAGATGGAAAAGTGGGAAAGGTTGAATTGTATGAGCTTGATGATCATGAAACATGCCATTCTAGAAGCTTTTCAGGACATTATGTTTGATCAGATTACTCCAGCTAAGGGTTTCCTTAAGGATCTTGAGAAAAGATTTGCCAAAAAATGAAAAGGCTGAAACAAGTACACTTTTGGTAAAGCTTATCTCAATGAGGTATATAAGAAAAGGAAACATAAGAAAGTACATTATGGAAATGTCTCAAATTGCTTCAAAATTAAAAGCACTTAAGTTGGAATTATCTGAAGACTTGTTAGTCATTTGGTTTTGGTTTCTCTTCTGGAACAGTACAGTTAATTAAAGGTGAGTTATAACTATCAAAAAGAGACATGGTCTCTAAATGAGCTTTTCTCACATTATGTCCAAGAAGAGGAAAGGTTGAAACATGATAAGGTAGAAAGTACTCACTTGGCCACAACATCTAAGGATAAAAGAAAAAAAAAGAAAAAAAGGAAACTACAATTCCAGCAACACAAAAGAAACAACACAAGGATAAAGATCCAAAAGGTTGTTTCTTCTATAGAGCTGAAGGTCATGTAAAGAAGCAGTGTGCCAATTATCACGCATAGCATGCAAAGAAAGGTATGCCTTTTATTTTGGTTTGTTCTGAGGTTAATTTGACTCGGTATTTAGACACATATAGTGGTTAGATTTTGGTGCAATAACTCACATTAGTGTGTCTATGTAGGGTTACCTGAGTTGCCAAAAACCAAGTGATGGTGAAAGATACATCTATGTAGGTGACAGCAAGCCGGTAGAAGTCGAAGCAATAGGGACTTTTAGATTATTGTTAAGAACTAGATGGATTTAGTTGAGACGTTTATTGTACAGTCTTTCAGATAGAATTTGATTTCTATTTCTACTTTGGACAAATTTGGTTATTGTTGTTCATTTGAAAATGGATATTTAGTCTCATTCAAAATTTAAATTTGTTTAGTGTCGGTTCTTTATCAACTCACGATAATTTGCATATGTTTGACACTTATGTTTTATTTAATGAAGTCTTGCGTGTGGGTATATGAAGTTTAAATCGAAATTAAATGGTGAGGATTTTACCTCGTTGTATAAGAGATTAGGTCATATCTCCAAAGGGAGAATTGAGAGACTTGTTGATAGGTGTAGATTGCATTGTATTTTTATAGGTAATTTGATATGTGTATAGTGGTTAAGTTGACTGTTTAGTGTGTGTTTAGTTTAAGAATTGTGTTAATTCATAAACATTTATGTAACATCCCGTTACTCATGTTAGGGCTATAATTGAGAAATTAGGAAAATGCACATCATGCATAATTAATAGTGACATACATTTATTTTGCACATTCATATGATTGTAAGTGCAATTATTGTCATTTCCAAGTAAATTGGTTTATAAATGGAAATTGTCGATTTATTTGGAATGTATTAATGTGATTTGCCAATTTTTGTACATTTCGGGTATTTTAGAAATATTTGGTGAAGTATTTTTGAGTTGAAAATTTATTTGGAGAGTCAACTTATTATTTTGGAATTTTTGGTAAATTTTAGAAATTTTTGAAAAAAATTTGGGGTATTTTGAAAAAAAATAAAAGGGTGACAAATGAAAGAGTGACATGTGGGAGCCTTGCATGTTGACACATGACCCACATGCAAGGAACACGTGTGGTTAAATGTGTTGCTGGAGATAAATTGCTAAGTTATGCTTTTATATTTTTGTTCTTTCACCGAAACAACTCCTTTACCAAAACTCTTCTCTAGTTCATCCCAAAACATCAACGGTTGCATTATTTTTGCTATTGATTTACTCTCACCTGCTGGAGACTCTGTGGAACCAAGTAAGTAGTTCTGATTTTGTTTCGGTGTAAATATAAACATGCATGCATGGGTTTAGAAGTGAGGCTACGGTGATATATGAACTAGATGATGGATTTGAGAATTAGGAATTGTTCAAAACTATAGTGAATGGATTCTGGACTGAAAAATAAGAAAATTTTGTAAGTTGATGAGGAAAAATGTGTTTCTGTTATGGTTTAAAAGATTATATATATGGTTGGGGTTTATGCTTTGTTTTTCTTGTTGATATGCGTGAGTGTTTTCGAAAATGTTTGTTGGAATTAAAATGAGTTTGATAGTAAGTTGTAATGAAAATGGGAAGATTTAGATGAGAAAAAAAAGAAGAAAGAAAACTGGATGATAAAATGAGGTTGTAACAGACATGCAGAAGCAAAGTTGGAACATACTCTGTTTTCATTATATATATGCATAAATGTTTACGTAAAGTGAGTGATGGATTTTTGTGTGGTTGGAGTTAAAGAGAACTTAGAGGAGTGTAGTGTTGTGTTTTAAAAAGGATTAAAATGACAAAAAGAGAAGAAATGCAACAGATGAAGATGGGAAAAAAATGCAGAAATATGATTTTTGCTTACGTGAGCAGTACAAGTTTTGTTATGTATGTATAAAATTTTGGATTTTTGATTTATTTGTGTTGGGCTTAATTGTGATGGAAGTGGAAAAAAATGGTGGTTTATGTAGCAGATGTGATGTATAGGAATGAAGCACAAATCGAAAAAAAGAAAACAGAAAATGAAACAAGTGCATAAATGTTGCAGGAAAATCGTATATAACATTTAGCTGTGATGTTGTATGTGATCTTGAGTTTTGAGAGGTTTTGATAGTAAGTTGAATTGTAATG
>JANVCQ010000230.1:31936204-31947643 GCA_025531925.1 Erythroxylum plowmanianum
AATTAACAAAAAATTAAAATATCTATTAGTTTTCATTATTTGCATTATTATTTTATTAATTATTATTATTATTATTAATTTTCTTCTTCTTATTGTTATTATTAATTTTTTATTATTAATTTTCTTAATCTTCTTACACTAAATAGTTTGTGTTCTCTATTTTTTAAAATATATCTATTTTCTTTAAAAAAATTAAGATTGTACACCCATAAACTGTTGTGTAATTGTGTCTCTAGCATGGAGAACAAGATTTCTGACAATTTTCACCGAATGTAGAGCTGACCACGGGTTCGGACGAATGGAGAGATCATATATGAAAACAACGAGGCAGGAAGGAGATTTTTCTTAATTTTTGCACCATCAACTAGCAGAAATGATGGTCCTGCATTTATTTTTTAAAAAAAGTAATGGTCGTGCATTATCTTAGTTGAAGCAACGAGCCTCTCAATAAAATATAAATTTTTATCTTTTTTTTTCAACTTAGAACGATAAAATAAAAGAAGTTAAAATGAGTTGATCATGATATCTTCATTTTTTTTATTCACTATTTGGGTTGATGAATTTAATTACATGGTTATATGAGTGAAAAAAACAGCTTATAAATGTGCATTAAAAAATGGAGACTTATTTTTTATGTACAAAAATAAAATAGAAATAAATATAAGAAAACTAGACCAGGTGTCCCAAGATTCGTTGATTAATCATCCTAACTTGAAGCGGGTTCAAAAGTAAGTCTTATAGCGTTATTGAGTTTTTACTATTATTTATTTATATGAATTACGCTAAGTTTAACGTACATGTATTACTTTAAATTTAACGGACAATTAAGAAAGAATAGATACAATAAAAATATTGTAGGAGTGAAATATTGATATAAATCGAAATAAGAAAGCAACAAATCGAACACAATTAAAAAATATGTATTTTTTTATAGAATTAAACAAAAGGAGTCGCAAATAAAAGTGCTAATGCTACAACTAGTTCATAAATTATTAAAACTTTCATAAAAGTCAGACTAGGAATAAACTACCTCGTTTTTTTCCCTCTGTCTTAGGTTGTCCAGCGATGTCTTCTATGGCTTAGCCTGTAATGATACCTTGACTAACCTTAGGTCCAATAGAAGCAAGCTCAAGCTAAACCAGCATGGATTCATGATAAGTTCAGGAAAGAAAGGCGCCCAATTGAAGAAAGTAACTGTGATTGTGAAAGAAAGGTGTCTGAGTGAAAAAAAGTGATAATGGCAGCAAAGAAAGGTACGTAATTAAAGAAAGGGGCAATGATAGCCAATAAAGGTGCGTAAGTAAGACACTCTTGACGGAACTTTTTATAAGGTTACGACGATAAAAGGTTGGTAGAAATAGAATAGAATACGTGTTATTTAATTTAATTTGTTTAAAACAAATTTAATGATAATATAATGTAATATTTAGTTTAAAAATATAAATTTATAATGAAATATTTAGTTTAAAAATATAAAGTTACAATAACAGAAGAATAATTAACAAAAAATTAAAATATCTTTTAGTTTCTATTAATTACATTATTATTGTTATTAATTTTCTTTTTCTTCTTCTTCTTCTTCTTATTATTATTATAGTCAAGTAATTATCTGAATTTTTTAAGGATATTTTTATCCAAAATGTTCTCATTTTTAGTCCAAACTCACTTGAAATAGATAAAAATAAGAGAGGATAAATTTACTTATTTTGTATATTTTTTTCAACCAAACAAAAAGAACATATTGCAAAGAATATATCAGAAATAGAATGATGATTTTAACTAATCAAACACCCTGTAAAGAGTTTTGAAATCTTTACAAAGTGTTTGGTTCATCTATTAGAATTGATAAAAATGAAATAGTTATTTTTAAGAATAGAATAGACGAGAAGTATAATGAAGTGACTATTATCTTCTTCTTTTTTTTTGAATCCAAGTGACTATTATCTTATTTGGTTAATTGCTAAAAAAAGTTTATATTAATGTTTAGTTTGAAAACATAAAATTAGAACAATACAGTGCAGTGAAGGCTTAGACATATTTCTGAAACTTTTTGTTAGGCTTCAGAGCCTTCCACTCCTGGATGAGAAGATGCGTGAGTCCACCAATCTCGTTGTTTTATAAACAATAATTAATGCCTTGCGAATTCACTACCACAGGTCTTTGCTCGTGAATAGGTGTATATGATAATTTTCCATTTATCTTTTAAAAATGTTTAATAAATAGAGTTGATTTGGACACGAGCATATTTCTTATCAATCAACTTTGATTTTCTGTGAGGGTCTTTCACGTATAAAATTGAGGGAATTTAACATTGAAAATTATTTGAAGGAAATAATTAATTTTTATCAAAGTATTCCATTAAGAAGTTATCATGTTTTTTCAACAAGATAAAAGATATAAAATTATAATATTAAAATAGCAATTAAAGACAATAAATAAAACCAATTCAAAATTTATAAAATCTTTCTTATTAACATCTTCTATCGTTATTACAAAAAGTAAATATGAATAATCTTTATTTATAAAACTTCACAATGTGAATTACAAAAAATTGAACAATTACAAATTTTATTAATCAATAATATAGTATAATAATCAAACAAAATAACGCATTGTATTTGTAATTATAGAAGGGTTAAAGATAGTGCTTTCTAACACCCTCTCAAATAAATTAAAAACACAATTTTAATACAAAAAACTTGTAATTATTAATTCAATCACAAGAAATGTTTGAATTGTTAATAAAATAGGCTAAATGGTGTTTTGTGAGATTTGAATCTTGCCATTTTATGCTTTTCAGAACGTCTATATGGCTCCCAGGCTTAACCTTCAAGGTGATGGCCACTAAAAACATCCAATGACCTTAAGGCAAAATTATCAAAAGTTACATAATGTGCTAAGGAGTGAGGCATACCTGAGGAGTTTTCATATTGTGGTGGCTTCAAAGACGATGGAGAAACTTTGGCTTAAAATGGCTCCAAACTTCTTGTAATGGTAGAATAAGCAACATAGTTTTCCAAGTGAGTCAGTTAACGAGTTATTTATCACGATCTACTCTCTATTTCTTGAGCTCTAGCAATCTCCTCAAGAGAATTACTCACATTTCCTTTAACTTTGAATTTATGCTCTCGATTTTGTCTTCTCACTCATCACCCGTCTTCGACATGACAAAACTTTCCTCAAGTGATTAATATCTCGAATTCAATGTTCAATCTCTTCATCACTTTGAGCAAAAGGAAACAATTTTTCATGGAATGAAACATCATGAGGATTTTTTTAAAAAACACCATTTTTGAGATCATAAAGCCTACAACCTTTCTTCCTATGTAGGTATCCTACAAAGACACGTCGCCTACCTCTGGGCGATCCTTTAATCTTGGATTATTATAAAAATAACACAGGCAACCAAACACTTTAACATGTTCTTAGGATAACCTCACACCAAACAAAATATCATTTGGTTATTTTTTGTTCAATTTAACAGTCAACATTCTATTTATCATATAAGCTACAATCAAAACATATTTCCCAAAAAATGAATAGTTAAAGTAGCTTGAAATCACAACGCCTTAACTATCTCTAAAATATTCATATGTTTACGTTTTACTCTTGCTATGGTGTATTTGTACAGCTAGTTTCATGAATAATACCCTTCTCTTTATAGAATTCTCACATTCTTTGAGTCAAACTCTAACCCATTATCACTCCACATGCACGTAATAATCTTCCCAAATTGAGTTTCAACTAATTTGTAAAAATCTATTAGGTATTGACTAGTTTCATTTTTTTAATAAATAAGTCCAGAGTGCACAACTATGATCATCCACAATAAAATAGTATGCATCGCAAGATGATCCCTATAAATCACAGTGGATAAGATCAAAGGAAATTGAAGCATTATTAATAATTAATGGGAAAGGAGAATGGGTTTGTTTAGCTAAAAAACAAACATGAAAAATATTCTTACTCTTAAAATATATCCTCCTAATATTAAGAATAAAACGTAAGTGTTGACTTAATTGATGTCTAAGACGATGATGCCAGATTGTGAAGGAGTTTCCTATCTTCATAATCGAGTGCAATCTTATAGACTTGAAGTAATAAACCTCCCTAATGCTCACCCACTCTAATCAACATCCTTAAAGAATGGTTATGAATCACACAAAGCTCATTAGTGAACAGAATTTGACAATTTAACTAAATAATAAACTAACTTATGAAAACCAAATTACAAGTCAAACTAGATACATTAAAAATTGAATGTTTTTTAGTTTCTTATTCTTGTTTTTCCCTAAGTTAATCCAAAATAAAGAGAAGAAAGGAAATAAAAAATCAGTCAATTTTATGAAGAGAAACCCATAATAAGTCCCATTTAAAGCATATACCAGCGGTTAGATTGCAATATCTTTTACAAGAAAGAGTTTTTATTTCTTTTCTCACTAGGATAAGATACTTAATATGTTAAATATATTTTATTTATTAGTTTTCTTATTCTTTTTACTATTTAATTCATTCTTGTTGAGTTATTATTCTTCATTTCTATTTCATCTAATTGAGTTTTGTCTAACTTAATTTTTTATTCTTTAGCTTTGCATTTTCTTAATCTCTATTTGTATCATCTTTGTATGTTTTTGTCTAATTTGCTTCTTTAGAAGTTATTAACAAAGGAGAATGCTAAAACTAGCCTTCTTGATATATTAGTGAGTTTTTATAAAACTTTCAATTAAGAGTTTATGTTATGAGTAGAGTGATTTTTGAGAAAAATACATGAAAGAAAGTTTTTGCTACTAAAGTTTTCTTACAGGTTCTTTTTGACTCACAACAGAAATAAAATCTCATCCTAAGACAAGGAAGTAAGTGAGGAAGGAAAAGAAGCGATGGACTAGGATTTTAGGTTGAAAGTAATACAAGGTTTATATAAGCAACTCATTAGACACTTCGGGGAAGTTAGGGATAGGTTGGAGAAATATAAAGTTGCCATATTTAGTATACAATATAAGTCACCTATGCTTACTAAGATTGATATGTTTGAGATTTATAATAAGATTGATAGTGCTGCGAACTACTTGAGAGAGTTAAACCTAAGGGATGGTAGAGGAGAGACAGATGGAAGAGGAGGTAGAACAGGGATCTAAAGAGGTGGTAGATTTGACTTAAGCTATATTAGGGGATATGAAAAGGTAGTTAAAAAAATGGGTAGTATTAATATAATGATACTATCTTCCTGGAAGGGATACTCTTAGGATAGACTCTTATACTTATTTTGAGTGAAAAAAACATATAGAGCTATTGTTTGATTTGTACAAATTTTCTAAAGAGAAAAAGGATAAATTGACATCCGTATAGTTTAATAATTATGTCATAGAATAGTGAAAGCAACAAATCTTCACTTTGAGAGTTATTCATCAAGATATGAGAGGAGATGAAAATGGTGCTAAAGAAAACATTTTATGTCAAATTACTATTTGGATCTTTTAAATGTTGCAGGTGTTAACTTAGTGTTTCAAGAGGATGGAGGAGTAAAATATGAAGATGGAGGTTACCATGATTAATGTGAAGGAAGAATGAGGGGTAACAATGGATCGTTTTATTTATGGACTAAACTAAGAAATTATAATATTATCGACCTACATTATTGCCCAAAGTTAGAGGATGCAGTTCACATGACCATAAAGGTAAAAAGAGAACTAAAAATATAATCTATTAACTGTTTTGGTTTTATTAGTGCAAGTTCTCCATCATGGAATAAGCCACGAAGTAGAGAGGAAGACAAATCTCCAAAGTTAAAATATTAAGTACCAAATTGAATGTCCACATGCTAAGTGAAAAGAAAGGTAAGATTGATTCCTCTTAAATAACTAGGAATCAAGATGTCAAGTGCTTCAAAGGTTTAAGGTGAGGGGACAAAACTTAACAATATCTTATCAAGAGAGTAATGATATTAATGAAGGATAGAGAGTATGTATTTGATAGTAAGGAGGAAACAAATGAGAATATGCCTGACTTAGAGGATGCTAATAACGATGAGCACATTGAGAAGCTTGAAAAGGACATGATATTGATCACTAGAAGGGTATTAAGTGTATATATATGTGTGTGTATATATCTATAATATTACACACACACACACACACACACACACATGTATATAATCTTATATAATAAGATTATATGAATAAACAATAAGGCAATCTCTTACTTATAAGGTGTTCCATCAAAGATTGGGTTTGTAGTATGATCCTAGATAGAGAAAGTTATACAAATGTAGTTTGTATAGAGTTAATAGAAAAGTTAAGATAGTCAATTATAAAATACCTTAAAATCATATATTCTACAATGGTTAAATGAGAGTGAGAAGGTTAAAGTAACAAAGTAAGTTTTAGATTCTTTCTTTTTCGCGAGGTAGAAGGATAAAATGTAATATGATGTGATCTTAATGTAAGTAGTTATATTCTTTTAGATAGTCCTTGACAACTTGATAGGAGAGTTATGCATAAGGGTGCTATTCCTTTACCATGAATGATGAACTTATCACTTCCGATCCATTTTCACTAAAGCAAGTCTTTGAAGATATTGATTTAAAGACAAATATTTTTTAGAAAAGGAGAAATAATAAGAATCAAACATTTACTCAAGCTACACAAGTTTTTAAACCAAGGGTACACGAAGAAGGAAGTGGACAAGATGCAAATAGTTCAAATCAAGAGCCAAAGTTGTTAGAAAATTGATAATATTAGAAAACATTAGAGAATTAAATAATACAACATATATAGGTATCTTGTTGGATTAATATGATAGATATGATATATCGTATTGGTAGTGTTTATGTCTAGAAAAGTTTTAAAAGCAAAATGATGATGAACTTAAAATGAGATTGGCATTAGACACATTTGTGTTTCTCACTTATAAAATTACAGAAGCTAATTAATGGTAATTACAAGGTCAAACATGCATTAAACTTGTATATTTAGGTATTACAATTTATTTAAAATTTTAGAATTTTGCTTACAAATTGATTTTTCAAAATTATTTAGTTATTTTCTAATTAGATATAATAAGAATGTACTTTCCTTTTAAAACTCTTACTTTTAGGGTTTATAGGCCTATTATTTTGGATGTAAAGAAAAAGACTTAATTTCTTATTGATCAACCAAGAACATTTGAACATATTTTCTTTAGACCTTTATAGAAGCTTTTATTTTAGGTATTCCAAAACTTGTGATCTTATTTAACTTGATAGCTGCAATCAAACGCTAGAATCTTATCACTCTCACTCTTTCTTTTAAGTGATTATGACGATTCATATCCTTCTTTTATATTTGTCATGCTAGAAATATTGAATCAACTTATTTTAGTAGAACAATTGTTGATCTTGTTCATTTCATATTGAATTTCTTTAATCATATTAGTAAAAATTGTATTAATAAGAGTGTTTAGATAGATCATATATGAAAACAGTTGGAGATATTAATAAAAGGCTCATTAAAACATATGTTGATTCTAGAGGTAATAATATAACACATGGCAAGGGCATAGGACATTGAGCTGCAAAAAGTGGAGTACTACCTTAAATATTAGAAAAATGATTTAATGATGTGACAAAAGAGTGAGGCATAATTTAATACCATATTTTCTATTATTTTAGTAGAGCTAGTGACCTAAGTAGTGTAACCTCCATAATTAGGTGGAGTGAGTGAAAAAAGTGGCAACTACCCATTAGCTTATTAAGGCCCTATTTGGCACTCAGCGAATTGCATTAGCTATTAGCTGACAGCAAATTAATATAGCTGATTTGACTAGTGGATAACATCAATTATTTATTTAAAGAATTTGAGTAAAATTAACTATTTAGTGTTAGTTGTTTATGCATAAAATGACTTATAAGGATATGACTTAAAAAAAAGAAACAAAACATGCATAATTGTCATCAAATCATAATTGTTTTCCAAAATCATGCATAATTGACGAAATGTATTTTAATTCATCCTAAACATATTAAAACATCATTTTTATGACCATTCAATCATTCATTCATCCATAGTTCTCCTGTTAAATAGGAAGTCATATATGGCTCCTTGTGTCTGATTATACTCATTGTCCATTATGTGGTATGTGGATTTAATTGATTATGTTAATATTTTCTACAAAAGTTAACTTTAATGTATACTGATAACTTAAAAATAATAGTTTTTGAATTTTACGTTAAAACAGTAGTTTATTTTTGAAAATAATATGGGAATTCATTTCATAGTATAATTATGTTGGGATACGCAAAAAAGAAGAAGATCTACTCAGGGAATGTAACATCTACTTGCTAGCTTAAATATTGCTAATTGACAACAATTCATTGAATTTTTAAGATTAGTAAATGAATTTAATAAACGTCATTTGATTTTTCTTAGATACGTTTAAAACAAGCAATTGAAATGCTTTTAAAAGTTCTTTTTTTCTTTCATTTTCAATTTATTCTTACAAAACAATTATACTGTTAAACTACAATTGTAAATTACTGATTAAATCCCAATTTTATGCTTACATTCAAATTTGCTTTAGTCAGTCAGCCAAAATTAGATAAATTAAAATCTATTTGTCTATGTTTAAAATAAAAAATAATTATTTAAATTAATTTTAGAAACTAAACTGTAAAAATGTAATCATTAAGGAGCATAAAATTTATTTTTAATTACATGAAAATGCAATCCCTTAATAAAATTAGTCCTATCTTATAACTAAAACTAAAAAAAGATTTTAAATAATTTCATCTATTAAAATTAACATTAAAATAATTTTAAACAAAATAACTATTTGTAGAAAAAATTTTATGTTTAAAAATCTTTAAATATAAAAATATATTTTTAATTTAATGATTTAGTTCTTCTTAATTACAAAATTTAATCCAAGTATTAATAAGTATAATAACTGCAATTCGAAACTTTCATGCTCAACTCAATATTTGAATCTAGCATTATTGAAGATTTTGGTTAGTATAAAATAATTTGGTAGCAGTTTTTGCAGTTTGTAAGCTTATTAAACAAAGATGTCATATATTTTTCATTATAAAAGTATTACATTTAATCATTTGTTTAGAAAAAACTTGAGGAATTTGTGAACATTTTTCATGCAGAGTTGCTTGTAAGAAAGTCTTGAGTAGTTATTTATAAAGATCTTCATGTTAGAAGTTTTACGATTTTTATATTATTTATTGTAAAAATAATTTAATAAAATTTTCATTTTTGTCACCCATTTTTTAAATTTTTGTGAAATTATATAAATACTTATTTGTTAAAAGTGAATGAAATATTTAGATACGAGTATAAATAAGGCATTTGAAAACTAAAAGAATTATTAATTGGTGATAATAAAAGAAGATTTGGTTTAACTTTGATGAAATTAACATTAGCTATAGCACCAAGAATTAGACAATTTACTTAATTCTGTTATATCTTGAAAAAGCCTCTGGCAATTAATTACTAGGCAGACCAAATTAAGGAAAAATAGAAAACGTTCTATTTTTTCTTGTTTAAATATTTTATAGAACAAGGACGTATTATTGTGATGTGTTATGTATGAAACAAAAGCTACCTAAATCTTCCCTCTCTTAGGATACGTGTCAAATTTAGAATAGAGGTCAGGCTTCAGATATTTGCCTTCATCATCTTGCCTTCATCTGAACGGTCACGTTTCTGGACTAACGGTGAGAAACGCTCCTGAGGGGAAGCGAATAAAATAACAAAATAAATTACCCTGTTTTTATTATTTTATTAATGTGTTATTTTATAACTATTCATCATTGTAATAAATAATACCCACAAAAAAAGATAAATACTCATAAAAAATAAAATAAAAAAGAAGTGATAAAAATCCTAAAATATCCTCTGTGTGCCTCGGACGGGAACAGATCTTAGAGGATCTCGTTTGCACTTCCGTCACATCTCGTCTCTTCCGAAATAATACTAGAATAATTGTTATTGTTCGATTGTGAACTCTGATGCAGACAAAGATGCATAATTAAAATTTTACGGTTACGGATCCTTGGTTGTCAATTCATGGGGTCCATTTCTGGTTGAGTGGATCGATATCATAGACAAGGACAAACGACCTGAAATCTGAAAGATTTTTCTAGAGTAAACTTGATGTGAGTTGTCAATTCATGATGTCCATTTCTGATTGAATGGATCGATACCATAGACAAGGACAAACGACTTCGACGTCTGAAAGGTTTTTCTAATCAGTCCAGTGGTAGTAACTTGATGTGGTGAGTATCATCTAATATTTTATTTTATAATTAGAGGAGATGTTTTCTCTAAAATTCTGATGTTAGGTTAACAACATTTTATTGATTGATAAGCCCTATTAAATTAAATGAAAAGTAATATCAGTTGAGTAAATTGTTAGAATTTAATAATTATTACACAAAAAGTGAAAGCCTCTATCAGTTTTAACTTTTATATATGTACTTTTCCTTTTATTACACTTGCACCCATATAATTTTTAATTGAAAACTACAAACTTTAAATACCAATCAAAGGATTCCGAAAGGAGTATATAATTTATATCACATAGTACATAGTTACGTGCTTTGAACCAGATAATCAATAATGGTAAGACACGTTAAACTGTATATAAAAACATATCATATCATCGTTACTGTGTTATTGGGTTATTACTATTGTCATAGTTCAAATTAATTTTTTTACTTTTGTGGACAATTACTTAATAATAAAATTTAATTGTCACCGAGTTAACGTCTATTCAATCTATTAGCTCATAAATTGAAAAGTAAAACTCTAAGGATCTGCATGCCATAATTAACGGAAAAGAACAATCATTCGAGTATTCAATATTTCAGTTAGTAAAAATCATAAACCAGCTATACTTCCAAAGTCTTAAAAATAAGTAAATAAAATATTGTCCACTTTTTGTCTAACACTTTGTTTGATTAATCGGACATTTATTTATGAAAATTCATGTCACTATAAGTTACTTGATATTAGTTTTAAGTATTTTCTTAAAGTTATTAAAATATTCTCTTAATTTTCATAATTTTTAATCATCTCAATGCATTTTGTCAAAAATTAAGATTAAAATATCAAATATAATTTGATGATGACAATAAAATAAATTCACAATTTTTTTCTACTGAATTCTTTTATTTAGATATAATATAACCTCTTCATATTTACTTATGAAATATACAAATTTCTCTTAACATTTTTTGTAATTTTTTAGGCTAAAAGTCCATTGTCGACCTTAGCCTTTGTTTGGATTGAAGGAAAGCAAGGGAAAAGAAATGAAGAGAATTGCATTTCTCTTGATTTTCATTGTTTGGACAAAAATAAGACAAGGAAAAGGGAGAGAATGAAGGAGAATGGAGGAGAAATTTGGTCCAAATACATTTCCCACCAAATTGGTGGGAAAGGAGGGGAAATGGAAGATAAG
>JANVCQ010000230.1:31973678-31993547 GCA_025531925.1 Erythroxylum plowmanianum
TTTATCATTTGAAACTTAGTGATTTTCACTCCCACCAAGATTTATTTCGAACTATGATAGCCAAAGCTCATTTTTCAGGAGGATTCTATCATATTTGATCATTGTTTTAACTTTCAAATTCTTATTCCCAAAATCCAAAAATACTTTTTACACATTTCTCTTACAATTCGTTCAATTTTGTTAGTTTTCTAAAAGAATCAAAACCCCCCTCCTTACCACTTTAGTTTTCATTTCATGAGATTTAGGCTAGTTTAGGTCCATTTCATTAGGTTTCGATTAAGTGAGATGACTCGAGGTTGCATTCTATATTGCAATCCTTCGAATTAAATTTTTGATTTGACCTCTAAGGGTAAGAACAAAAGGGTTCGAATCAGTTCTACATCACATTTTTCTACTATTGTTTCTGTTAAACTCAATAACTCAAGACAAACAAATTAAAATCCCTGATTACTTAGAACCATCGAAAATAGATCACTATTCATACAACTCCATTTCAATTCAGCTTTTCTACACTTTTTCATTCTTTTATTGCATGTTTATCTTCTATACATTCTATATTTTTATCACCGAAATCCTATCCCATTCTTGCACGTATTCATTTCCAAACATTACATCATCATCAAAAACTTTTCATGAAAACAATAAAACATGGCTTACATGATATAACAAAATTTCCAGTAGTGATTGCGGTGGATGAAGGATAAACAAGAATAAAGTTTACTTTGATGAAACCAAATACACAACCATAAACAACTTGGTGTTTCGGTGTTGGTAAACAAGAAGAAGATTTTTCAACAATGCTTTTAGTGACGAGACATCAATAGAGGAATGAGCTACATCGAAATCCATACACTACGTGGCTATATTGCATGTCCTACATATGTCACTATTCAATGTTGCCACATGTCACAATCTTACTGGCTATATTTCCTAATCCAAAATATTCCAAATTTTCAAAAATTTCCTAAAATTTACCAAAAATTTCAAAATAATCATAATACTGTCTAAATAAATTTTTATCACAAATAATCCACAATTTAAATTTTAATTGTATTTATAACTCAATTATACCCGGAAAGTATCAATCAATGCATGTACAATCATATTAATGTGAAAAAAATCAATATTCTCATGTATGTGCATGCCATATTTAGTTTAAGCATGATATGCATTTTCTAGTTTCTCAATAATTTCTCATAATATACTATTCTAGCCTTAAGATGGGTAACGGGATGTTACAACAATTATCCAACTATGTCCATTTACAAATAATGCTTAAAATTCATTAATAAGATTTTTTAAGACATATCTTAAAAGAAGATATTAGTCTCGTTTAACTACCATACATCATATAACTTAAGCATAACACAATACAATTAAAACTATGCTTAAATGTTGACAATGTTAAACATCACACACATTGTTCAAAATATCAAAAAGGTGATAGGCTGACACTCAAAAAGTCACTCTATATAAGGAATTCAAAAATATTATTAATTTTCATGCAAATTCACATAAAACAAATTTTAGTAAAACCTAACAACCTATCAAATTCTAAATTATGTTGTTACCTTAAGTTGGGATTTTCCACTATTCTACACAAAATTAGAAATTATAATATACCAATGTTTTATAAACACAAATATGGAATTTAAAATAGATAAATAGTAAAATAATCAATATAGAAAGTCCTAATAGATATATATTACTTTCATACAAGAGGCACTTTAAAATCCCTTAACAAAGTAAAATAATCGTGCAAATACCTCCAAAAACTTGTTAGAGGCATACAAATTTCTCTGTGGGTGCGTGTGCACTGCATGTGCTAGTCAAGTCTGCTATGGATGTGCCCTTGAGATAGTGGGCGTGTGACTCGCACGCACCCATCATCCTCTCCAAAAGTATTTACCACGTTTCTGTGAATTACTGCTCTGACATTCCCTCATTTCTTCTACTGGTTCCCCATGTTTCTTCTGCAATTGCCTCCCACATTGTGTCATCTGTTCCTCAACCATCACACTACCTTTGCTATTGCTCCTCAGGCTACCTTCTTGTAATCGTTGGTTGCCCCTTTAGTGGACTTCACCATGCTACAATGGGCTGACCAAGTGATGCCATCCATGGCATGGCCTGTGGCATCGTGAGCGAAGACTGGGTCACTAATCAGTGACACCCTCGTCGTTTGATGCTATAGATGGATGATAATCATCCATCTGATTTGTGAAACACAAGTAGTAAAATGCAACAGGCGAAAGCAGAAATAGGGAACCAAAAGTAAAACCAAAGCAAAGATTTTTAGATAACCACATTCAAGAATAAGTTAAGTTCTAGAAAAGAAGCATAAATTTGGAAGCCTAATTCATCAACTCCAGAACACAACTACATAGGAAGTAAATGCTCATAGAGGAAAAGTAATTTCTAGATGCAAAAACATATAGGTAAAAGATGAGTATATATGCTTTATTGGGCTTTTGATTTTCAAAAATCAAAACGCAAAGAGCAGTGTGGAACCAATTTCCATAAGTAGTCAAAACATTAGTTAAAGAAACAGGTAAAAGAGTGGCGTAATATGCAATATAATCGCAATCATACACAAAAACAATATCATAAAACCTTAATTTTTTTTATCAAAATCAACAACAATCAAACACTAATCCAAGTTAAACAATTAACATGGCTCTAAAACCAGTGTTGGAATCCAAACATGATCGAATCATGGACGTAGCAAATTTTTTTTTATAGATTCTTTGTGGATTCTAATAATTGAGTAACTTGAATAAAACACCAATACGAATCATAAGAAATCAAATGTCCAGCTTCTGATGGTATCTATAAAGGAATTTATCAAGACCCTTTTGAGAGGAAGGAATAGAGGTGCTAGCTTCTAAACGTTCATCCTATTAATAGAAAAATCATTAGGATTTTTAATTTTTATTAAAATTAAATTATTTAATTATAATTATTATTAAATTCTAATTCTAATTCTAATTAATTTAATATTAATAAAATCAAATATCATATATTTGTTCCGTAAAGTTTCTCAAACTTTATAATTTAGTTCATCTTAATTAAATTGATTTCTTTCACAAATTGCTCTTTAATATGTGACCTATTAGGTTCCTAATATGTTGGAAATTATTATAAATTCTAATTCTAATTTAGAATTAGAATCAAATAAATTAAAACTCCTTTTAATTTATCTATTGTTTTCCAATCAAACAATTTATAATCATAGGTCAAGATTGACATCTAGCAACATGTAACGACCACCCAAATATCAAGAATGTAAAAGTGGTTTGACTTAACCTGTGCATGTATAGTTATAATGTATAATTTAATCCTTTATTCATTAAATATTCCAATTAGATAGAGTATGGATATAGTGTCTAATCTTTGGATCCAATTATGTTCATTCTTGCTAATTCATAATTGATTTATAATTTAAATTTGAAAATGCCTTTTCAAATGTTAATTCACTCTGGCCAAAGAATTCCATAAATCACTACTAATCATGAACAATAGAATATTCTCTCTAATTACTTTAGAGTGATGAATTCTTTTGTTAGGTTATTCAACTATCTCTGTATGGTTCATACTGTATCCAATTACTACTGACTGAATTACCATGGGACGATTTATAAGTAACATCAAAACATATTAATTCTCACATGAGATACCTTGATAATCTCAAGTCTAAGGATTAATTATACAACCATCATTATCAGAAAATCCACAGACACATAAGTAATATTTCATTCTAGATTCTCATAGTCAGGTCAGTTCAGTGACATTCTCTAATAATCACCCACACATTAGTTTAAATATCTCCATACTTCAATTTATGAGATCAATTACTTTCTTTATAAAAAAACATAATATGTGCTAGTTTTACTGTTTCAACAATATCCTGTCTTGATGAAACTACAACTAGGAACATTTAGAAACAATATATAAATGTAAATTGAATATCACAATTATGATATCATCATAATTTCAATTACATAGTAATTATTCCAGGGATTTTACCTTTAGTATTAAAACATCAAATGTAATAAATTAATACATAAAGATAAAGAAAGACTTTTTTAATTAAAAAGAATTCCATACATTAATTTGCTTCTAGTTGATTGGTTGCAAGGGCATAAACTAACAATGACACTAGGGTTAGCATTACCATACATAAGCAAATACCATTGGAGGTTATGTCTAAAACTCACCTAATAGTGAAGAAAATTATTTCTTGAATATGTGTAACTTCCTACCCTCTAGCGCATGGAGCAATTTTATGTTCTCCTTATTTAAACTTAACCTTTCTTATTCTTTAATAAATAATCATCCTTGGTGTTGAATAATCCATTCTCGGGTAACCAAGATTGTCTTATGTGTTAAGATATATATTAAGATATCTTAATTAGTTTATTCTGAGTATTATTTGTAATTGGAAATCTTTGGTTATTTGTGGAATTTCTTTATAATGAATATTCTACCTTATGTTGAATTCATTGAAGATAAGGTTTACTTGGGACAAAATCCTATTAAAGAGAGGATTTAATTGGAATAATATCACCATATACTGATTAAGATAAGATGCAAATTTTTAGTGATTTTTGGACTCTTCTTGATAACCTATTTTAGTAATCATATCTATCTAAGGCGGTTGGATATTTTCAGTGATTATCAGCAAAATTTGATAACTGCATTTTCTATCTATTACATGATTTTTTTATGCTGTCTGGTTGTTGTTTTTGGTAGAATAACGTTCAGCACTTTTTGAGTGGTTGCAACTTTTTTGTTTATGACGGTTTAGTGATGAAATTTTTGTTCATTTGTTTGGTTTTTGTGGATGCTGTGCGTGGGATGATATAGTGACAATATCGAAGACTCACAATAGATTTCTTAGTGGACAAATTCCTATACTTTCTTGATGAAGCTCCATATTTAGGCGAGTTGTTTTCTATCTCAAGTGTTGTCCTTGCTTATATCTTTATTGTTTCAATCATTTGAGTTGTTTAATTATCATTTTTATTATTAAACATTGTTGCGAAAATCCTCTTGTTATTAGGAGTGAAAAATTTTCACTGGGATGTGAGAGCAAGTGGATAGTGTTAAGGGTTTAGTGGTATCGGCTCAGAACGAGTGGATAGTATCAAGGGTTTAGTGATGTCTGCCCAGTAAAGTCTTATATAAACTATTGTACTTTGACGATTAAGCTGGGTAAGGGCTCTACAAATGTAAAGTGTGTCGAACTGCATTACTAAATCTCGAGAGTTGATTTTAATATTTCATGTTTAATTTTTTTTGTTTATGCTAGAAAGTTAACAATTGTTGACACTGTTGCTTTATATTAAGTAACTGACAGATATAGTTCAATGCAACTGTGACAGAACTAGATTTTTATGAAACTACATCCTTTTGGATTTTCAATTGGTATCAATACGAGGTTCACCGAATCAAAACTTGGTACATCAAGTTAGTGTAGATCCGTGTTTCACAATTATAGCTACTAGAGAAAAGTCATTAATCACCAACCACCATTGCTAGATGGTTCAAATTATCTTGCATGGAAATCACAGATGAGAGTATTCATTTAGACATAAGGAAAAAAAATATGGAACTTGGTTTTAAATGGCTGGACATATCCAATGATGGCTAATGAAAAGGGAGAAGCAATACTTAAAGATCCATTTGAATGGATAAGGACAAAAGAAGAGGGAACGCTTGGAAATTCTCAAGCCATGCATGTCATCTTCAGTGCAATTGATGAAGGTCGCTTTGCTATGATTTCAACCTATGAATCGAAAAAAGAAGCATGGGACACTTTGCAAACAATACATGAGAGATGAAAATTTGTGATGCCTTTAAAGCTTCAAATATTGTCCGCTAGATTTGAAGAGCTAAAGATGGATGAAAGTGAAACTATTGGAGACTTCCATGAAAGACTGCATGAAATTGCAAATTAAGCACATCAACTTAGGAAAAAATATTCAAATTTGAAACTTGTCAAGAAGACATTAAGATCATTGCCTCCAAGATTCATATCGTAAATTACAGCCATCAAAGAAGCCCATGATATCAATGAGTTATCTTTGGATAAGGTAATTAGAATTCTATCTAACTTTGAGATGAATTTGTTGAGAGATAAGTGAGAGAAGAACAAAGGATTGATGTTGCAAGTTGAGGTCGAAAAAGCTACGCATAACTCAGAAGATGAATTCGATGAGAATGAGGATATGATGTTATTAACAAGAAATTTTAGCAAGTGGTTAAAGAATTTAAAGAAAGATAGACTCAAGTTTAAGCAAAATGGATGGATCTCATCAAATAATAATTTCAAACAGCAAGCTAAAACTAAAAAGGGGGAAAGAAAGTGGCAGAAAATTTAATGTCATAAATGTCAAGGTTTCAGACATGTGCAAGCAGAATGTGCTAACACTTTGAAAAAGCTCAAAGAGAAGACTTATATGATTACTTAGAGTAAGAATGAATTAGAAAGTGAATATGGTAGTGAAGACAAATTTATAAGTAATCATGCTTCGTTAATTTCTATATACAGTAGAAGTCTAATTACTTACTTAATAACAACTAGAGAAGAAATTGATGGGGAAAATAAAGTTAATCAATATAAAATTCTAAAAAAAATGTAGATGAATTAGTCCATTGTTCTAGTTTAGATTATGACAGTGATGATAGTGATTTAAAGTACAAAAAGGAGGATATTTGCAAAGCTTATGAGTAAATGTATGCAACATGGGTTGAAACGTGTAAGAAAAATGAGAAATTAAAGAAGGAAAATTCTACCATGAAGAATATCATTCAAGATCTTAAGAGGAAGTTGTTATCTACAATAGATGAGTTTCATAAAACAAAGTTGAAAGTGGTCAATACCGAAAAAAGTATAAGGTTGTTAAATGGAGGCATTGAAAATCTAAAAAAATTGCTAAAAATTGGTAAGATTAAAGGAGGCCTTCAAGGTATTGGTTATAAAGGTGAATATCATAAATTGAACGTTGAGAAAAATTGTGCATCCAGATCTATCAAAGGAGATAATTCAAAGAGGAATAGAAGATTTATACCTATATGTCACTTTTATGGAGTAAATGGATACATAAGGCTAAATTGTTACAAGTTATTACAAAGGATATTTCAAAGGGCTCCAATATGAAAATCTAGACACTGTCTGATGAATTTCTAGCATCAGCCTATGTTACCAAAACATACTTAGGTTAGAAAGTTCAATTACAAGCACTTATAGCTCTTAAATGCATGTAGGCTGCTTCACATAATGGTTGGTATTTTAACAGTCGGTGCTCACGTCTTATGACAGATGATAAAAGTTACTTGACGGATTATCAAAGTTATATAGATGGCCACATTACCTTTGTTGATGGAAAGAAGGATTCAGTTATTAGAAGAGGACCCTATATGTGGATGGACTGCCACACCTCAAGAATGTGCTTCATGTTAATAGGTTAAAAGCCAATTTGGTAAGTATAAGTCAACTTTGTGATGATGGATTATTGGTGAAATTCATGAATGATGAATGCAAGATATTAACCAAACAAGGAGAATGTTTGATAAGTGGCAGAAGATTAGAAGATAATTGTTATATATTGTAGGTCACTACTTCTTACAAATCGGCCTCATATAATGACAATATAAATCTTTGGCATCAAAAGCTTCACCACGTCAACTATGATCTAATTAACAAGTTGTGAAAATTCGAAGTAGTAAGAGGCTTGCTTATAATGAACAATGATGACAAGACATTGTGTAACGCTTATAGGTAAACAGACAAGAGTGCTACATAAAAAGGATAGATATGTTACTTCATCACGTATATTGGAAATATTTCATATGGATTTGGTTGGTCCAACATAACATGCTACATTGGTGGAATGAGATATTTTTTGACTTATGTTGATGATTATTCTAGACACACTTGGGTAACATTCTTAAAAGAAAAATCAGATGCATTTAAGGCTTTTAAAAGCCTATGTATGCAGGTTACAAATTTGAAAAATATGACAGTGTTGATAATATGATCAAATC
The DNA here is from genome assembly GCA_025531925.1 of Erythroxylum plowmanianum. Taxonomy (NCBI): domain Eukaryota; kingdom Viridiplantae; phylum Streptophyta; class Magnoliopsida; order Malpighiales; family Erythroxylaceae; genus Erythroxylum; species Erythroxylum plowmanianum. Next base: position 31,981,728 of record JANVCQ010000230.1, read on the forward strand.
ATGTAAGGGAATTTGAGAACGTAAGTTTCAACGAATTTTGTGAGAAATATGATATCATACAAGAATTTTTAGCATCTAAAACTCCACAATAAAATGAAGTTACAGAGAGGAAGAATATAACTATTTAAGAAATGGCCAAATCTATGTTAAATGGAAGAAAAACATTAATGAGGTATTGTGTTGAAGCAGTGAACTCGACATTCTACACATGTAATAGAGTTCATCTTATAAACATCTTGAATAAGACATCCTATCAACTTTGGAAGGAAAAGAAACCAGATGTTAGCTACTTTCATGTATTTGATAGTATGTGCTACATTATTAGAGATCCAGAACATCTTGGGAAATTTGAAAGAAAGAGTGATGAAGGCGTCTTTCTTAGATATTTGATCCATAGTAAGGCATACCGAATATTCAACCAAAGAACCAAGATAGTGATGGAATCCATAAATGTTATAGTAGATGATGCACATCAGTTAATTAATAAAGTGGTCGAGAAAAATTCTTCAAAACTAGCCTTATGAACTACCACAAAGTTGCAAAGAAGCAAGAATAATAAACTACCCAAATTTGCAACTAACTGTTGCTAGTGAAGAAACTATTCAGACAAAGTATAAGTTGGTTGCTTCAGAAGAAGAAACAACTAGGGACCTGATGCTAAAATAATTCTTTTGAATAATGGAAACTTAAGGAAAGATTATTTAAACAAGGATCCACCATCACAAATCATAAGAAGTCATCCTATTGAGAATGTAATTGGAGAACTCAGTGATAGAAGGAAACTAAGAGAGACAAAAAGGATAGATTATTAGGAACTTGTGGGACTTTTATGTTACACTTCTTCATTTGAACCTAAAAATGTGAAAGAAGCCTTACAAGAAAAATTCTGGATAACATCTATGCAAGAAGAATTAACACAATTTGTTCACAATGATTTTTGAAAATTGGTGGCAAAGCCATCGGATTTGAATGTGATCAGAACAAAATGGGTATTTCATAACAAAACCGATAATAAGGGCAATGTGACTGGAAATAAGGCAAGGTTAGTGGCTTAAGGTTATTCTCATATTGAAGGCATTGATTACAACAAAACTTTTGCACTAGTGGCAAGACTTGAGTTAATTAGAATACTTTTGGCTATAGCTTGCGTGAAAAGGTTTAAACTCTACCAAATGGATGTGAAGAGTGCATTTTTGAATGGTTTAAAAAAGAAGAGGTATACATTGAGCAACCAAAGGGTTTTATTGATCCAACATATGTTGATCACATTTTCAAGCTAAAGAAAGCTCTTTATGGTCTCAAACAAACACTGAGGGCTTGGTATGAAAGACTCACTCAATATCTAATCAATCAAGCCTATAAACGAGGTAGTGTTCATAAGACTTTATTTCTTAAAAAATTCAAATCTAATTTGATTATTGCACAAATTTATATTAATGATATTGTGTTTAGTTCCACTTATCCAAAGATGGTGGACAAGTTATGGAGCTGATGATACATGAATTTGAGATGAGCATGGTAGGTGAACTAAATTTATTTTTGGGTTTACAAATTAAACAATTGAAGGATGGAATCTTCATATAACAAACTAAATATGCAAAGAATTTAGTGAAGAAGTTTGGCCTTGAGAATACACAGCATGCTAGAACTCTTATAAGTGTATCTATGAAGTTAAACAAAGATGAACATGGAAAAAGTGTTGATATAAGCTTATTTAAAAGCATTATTAGAAGCCTACTTTATTTAACAGCAAGTAGACCAAATATCCATTCTAGCGTTGGGGTATGTGCTCCTTGTCAATCCAACCCAAAAATGTCACACCGGTAAAGAGGATTATCAAGGATGTTAGTGGTACTTCCGATTTTAGGCTATGATATTTATGTGATTCTACCTCCTATTTAGTTGGCAATGCGAATTAGATCAGGAATTTAGACAACCCAAAAGGCACATCAGGGGGTTATTTCTTTATAGGTAATAATTTGCTTTGATGGTACAGTAAGAAGCAAAACTGCATCTCCTTGCTAGCTGTAGAAGTATAATATATTGCAGCAGGTAGTTATTGCTCGCAACTGTTATGGATGAAACAAATGTTAGAGGATTATGGAATTGATCAAGATATTTTGACTGTTATGAGTGATAACAAGAGTGCTATAAACATCTCAAAAAACTTGATTCAACTTTCGAGAACTAAATACATCGACTTGAATTATCACTTTATCTGAGAGCTTGTAGAGACCAAAGTTGTAGTTCTTTTATATGTAACAATTGAGAAGCAACTGGCTGACATTTTTATGAAACCTCTTAATTCGATTAAGTTTGAATTTCTTTAAGGGGCTTTGGGGTTATGTTCTCTACATTTTTAATATAATGTAGCTTATTTTTATGTTAAAAAGGGAAAATTAGAAAAGCATAAATCCCTAATTTTTAGTTCTTCACATTAGTAATTTAACCTTTCGATCTCTAAACATACATTTGAGATGGCTTTTTTTTCATCTTTCAAAAGTAACAAGAGTAACTAATATGACCATGTACCATAATAATTGCACAAAACAGATGAATGATAGTTGTTATAATTTTTGTCACTTACCAGGTTCTTGCTATTTTGGTTATAGCTACTGCCGGATTTAACAAAGAAGTTTTTGTATGGCATGATATTGTTATTTTCATTATTTCTTATTCCAGCCTTATAAAAAACACATTTACCACTCCCAAATAATGCATCAAAATTGTTCCTTCCATTAACAAAATTAGCAAGATCTTTTTCAAGAGAAACATTTTTCTTAGCACATTTTTTTCAAGTTTTAAAGTAGTAACTTTCTCTTCTAATTATTTTATATTAACAAAATCAGTTTCAAGTAATGAGTTTTCTAACTGAATTATTTTTTGTTCCAAACATTCTTTTTCAGAAACTGCTTAATTATTATCATTTTCAAGAGAAGTGACTTTAGAGAACAAATCTTTATTTTATGATTATAATAATTTAATCTTATTCATTGAAGATTCATCATTATTTTTTGACTTCTCGACCTTTTTGAAATACTGCACTGTTAATTTTTTGTATTGATCATAAAAGTCATGATATGTATCTCTCAATTCATCAATTTCAATATCAAAATCAGATCAATATACCTGATCATCTCCTAATTCAGCTATAAGGCACACATTGTTGGCTTCCTCAGGTTCTTCTTCTTCAAAGTTATCAAAATCTTCATCTGACCAAGCTGTATTTATAGTATGCTTTTTGGGTTTTTTGTTTTTTGTCTTCTCCTTTTGAAGAAGATGACATTATGGTCTTATGTCTCCAAGTTTCTTATAGTGATAGCATATGGTTTGATTATTTTTCCTATCACTATTACCATTGCTGCCTTTTGATAGGAACCTATTGTTTCCAGTTTTCTAGCTTCCTTCTCTTTTCTTCATAAGCTTCTTTTTGTAGAAGCAAGTATATTTTCTGACCATGAAGTTGAATTCGTCATCTCCATCTATTTGTAAGTCGATATCATTTTCATCATCATTTGATGGATTTGATTCGTCAATTGCTTTTAGTGTTATTCCTCTTCTGTATAAGGATCCTTCATCTCGCCTAAGCTTAGCTTCACGAATCATTGAGTTTCCTCTTAACCAATCAAATGAGATTGTATCAAAATCTTTTGCGGTTTCTAGAGTTGTCACTTTATGTCTTCATTCATTTGGTAATGATATTATAATTTTTGTTACCAGTTTGTCATTTGGATATATCTTGCCCAAGTTTTTTAAGGCAGTGATGGCGTTACTGAAACGTCTGAAGAATTCATCAATTTTTTCTCCTTGTTTCATGAAAATAGTCTCTTATTGATGTATTAAAAGACTTGTTTCTTTACCTCATTTGTTCTTTCAAAAGTAACTTAAAGCTTGTCCCACATTTCTTTTGCTATAGAACAATAGGATATCTTTTTGTACTCTTCGAGAGATAATGCACAAAGCATATCATGTCTTGCTTTGGCATTCAGTTGTGCATTTCTTCTATCGACATCAATCAACACTTATACGTTGTTAGTAGTAGGACCTGTAGCTCCAACTTTGATAGCTTGCTAGATTTCCATATCCACCGATTGAAGATAGATTATCATTCTCTCTTTCCAATAGGAGTAGTTATTTCCATTAAAACAACAAGGCTTTGAGACGGATTATACTTCTATCATGTGTTATAAAACATAATAAATGTGAAACCAAGCTCTGATACCAAATGATAAAGCAAACACATGCAAAAGAGGGGGGTTGAATTATGTGTAAAAAAGTTTGCAAGGTATTTTAAATCTTTAAAATCCTTTTTAAACAAAATGAGTTAATAAGTAAGGTCATATTAGACTTTGATAGGAACCTGTTAATGTTTAAAAAGAAAGGATCCTGTTAGTTATTTAAAATATGAAAGAAGTCTATTAATCAAAAGGATCCTATTCATGCTAAAAAAGAAAGGGGCTTATCAATCGATAAAAGCCTGCTAGAGCTCGAATAGAAACAAATCTGTTAATCGGCAGGAGCCTATTGACATTTAAAGTCAAAAGAACCTCTTGCTTTATAGAAACAAAAGCAGCCTATTGAAAAACTAAAAGAGCCTCTTAAAAACACAAACTTATAATGCAAAAATTTAAAAATTAGGATGAGAGAAAGAATGACACAGTAGATTTATACTGGTTCAGCTAACAATCAAGCTTACGTCTAATCCCCAAGCATCTAACTTGAGTATTTCACTATAAGAATCTGAATATTAAATTGGACGAGCCTCTCTAAACTCACAAGTACATATTTTTCAAGATTCTTTAACCTTCCACACTCGAAGTGTATAATAAGCTCCTAAAATCTCATAGAAAAAATGTAAAATTAAAAATAAATTCTTAAATATTAATTTCTCTCTTGATAGAGTGGTTTCACTTTTTAAGACACAATAAGAATGATATGACTCCCAAGAATATAGATGCTACTCAAATGTTTTGAAAGTTTGTATATGATCATTACTTTAGAAGTGTTGTTGCTCTTCTTTAAATAGTCAATTTCTTTAACTAGCCGTTGCTTCATCTTAATTCTAAGTAGAATTTGGATTTTCAATATCATCTCTACTGGAACAAAATTTTTTGGAACTAATTGATCGAAAGGGTATGATCCTCCAAGATGTTACTAAGGAAATTTTACTAAGAAGGTTCCTGCAAGAAAAGAAGTAACTTTCCTATGATTTTATTCCTTGAAAAAGATACCGTTATCTATATAAGGAAATAAATCCAATTTGAATTTTGAAATATTATATAGTTATCATCAAATTTGTTAAATATAAACCTTGAGCTAACAAGGGGAGTGTCCAATTATCTTATTAAAGGGGTGTTCCTATATTTTACAAATAGTGCTAAAAAGCAGGATTTTATTAATATATATATTAAGATATCTTAATTAGTTTATTTTAAGCATTATTTGTAATTGGAAGTCTTTGGTTATTTGTGGAATTTCTTTATGAAGACTATTCTACGTTATGTGGAATTCTTTGAAGATAAGGTTTACTTAGGATAAAATCCTAGTCAAGATATGATTTAATTGGAATAAAATCATCATATCTTTAAGATACGATGCAGAATTTTGGTGATTTTCAGACTCTTCTTAATAGCCTATTTCAGTAATCATATCTATCTAAGGTAGTTGAATATTTTTTGGTGATTATAATTCAGATTGGGTAGCTGTGTTTTCTATTTGTTACGTGATTTTTTAAGGTTGTCTAGTTGTTATTTTTGGTGGAAAAAATTCAACAATGTTTGAGTGGTTACAACTCTTTTGTTTATAACGTTTCAGTGATGAGATGTTTGTTCGATTGTTAAGTCTTCAAGGTTGCTATACATGGGATGCTATAATGATAATATCTCACAGTGAATTTCTTGATAGACACCTTCCTATACTTTCGTTGATGAAGTTGTATATTTAGGAGAGTTGTTTTTTTTAATCTCAAGTGTTGTCGTTGTTTATGCCTTTATTGTTTTAATCACTTGAGTTGTTCAATTATCATCTTTATTATTAAACATTGATGTCAAAATCCTCTATTGAGGTTAGCATGAGGTGGTCATATTATTGGGAGTGAAAAATTTCACGAGGTATGAGAACGAGTAAATAGTGTCAAGGGTTGAGTGGTATTAGCTCAATAAAGCCTTGTCTAAACATACTGTTTTTCGGTGAAAGTGATTAAGGTAGGTGAGGACTCCGTAGACATAGGCAAGGTGTATCAAATTACGTTACCAAATCTTGGGTGTTGATTTCTATTTATTGTTTTGTAGGCTTTACAATTTATAGCCTTCAAAATATCGCAAGTGCACAGGTCATGATTTGTAGTATGTGTAGGGTCGATCCACGAGGAAGGTGAACTAATGTAGTCCTATGTTATCTAAGGATCAGAAAAATTAATAAAATGAAAATAAAAATTGCTAAGAAAAGTAAATACAGGAAAGTGGTTATTAAGAAATTAATTTGTAAAATTAATACAAAAGAAATTGAAATTGAGCAACACAAAATTAACAAAGGGAATTAACTAAGAAGAGATACCAAATTATAAGAGAGGGGATTTTCCCTATCATCAATGCTAATCTAGTCAATTATGTGTTATTGTATTGTCGGTTCTAGACTATCGTAGGGTGGATTAATCTCTCTCAAGTTATAATCATTGAACCCTAAATCATAAACCCTAAGTGAATTATGGAATTTGCAATCTCTCAATTAACAAAAGAACTAAAACTCTAATTAGATCTTATGCCCTCTAATAAACTACTGGATCTCACACAGGATCTCTCTTCATATAATAATCAATATGATTATTCATGTGGTCTATTGGATCACTTAACTCTCATTAATCTAACCTAATCATTTTTATCCGATTCACCCTCTCATTTTATTATCAAAATATGCAAATACCGCAATTAATCACAACACTCAATCATAATAACTCATAAATAACTATATTACCATTAAATCAAGTTCAAATCTTGAAGGAAAAGTTAGAACATCAACAACAATCCAAGATTCATCATCATACAATCCATTATTATCTCAAACATTAAATGAATGAAAATAAAGATAGAAAGGAGAAAGAACTTGGATCAGATAACCTAGTAAGGCAGCAACGTCAAAAGACTGGCTTCCTCTCTCCTCTGCTTCCTCTTCTCTCTCTTCTTATTCTCTTCCTTGAAACTTTCCCAAATTGGAAGAAGTAGAGGCTCCCCTTCTGCCTCCTTCTTTTTCTCTTTATATTCTTTTCTAATTAAGGCAAATGTAGGGCTTTCCCTATGCCTAAAAGGTCCAAAATATTCTTAAAAATGAAGTTCGAAAAGTCTGATCACACAGTCTATCTCGCAGGCTACGATCGTGGTCCCCTATTTGACCTTATGTCACGATACTGGCCATGATCGTGGCCAGTATTGTGGCCCCCTGTTTGAACTTATGTCATAATACTGGCCACAATTGTGGCTAGCCACAATTCTATCTCGATCATGGTAGATTGGCCATGATCTTGGCCATCTGTTTGTTTCGAATCTCCTTTAAAACTCCTTCATTCTTCAATATAAGCCCTAAAATACTAGTAAACTCATCAAGGCACCTCAAATATACAACATTAAAGCTTAAAAGCATGCTCTAACCTATAAAACACGTAGAACACAAATTTAACTAACAAACACAACTCTCACCTAAACAAACGCTAATCAATTAAATTTAACCACTAAATACACCCTAAACTACCCACAAAATATGATGCAATCTATAATTATCAACATTCTTATATTTAAAATTTTGCTTGTCCTCAAGCAAAAAAATAAAAAAAAAAACAAAAACACACTAGAGCACAACATAAACAAATGCATTAATGAGGCAATGGCATCAAACTTCAAGAATCAAATTTAACTTCGAACACTATCCCTTAAGTTGTTCTAAGTTGTGAAATCCGTGTCTAAGTATCTTGAACTAAATATACAACTAATCCAAACCTTAATGTTAAGTTTATTAACCCCTATCACCTGCACACATACATTGATAATTATTTGGTCAATAAAAAATGTAACTATCCCTGAATATGTTTTCATGAAAATTCAAGTTGTTCATAAAGATCAATAGGTTTTGTTTCACAAAACATTGTGTTTCTTAATTTTATATGCACGAACCTGGCCTTTTATGTGAAGGCAAACATTGTGATGAATTTTGATTTGCTTACTCAACTAGGTCTTGTTTTTATTAAGCGGCTTGGTTGGAATGTCATCACAGCCTTTTCATGCGAAGGTACATATTTATGATGTGTGTCGATTTGGTTACTTAGCTATATCACAATCTCAACTGGCTACTGGCTCTATTTATAACCTGAAGGCTAGTGGAATAGTTATTAGTTTATGATTTACACTTTTTTTTTACCTATCTCATTTCTTAAGCTAGTAATTCTCATGAAAAGGTAGTAATGATGCTACTTATTCGATTAGCCTGAAATTATAAATGAATGTGAAAAATTCCTAAGGTGAATAAACTAACATCGTATCCTAATTAACTTGCATATTTAACCAAAGTAACCGAGGTCACTAATTTCAGAAGCTCTACACAACCTGCAAGACTATGTTCAAAGTTAAGTTGATTTTGTTAAGTCTTAGCCATTGACACATTCACACAATCATATAATGCACCCTAAAACAAACTAACATGCAAAATTCAAATTCAAAATAAAAGCATATATGCATACAACATAAGCCTCCCCGCACTTGGACAACACTTTGTTCTCAGTGTGAGAAGAACAACCAAAAACACATAAGGTGGGAATAAACGTAACATAAAATAATATGAAAACATAAGAACAACATAAAGACAAAATTGAAAATAGAAAGGGTTAGAACACAAAACCGTTAAAGTGATTGAGGTGGCGATGGTGTTGGAGTTGGAAGTTAAATGCTTTAAGCCTATTTTCCTATCTTATACTTGATTCAAAGAGAGAAACAAAGTTATCAATCCTCAATCATTCCAAATCATGAAAATTTATTTGTCCAAATTTTTTAAAAAATCTAACTACTAAACATGCTAATTTAGGGTCATTTGCTTGACCGTGCATCCTTAGAAACTCAGCTAGGATCAATTATGAGCGACTTGCTTCCACCGTTCTCGTTCAACATCAGTTTCGTAGCTTGTCGGTAAGTTATATGTTGGAAGATAATTAAAAGGACATAATCTATCAAAGTAAGGAAACCTAATAAGCTCAATAATGTGCTTTCCAGCGACAAATTGTCAACAAAATAGGAAATAATGAAACTCCCTGAATTTTCCATTGAATCCAACAGTTTGTTCAGTAAGAAGGTGAATTGTTTGTTTTCTTCCTCAATCACTTTCGTCTCCTCTACTTCTTCCATTTCGTGAACAGAGGCGTCTATACCTTTTTGAACCTCTATTGCTACTATCATCTGTTTGTCTTGCTCTTGCTCCTTTAAAGATGTGAATACATCAATTTGCACAAATGATATGCTTAATGGGCACAGAGGAGGAGAAACATAAGGAGGGTCTTCATTCTTTTCTTCATCCTTTTTAAGCTTTTCTTGTTCATCATTTTGGTATTCTAGTGGTTCTTCTAGTTTTTTCCCACTCCCAAGTGTGATAGCCTTAACTTCCTTTTTTGGATATACTTCCATATTTCTCGAAAGACTTCCTACACATCTTGTAGATAACGCATTGACAAGTTGTTCCACTTCAACTCCAAGTAGAGGATAAAAAAGGCATGAGTCATAGTTACTTGGGCAATTTGCCTTTCTAACCTCTTCTGGGCCTCATCCATACTCACGAGCTTATCCATGATCTTGTCCAGTTTGGTATTATAATCATTGTATTCATGATGTTGAAATCTATGTGACTTTTGATTTCTAGACTGAATACCAACATTGTTAGACCAATGAAAATTTGGATGGTTCTGCCACCCAAAATTGTATGTGTTTGCATAAGGATTGTTATCTCCCTGACCAACTGGTGCTCTATTAAAGTTAAAAACCTCCACATTCTTGTTTTCCCTAAGAAAAAATGAATTGTGATATAACTATCTTGTCCACATAAATCACCGTTGTGTTGAATTACTTTGAATGGAGAGGAAAAGGTGGTTTTAAGGCTATTCAATTGCTTGGTTAGGTTTTTGATCTCAACCTGCAATGTTGTTATTGAATTTATAGTAATCATTCCTTTTGGATCTTGAAAGGCTAGCTGCTGTCTACTTCGTTTTAATGTCTAAAGATAAGTAATGTACGCCATCTCTTCTAACAGATCATGTGTTACTTTAACTGTTTTCCTTATGAATGATCCTCCAGTAGCTGCATCTATGGTGCCCCTCATGGGTGGATTAACTTCATTATAAAAGGTTTGTAAAAGGAATTCATTAGATGTGCTATGACGATGATAACTCCTTTGTAACTCCTTATAATACCCCCACATTTCATATAAAGACTCCCCACCATTTTGCTGGAAATTGATAATTTGGTTTATTAGTCTTGTTGTCTTGTTTTGATGGAAGTACTTATCTAAAAAAGATCACACCAGTTACTCCTAAGTTATAACATTGGCTGGTTTGAGAGAATTCAACCAAGCGTTCACTCTATCCCTAAGTGTAAAGAGAAAGAGCCTCATCCTAACAACATCTTTTGACATCCCAATATATCAAAAGGTGTCACTCTAAAAAATTATCCAAATGGGCATTAAGATCCTCATTGGTGTTGAATGCAAAACACATTACTAGTTTTATGCTCAAAACTGCAAGTATACAGATCGTATTTGTAGTTGGAAGCGGATATCGATCCTACGAGGATTATGCTTAGGCACCACTTAATTCAGGTTGTTTTTGTTTAAGAAATCGTTTCACTTGAATTAAAAAAAATAAAATAAAGACAAATTAAAAGTAACAGGAAGCAACACAACCCAAACCAAAATCATGAAATAAGACTTGGAGAAAAATCAAGATTAAACATTAAGACTTGTCATTATTCCTATTTGCTCCTTTATAATTGATTCAATTTATGCTTAACCCAAGATTTCCTAAAATTGTAGATACCCTCTCTCAAGATGTAACTAAATGTCACTAGTAAAATAAATTAGAATTAACTTTGGGATCTCTCAATGTGCAAAGTCTTTCCTAAGCATTGAACTAGATATAAAGCTATCTTATAGGCAGTGTATTGATCTATTGAAATCAGTTCCTAATAAATCAATTACTTGTTATTGACTCTCTCGATTTATTGCAATATTTAAGCATAATAAATGACATAAACATATATATCATTAAATCGATAACCAAAGGTTCACAAATAGTTCAAACAACAAACCCTAAAATTTGTTTTAACCAATCATAATATCTATAACATCCCAACAATCAAATAATCCATGATAATCATGCTATAAGAGAAACAAATTGAAATAAAACTGGACGGGGCAGGTCCTCCTCTTCTTTGCCCGAATCTGGTAAATTTGGATGACGGGGTTGCTATTTTCCCAATCGGGAATGAAACCTTGAATATCCACATATCTCTAAGCTCTAGCTCTATCTTTTGGCTCCAGGAAGCAAGTTTTTTAGACTCTTCGATGGCTCTCGGAATTCTTTTCTTTATAAAGTCAGAAGAAAAAAAAAACAAAAACAAAAAACCTACGTGTCCCTTCGACTTGTATTTCCCACAATCGTGGGAATTATACTTGTGCTTCCCACAATCATGGGTTATCTTGACATAAACTTTCTCCCTAGATTTCCCACGATTATGGGAAACATACCCTTTTTAGTAGTCATAGGTTTTCGTTTTTTAACAGCTCCACTTCTTATCT
>JANVCQ010000230.1:31993647-32010138 GCA_025531925.1 Erythroxylum plowmanianum
CAAGTTACATCTTGCTTCCATCTTTCAATTGCTACTTCCATCTTATTGTTTCTTCAATTTTCCACAAGAAAAACCTACCCTTACCTCCTTCAAGATGATGATCATGTGATGCTTGGTAGCTAGGGCTAAGTGTTTTTTTTAAGAATTGAAGCTAAACCAAGTATGTTATGCTTTAAATGTTATAGGTATTGTTAAAATGAAACTAGAATGATGAGAAATGTGGGATTGATCACTTGATTATGTGAGTTGTATGCGTGTGACGTGGATGGTGAAAAATATATGTAAATTTCATGTTTTTGTAATTGTGAATGATTTGTCATAGAGTTGTTTTAGAAATTGGATGATCCATGTAATGGTGTTAGGATGGTGTAGAAAATCAATTATGAATGGGAAAATGTATGTGTTTTGTTTTTGGTTAATGATCAATATAGATCATGAATTGATTTGTGAATGTTTTGGAATTAAAATGGAGCTGAGAATGAGGAGTGATATGGTAGAAAAGGTGAACTTGGTATGAGTTGTGTTAGGGTAAGATTTGGAAACAAAATTTGGTAGTTAAGCTGGAAAATATTACAGCAACATGATCTTTGAGTATGTTTCAATCTTATAGCCATAACTTCTTCTATAGTTGTTCAATTGAGATGATTCTTAGTTTGGATTAAACTAGAGACATAAAGATACATTTCTTATGAAGACATAAAATATAAATTCTGTCTTTAATAGTCGCAAATTTTGACATGAAATTAGGAACTAGGTGTAGAAAAATTTGTGGATGAATGTTTATATTGTGTTATGTTTTGAGTGTATGAGAATGTGTAATATTTTAGGTGTTTATAATCAAGTGGGGAATATTCAATGTGCATGGATGATATTGAGTTGAAATTGGGTATATTTGAAGAATTTATCCACTTGAGATGATGAATCAAATGAGTTAAGAATTGAGATTGAATGAAATCTAGTTAGTGTTTGAATGGTAATAGAGTGATAATTTCATTAGAAGAGGTGAATTTGGGAAGATTATGAGTGGAAGTGAGGCTAGAATGGGTGTAAGATCCATTGGAGGGGTTTTGGAGAAGGAGAATTGAGTAGACCTGAAGGTTGCACGATCAGGCCGTGTAAATTGACATGACTGTGAGTTTTGGATGCAAAAACACTACCAGACTCGAAAAAAACATAGGCTACCCGTGTGAATTCACACGGCCATGTGTTTTGGAAAATATATAATTTTGGGGTCTTCACAAAAGTTGTAAATCGAGAAGTCCTCTTAGAAACCGTTCAAAGATTACATTTGATCTGAGATCTACAGTAAAAGTTATGGCATTTTTCCCAAGAGATGTTTGTTTATGAATGATTGACTTATCAATGTTGTACAATGAGATGTTTAGGCTTGTTAGTGATATGAAAGAAACCCAATTGAATTAGGATTGAGTTATTAACATAAGGAGAGTGCTCTAGGTGCTAGGGAATGATTCAAAGATCTTGATAATTGGTTATGAGACATTTATTAAAGATATACAGCTGGGAATGTCATTGAACATGCATTGTACATATTTAATATACATATGTGTTCATCAATAGAAACTTATACAATTGTGAAAAATTATGATATGTGTATATTTTGCATGCTAATCTGGACCATACTATAAGTTGACCTAGATGGCCTCATTTCATTGTTTGTTTTGTTTTGAATTTTCATGTTGATTGACTACTGAATGATCATATGAATGTGATTGATTGTGTTGATTTCCAGACAGGAGGTCCAATGATGGTAAGGTATGAATGAGATATTGAAGTGCTCCTTGTATGTGAATTTGATGAAATACGCGATACATGACTCAATTGTTAAATGTCGGACCTAGTTCTGAAGAAAAATGTGAGTATGTATGGTAATGAAAAAGTGATACTCAACTTAAATGTTGAATGTCAGACTTAGATCTGATGAAATGTGTAATCTGAAAGAAAGTGACTGATTAAGTATATGTGATTCATGCATTCCATTACATAAATGCATGAAAGATAAGGCAGTTGAGACCAAAGTAGTCACTGAAAAAGAACTTAAAGCTTAAAATGTGAAAAAAGAGCCTCGAGCTCAAAAAGTGATTAAGAGCTAAAGTTTTATTATGTAAAATGAGTCTGGTATATCTAACAAATACAACACAGTTATTAATGAGCCCGATATCCATAATAGATACGGGGCAACTATTAATGAGCCTGGTATTCACGATAGATACGGGACAGTTATTGACACTCATTCACAACAAAGTAATAAATGAAAATGAGTCTCACGTGCATTGCATATAAAATTGATATGTATGTTTCAAATGAACAAAATGAACTGTGTAACTACTCTGAATGTGAATTGTGAAATAAGTGATCAAAATGATATGTGATGCTGTTTGATTATGATTGAAATAATGTGAATTAGGTGATTGTATATTCTGTATGTATTTAATGATTGAGTGAGCCATCGAGGATGGTCACTCACTGAGTTTGCAAAACTCACCCAAAATTTGCAATTATTTTTCAGGCTCAAAAGAGTACCTCATTAGGTAAACGGGAGTATGCCTACTGCATTTAAGTAAGAGGTAGAGATCAGGATCAGTTTGCGTTTGCATTGTATTTCTTTATTTTTATACCAAATTAAATCTCTCACAATTACTGTATTTTATGTATTTAAATATATTTGTTGTGTATAACTTTCCAATCGGAAATGTTTTGGAAAAAAGATTGATCAAAGTGTAATAAATAATTGTGATTTCGAATTTTATGAAATAAAAGTATGGGCCTAAATGGCTATTGAAATTCTGATTATTGTATTTCTGCAATTGAAAATGTTTCTGAATAAAAACGGGCCTAAATTTTTTATTACTGATTTTCACGTACGCGTGTAAAAAAAATGCACTGAATTTTGTGTGTCTGAGTATCAGAATGAGTATGTTAGCACACCATCCTCGTGGGCCACAGACTCAAATATCACTCAGGATGTCGGGTACATGTCTTGCGAAAGTGGCGTGTTACATTGGTTGGTATTAGATTCCAGAATTACTGTCTTATATAGGCATTTTCTGAAATATGTATCAAGGTACATATATTTTTGTCATGTCATAGCAGGCAGTAATAACTAATCCCCAGTTTGAGTTGCATTTATATAAGTCACACGCATGATCCTGTGTTAAGAGTTTGAGCTGTTAAAAGCACTGAGAAGAATGATGATCTTTCATGATGTGAGAAGAGGAAGGCTGAAGGATATCTAGAAATAAGACATAGTATATGGTTTAATATAACAGATAAAGATTCAACGCATTTATATCGGTGAATGTATTATTATTAAATATGACATCAATATTGTGTTTTGGTGATATGTCCTTGAATGCGATATAGACGTGAATACACTGTCATGGATTGTTTGAGGAGAAATAAGGATATAAGTAGAAATGATGTGATTAAAGAGTACAAGTCAAGTTGAAAGTGACCTTGAGAGGTTAAACTTAGACTTGAAATGATTGTTCGAAAATTGTGACAAGAGTTATAATCCCCCATAAGCATATATTAGTGGAATTGATATCAACATTGCGTGATGATTTTTATACAGTTATAATTTTGAATTGATTGAATCGATATATATGGAAGATAAAATAAATGACAATAGGAAGATAGGACAGAAATGAGAAAAGTATAAAAAGGGAATGAAGTAGACATAATTGACTTTACTAGATATGAATGGTGTGTAGTAAGGAGAAAGTTAGAAATGCATATAAGAGAGGATTTCATGGACGCATGAGATTAAGAAAAAGATGAGGAATCAAATGGGAATTGTGAATGCACTCCATATGGTAGTTGAATTATTATAAAATGATGTAACACTAAAAGAGTTAAATTATGGAAAATTGAGGCAAAGTTGATGTTGGCATATGTTGATGCATGGAAAACTCGATCGTGGCAAGGATAAAGAGAGAAATATTGTCTAGGATCATTTGAGATCAAAGTATTACTATTGTAAGATAATTGGTGATCTATCAGAAATAAATCTTTAAATATAATGGGATGACCTTGATGATACACACCTAAGCATATGCGATCACGTCAACTATACCACTGAGTTTTGATACATAAAACAATATGATCGTGTAAGAAAGGGTCAAAATTGTTCTTTTTAAGGGAATAAGAATAATCGATAAGTGATGACTAAGATAGTTGATTGATAAGGATTATATGAGCAGTATCAATGATAGTAGCAAGAAATTTTCTTTCAAAGAAGAATTTTCCTAAATTATGTTAAGTTGATCAAATGATTTAGTTTAAGAGTGATCAATGAAGAAATAAATCATAAATGAATATGTAATGAATAAAAAAAAAATTTTGGAGTCATGTCCCTATCAGAGACTCAAGCATAAAAGGTAGAATATGTTACTGAGAGTGTATGCATTTTGTTTGATGTGAAGTGTTCAACTATATGATTGGGTTACTGACTTTAAGGAGACATTATTACTAATGTGAGGAGGATTTAGGTCCACATTATATTCTATGTAAATATGTTGGAGAGACACAAATTATATATAATGAATATGTTACCAACACAAGAAGTTACAATTGCAAATAAATTAAAATGTGTGGAGAAACTAGAATGAATGAACAGACATTAGAATAAGTCAATATGAAATTAGAGGAAATTGAATGAAGGGAGAAAATCATTCGAGAAAAGAAGCCAATTGGGAGGCTAAAAATAATATGTGATAGTATTAACTCATTTGAGGAATTAATGATTGAACCCAAGTTTCTAATATAAATTGGTGACATTTGCATCATTTTTATTACACTTATTGGCTCTTATTTTTGGATTTCATGCTTAATTTGACTCTTAAGTGTTTGCCTTTATTTTATGTAGTTTGAGAGTAAAATTGTCACAAATAATTAGTAATTGCACTAAATTAATTTTCTAGAACAATTGGTACTGCAAACTACCATTTTTTTAATTGCAGAAGACTTAAAAAGTAGAGATAAGGAGTGAAGGCTGAAGATGATAAGTCTACAAGTCAACAGGGTAATAGGAAAGTTCGCCATGGAAATGTTGATGTTTCACCGCGGCGAAGTATGAAGAACTCATGCAGAAACTCTCCGGGAAAAGTTTGCCACAGCAAAGGAATGTGTTTATGCCCTAGTGAAAGTTGAAAATGAAGTTAATAAACTTTTGACAAAAGTTCACCGTGGCAAAACCTTCGAACTGGCATGACCTGGACCATTTTCGACAAAATAACCCACTGTACAACCCGATCCATCAATCCGATTCATGAAACTTACCTAATTTAGGTTAAGTGGGAGAAGTAAAAAAGAAGAGGTTGACACACTCAAAACATCAACACTTTTCTCTTATCTCAACACCTTCATTCTCTCACAATCTTTCGTCCATTTTTCCACCGTCGGTTGCTAGTATAGGTATCTCTAGTGGGTTCTTGGTGGTGAAGTCTCTTGGACCTATACTTGGGTAGACCTTCCAATCCTTTTCAACATGTAGCAATGGCTTAAGTTCAACGGGCTTAAAAGTGGAGTGGCTTAATCCATGTTTAGCTATGATTTATAAACTCCTAGGATTAGGATTTGTGATTTGTAGTTAAACATTCTTGATTAGAGTTTAATCAAGTGTTGGATATTCATTATGTTGTGGGATTTGTTAATGTAGAACTTGGAGCTTTAATATATAAAGTCTCATATATGTCAATTTGTGATCTTGTTGAATCTCTTTTATCTTGCATAGTTGTGTTTGATATTGAGTTGATTTAAGGTCCCAAAATGACTTGTTGCATTGACTTAATCACCACACACACTAAGGGAATTTAACAAGGTCTTAAGAAATGGAGTTCATTGATTAAGACCTTGGACTTAAAGAGTTCTTTAAGGTTTACCACTTGAAACTTAGTGATTTTCACTTCCATCAAAAATTGATTTCGAACTATAATAGCCAAGCTCATTTTCAAGAGGATACTATCACCATTTGATCATTGTTTTTATATTCCAATCTTTTTACATTCCCAAAAATCCAAAAGATACTTTTGACACATTTTCCTTATAGTTCTTTTTTTTAATTTAGTAAAGATTTTCCAAAGGCAAAAACCCCCTTTTTTTCTTACCAATTTAGTTTGCGTTTCATAATATATAGGCCAGTTTAGGTCCATTCCAATAGGTTTCGATTAAGTGAAACGACTCGATGTTGCAACCTATATTGCAATCCTTGGAATATATTTTGATTTGACCTCCAAGGGTAAGTACTAAGGCTCAGATCAAAACGGTGCCATTACCGAGGAACCAAGTGATTGGTTCTCTAGGTTAGCTTTTGCCATTTTTGCTGCTAAGTGAGGGAAGGAACCTTGGTTTAGATTGCATTTTTGATAGTTTAATTTCACACTTGTCAATAGTATAGGATTTCATTTTCTTTACTTAGCATACAAAATTTTGAAAACTCAAATAAACAAAATACTGAACTTTTTGCACTTTCTATATTTAGCATTTTTGCACCCACGTAGTTTTGAACATTTTTTTTAGTGATCTTTTTAATACACACACATTTTACTTGCATACTTTACTCTCACACATACTTCATACACCTACACACTTGCATCCATCACATCTTGCCTTTTTATTTGACTTTGTTTGCTAGAAAGTAATTTTTTTTTCTTTTTATTTTCATTTGAATTGTTCCCATGAATGCCCGAAGAGCTAAGCTTCTACCTTTCTATCCTTAAATTAAGAGACGTTTGAGAAAGATTAGAAAGGAGAGAAAAGAAAAAGAGAGAAGTAAGGTATTTGTTGAAGGGGAGTCTAGTGGGCCAAGTAGTGAGAGAGAATCATTAGAAAGAGTGATAATGGTCGAAAACCCAACTTTCCTACAAAACCCTAACTTTTATGGAAACCAACCTAGGAATGGTGATAATGGAGGTAATGGGGAGCATGAGCAAGTTGGCGAGAATAATGGGAATCAAAGAAGGAGAACCATTAGGGAAGCGACCACTTCTGACGTGAATTATGATCCATTTACTGCCGCTTGTCCTAATTTTGACGTGAATTTTGAAGTTAAAGGATTGCTCATTAACTCTCTTCCTAAATTTCATGGCTTGACATGAGAAGATCCCTATATGCATTTGCAATCTTTGTTCATGATCTGTTAGAGTATGAAGTCAGTGAGAGCTTCACTTGATCAAGTGCTTTGGAAGGTTTTTGACCTATCATTGGAGGGAAAAGCAAGGGAGTGGTATATAAGCCTCCCAAGGCATATGGCGAATGTCTACCATAGCTGGGCCAATCTGAGGAAGGCATTCTTAGAGAAATATTTTCTAGCCACCAGAACTTCATCAATGAGGAAGGAGATATATTCGGCATGTTAGGATTATGATGAGTCACTCTATGACTATTGGAATCGCTTCCAAGACCTATTGTACAGATGCCCCTATAACCAGATACCTAATGAGTAGTTAGTGCAGCATTTTTATGATGGGTTGAAAACTCAAGATAAAGGTATGTTAGATGCGGCATCGAGAGGTTCTCTAATTGACCTCACAGCTATGGAGCCATGGGATCTGATTAAGAAGATGGCCTTGAATCATCAACAGTACTGTGTGAGAGATACCAGAGGTGTCCATGAGTTGGGCATTTCAATAGCACAATCCAAAAGAATGGAGAATTTGGAGTCTAAAGTTGACTGTTTGAAGAGTAGAGTAACTTCACAGTTGTCCTTTATTACTGTAGAACTAAAAAACATGAATGTGCATCACCCAACATCTTCTATGGATCTTACTCCCAGTTGTGATATTTTTGTGTCAGTAACGCACATATCTAATGTTTGCCCCGGTCGGTATGAAGAAGTGTCTACAGTATATCAGAGTCGGACCAATCAGAGATGGGACCCCTATTCAAACACTTATAATAAGGGATGGAAAACAAATCCCAGGCTTGGTTAGAGGAACGAGGAAGGAAGATGCCCAAATAGATTTCAATAAGGAGGAGAAGCTTGTACTTCCACTAACCAGTTCCCTAACCAATAATAAACCCTGACTATCCAACCAAAGGAGGACGCCAACCAACTCCTGCATAATATGATGGCTCTGATTAAGGAGGAAAGGACTTCAAACAACAATTAGTTCAATGTAATAACCTCTCTCATTCAATAGGATTCCTCTAAAACCACTGCTTGGTTCGATGCTCTAGAAAAGAGAATGGAACAATGGGAGATGAAAGCCAAGAACATCATTCCTACGTCACCCAGTTGTCCAACAATATGAGTGAAAATTAAGCAAGAAGTAGTAGAGCTATCCCCTCCAATACTGTTATGAACCCCAAAAGTTTGAATGGCATAGCTCTCCATAGTGGGAAACAAGTGAGGTTCAGGAATCAAGACGAGGGAGAAGATAAGGAGGAGGATGAGGGCAGAGAATTATCTTTATCAACTGAGAAAGTTAAGAAGTTCGAAAGTTTAGAGGAAAGAGCACTCTTGACTGAAAAGGAATTAAAACAATCCAAGAGTAAGGAAGAAAATTCAAAGAATACCTAGGAATCAAGCGAGCAAGGAACCCAGGAAGCAACTGACAAGGAGGCAAGTATGAAAGACCTTCCTTTTCTAAATTCCTATTTGTTTAGCAAAAGGATGACTGATTGTAAACATGAAAAAGATGTAATTGATCTGTTTGGGAAAGTAGAAGTTAACATCCCTTTGCTTGACCTAGTGAAAAGGGTTCCTGCTTACGCGAAATACCTTAAGGACTTGTGCACTAACAAAAGAAAGATTAGTCCTAATGAGAGAGTACAAGTTAACTCAAACGTGTCCGCACTTTTCAAACCCCAAATACCTATTAAGTGACAAGATCCTGAATCTTTCACCGCTCCGTGCATCATAGGGAAAGTTACTATAAGAGGAGCCTTGTTAGATCTAGGCGTGGCAATCAATATGATGCCTAAGTCGGTGTACACATCATTAGGAGTTGAGAGTCTAAAGCCTACATCTGTAGTGTTGTCATTGGTTGATAGGTCTCTTAGCATCCGGTGGGGATCATAGAAGATATTTTGGTCCAAGTAAAGGGTTTAGTTTTCCCAGCTAATTTCTATGTACTTGATATGTCTTCTGAAGTTATGTAGGACACCACCTTGATTCTCGGTAGACCCTTCTTAAGGACTACTAGCACTATGATTAGCATGAAAGAAGGTACAATCACCATGGAGGTAGGAGATCAACAAGTGAGTTTTAACATGTATGAAGCTATGAAGCACCCCTATGAGGATTATTCTCTCCTAGGAGTTAACATACTTGACACTGTTATTGATGATGCATGCTCTGAGTTTGAACTATAACAAGTTTACTCTAACTCTGTAATAAACCCCTTGAATGTTTTGATTGTCACTAATGGCCCCTTGGAAAAAGAGTTTTTTGTTAATGTTTTAGGTGAATCAAGAAATGTGGACGTTAGCCCTGAAGTGGCTTGTGGTCAAGTCATCTCACCACATCATAATAATCTATCAAACGTTCACCAAGAGACTTGGGATCCTCCATAATCATCAGGTCATTTCTCATCCTTCACTTACTACTTACTCTTTCTCTATGATTGAATATGACATTGTGGATGCATTAGTATGCTGGCCAAGTGTGGGGGGAGAAACCATTTCAGTAGGACTTAGGTTTAGTTTTCAATTTATGTAGTTTCAATTCAATAACTCCTCTCCCTTTTATGTTCATTGTATTTTTGTCTTAATGCATGATACATCTTCCATGTTTAAGGAATTTGAAGTGATTGATTGGGTTGCACCTTGTTTTTTATTACATAACAGCTTTGTCTATGAATTCTAAGTAAACTAAGTATCCACTAGGGTTTTTTGGTAGTTAAGTGTTCAACTTTGTCTTTTTTTGTTTTCCTTTCAGGTAATTTTCATCGCAACATAATGTCCTTTTCGCCGTGGCAAACTTACCTTGTTTTCCCTCTTGTTGCTCTTGGGAAACTTTCATCGTGGCATGGTTCGATGTCATCGCGTTGAAATTTCCTTAGAAACCTCTCAGGCAAATTCGCCGCGGCGAACTCCCCAAAATTCTTCCCTATTCCTTTTGGGTAAATTTCACCGCAGCGTGAGTTCATGTCACTACGGAAAAACATTGATATTTTCCTGGAATTCGCGACTAGGATTAGTTCGTCATGGCGAATATCAGCATTTTCCATGGTAAAAGTTCAATCTGCACGAAATTAACGCGGTAAAATTACCCTTCCACCCTTATTTTCTCTTAACCCTTCATCTTCCGTCTGTCCTTTTTAGTAAATTTCTTCCTAAACTCTATATAAACCCCAACCCCCTTCCTCTCCATCTTTTCTCCTTTAGTTAGTCGCAGTGCTCTCCATCGATACACCTCCTCCGACTCTTCTAGCGATTTTCTCCTCCATTTTCGTAAGTTTTCCACTCTTTTCGTTATTTCTTCTTAGTTTATTCATTGTTTAGGGTATGTTAACTTTATTATTTAGTTCTCTTTTTCCATTTCTCATTTTAGTTTCATTTTCTTTAGGATAGTTGTTTTAATCATTGTTTATATTCTATTTCCATGTGAAACTTTGTAGAATATTGCCTCGTGTTAAACTTCCATCCCGTACTACCCCAGCTAACCCTTCTAGTTCACCTAGTGATTCCAGTTCTTTGAATAGTGATGGTTTCACTTTTACCAAACTAGTTGAAAAAGTGGAAACTAGGTCATTCATTAAAGAGCACCCTTTCCCTTTAACTCCACCCGACCATCCTTTTGACCAACAATTAGTCAACTCTCAGCTTACAGGATTAGTACAATCTCAGGATCAAGGCAATGATAAATTCATTTGCCACTTCTATACATATGCCCAATTCCATAGCACCATATAACTTAGTTTTTGTGGTGTTAAAGCCCCTAATGCATTCACCACAGCCAGCATTCGCTGCCATTATAACCTTCCTCCTATTATCCGTTGCCATTACGACCAACTCATCCACAACTACCCCTCGAATGATGTAATTCACACCCTCTATCGTGAGGGTGCTGAATGGCATCGATCGAGGTACTACCAATTGTACCTTAAATGGTCCGATCTTTGCCCCGAAGCTCATCCTTGGCTCTATCTTGTGTGTAACAACGTCATTCTGACCACCCATCTCGCCTACATTACAAAGCAACAAGCCCTCCACCTTTACCTTCTCATGACTGGTCGCCCAGTCGACATAGCTAATGCCATTACCTCCACTTTACATGACTCCATCAGCACTACCAAATTCACCAATGCCATTACCTTCTCCCATCTCATCACAGACATATTTTGGGCCCCCAATGTCCCTAAATTCCCTAATGACAGGTATTTCGACCCGGCCCCTCTATTTAGGTTCACCCACCTCAAACATCCCATCATCCACCCATCCCAACCCTCCGCTTAGGTTCCTGATGTTGCTCCAACCTCTACAGCTCCAATACTAGCTGAGGACGATCCTCCAGCTCAAGCCACCCCTCAACCTGTGTGTAGATTTTACTACTCTTTGAACACCCTCCTTCAGGAGATAACCCAGCAGGAGAGAGATAGGTGGTATTGTCGGTAGATGGATGCAATGCTCGCCAAGCATCTTCACTTCTAGCTGCCATCTGATGAAGATGATCACCTCAGTGGTGCTGGCACATCGGGAGCAGGTCCCTCTAGTACTGGGGATGATCTTATTATAGAGTAGCTCGAGTTGCTTGTTCTTGTGTTTTCCTTCATTTTGTTTTATTTTTTAGTTTTTCGGATACTCAGTTATATTTTGTCATGTACAAACTTAATGGCTAGTTATTTATCTACTTCTCTATTTCCTTTTTCCGATATGTTGTTCTTCCTTCACCTTACACGTCCCTTTCAATACCTAATTTTTTTAATTGTTCTTCACATTGAGGACAATATGATGTTTAAGTGTGGGGGAGTTTGTTTTAATTTGAATTTCTTGTTTCTACATCATTTTTGGCCATTTAACCATTTGTGCAAGTCATTTGTGCGTAGTATGCAAATATTTTTAAACTTGGTAATCGAGGAAAATTGCTTGTTTTGCATGTTTCTGTCATTTTTTGCCGCGACAAGCTCTTTCTTCGCCACGACCACATTGTGAAGTCAATGTTTCACTGCGGCAAACTCTTGGCTTCGGCGCAGTGATGCTATCCTTATACAGCCTTAAAAATTCCTCATTTCAATAATTCTTCCTAATTTAGATTCTTTTCATTCTTGTATCTCAAAGTGGTCCTTGTATTTTGGAAAATACCATCTATGTTTTTAAACGATATTTGATTTTGGTTAATTTCATTTTCGATTTTTTCATGAGAAGCAAGGGTACGCTAAGGAAGTAGTATTATGTTTTTTTAAACCTTGAGATTGCTTAACTAAGACACTACCTTTGTTAAAAGGATATTTGAGCCTGAATTCTTTCAATTTTGTGTGTATCTGCTTAATTTCATATCTCTCTAGAACTTGTTTTGAACTAAAATTTTATTAATATGATAGAGGCATTTCTTTCCAAACCCTATACCCAAACACCAACCTAAACATTTAACCTTTGCTAGCCCCTTTGAGCCTTCTTTTAAGTGCATGCATATTTCACAATTTTTTATAAGTATCTCATCTCTAGCTTAAGTTGATGAAAAAAAAGAAAGAAAAGAGAAAAGGTTTCTATACAAAAGAAAAGAAAGAAAAGAGTTTTAAAAAAAAAGCATACAACAAAAATTAAAAAATTTTCTTAAAAGAGAAAAGTAATAAAATTTGTTGAATGATGATTATTTTTGTAAATATTTTCTTAGTAATAGTTGGAGATTGTTTCAGGAGACAATTAATGGTGGTGCATGTACTCATTCTTTTTTATTCTTCCATTCAATCCATCTCATTTATCCTTCGATACATTACAACCTTGAAAAGTCCTCTTGATTTTCGAAATTATAGTTTTTGTGGTGGAGAGGTAGAATTATCACAATCTTATGGAAGGGAATGAACTAAGCAAATTATGGAGTGAAATTATCCCAACACAAGTGAGTTGAGAGATTAAACACATTACCTTAAGAGAAATCTCTTTTACCCAATCTCTTGGATTAAATGCTCATAGTGTTTATTTTATTGGTGGACTTTCAGTATGCTTGGGTTGATTTTTGAGGAAGTGACTTAAACGCTTTTCTACTCTCATTTTTAAGCATGGTTGAATTTTCTTCTGCACTTATGTCTCTTTGACTTTTATAAACTTTTTCCAGGAGTACAAAGGTCTAAGTGTGGGGGAATTTGATTGAACCTAAGTTCCTCATATAAATTGGTGACATTTGCATGATTTTTATTACACTTCTTGGCTCTTATTTTAAGATTTTATGCTTAATTTAACTCTTGAATATTTTCCTTTATTTTATGTAGTTTGAGAGTAAAATTGTCACAAATAATTAGTAATTGTGCTAAATTAATTTTCTAGAACAATTGATACTGTAAACTACCATTTGTTTATTGTAGGAGACTCAAGAAGTAAAGATAAGTGAAGGCTGAAGATGATAAGTCTATAAGTCAACATGGCAATAGGAAAGTTTTCCGCGGTGACGTTGATGTTTCGTCGGGGCAAAGTATGAAGAATTCATGCAGAAACTATTCGGGAAAAGTTCATCACGGTGAAGGAATGTGCTTACACCGTGGAAAAAGTTGAAAATGAAGTTAATAAACTTTCGGCAAAAGTTCGTTGCGGTGATGCATCTCCTCACCATGACAAAACCTTTGAACTAGCGTGACCCAAACCATTTTTGACAAAATAACCCACTGTACAACCCGATCCATCAACCCGATTCACCAAACTTACCTATTTTAGGTTAAGTGGGAGTAGTAAAAAAGAGGAGGCTAACACACTTAAAGCATCAACACTTTTCTCTCATCTCGACACCTTCAATCTCTCACAATCTTTTGTCCATTTTTCCATCGTCGGCTACTAGTATGGTTATCTTTAGTGGGTTCTCGATGGTGAAGTCTCTTGGAGCTATGCTTGGATAGACCTTCTGATCCTTTTGAAGATGTAGCAATGGTTTTAGTTCAACGGGTTTAAAAGGGGAGTAGCTTAATCCATGTTTAGCTGTGATTTACAAACTCCTAGGTTTAGGATTTGTGATTTGTAGTTAAACATTCTTAATTAGAGTTTAATCAAGTGTTGGATATTCATTGTATTGTGGGATTTGTTAATGTAGAACTTGGAACTTTAATATATGAAGTCTGATATATGTCAATTTATGATCTTGTTGAATCTCTTTTATCTTGCATAGTTGTGTTTGATATTGAGTTAATTTGATGCCCCTAAATGACTTGTTGCATTGACTTAACCACCACACACACTAAGGGCATTTAACAAGGTCTTAAGAAATGGAGTTCATTGATTAAGACCTTGGACTTAAAGAGTTCTTTAAGGTTTACCATTTGAAACTTAGTGATTTTCACTCCCATAAAAAATTGATTTCAAACTATAATAGCCAAGCTCATTTTCAAGAGGATACTATCACCATTTGATCATTGTTTTTATATTCTAGTTTTTTTAATTCCCAAAAATCCAAAAAATACTTTTGACACATTTTCCTTATAGTTCTTTTTTTAATTTAGTAAAGATTTTCCAAAGGCAAAACCCTCTTTTTTTCTTACTAATTTAGTTTGCACTTCATGATGTATAGGCTAGCTTAGGTCCATTCTATTAGGTTTCGATTAAGTGAAATGACCTGAGGTTGCAACCTATATTGCAATCCTTAGAATATATTTTTGATTTGACCTCCAAGGGTAAGTACTAAGGCTCGGATCAATTAGTTACTTAAGAAATTATGAGAATTAAGCATGGGCACAAGGGAATTTGGGTTAAATCTGTTGGAGTTAACCATGCCCCCAACAGTATTATGGTAATGAAGATTAAAGTGACCCAAGAAAAATTATATTAATTAGTGACTATGATCATAGAGGATACATGGAGCATATTCGAAAAGTAAAGAGAATATTTTTGAATATTTGACGAAATCTTACATATCATGAAGGTAGAAACAATTATATGCCAAGTTTATTGAGAGTGAATCTTAGCTTGATCAAATAAAATGTGGGTTGTCTAATATCGGGACATGGCTTATCGGGAGACCCAAAGAAAGTAGAGGTAATGATAAAGTGAGAAACTAGAAAGAATATATAAGAGATCCAAAATTTTCTAGAATTAGCTAGAAATTGGATACCAACAGAGACTGTTAGGGAGTTTTTACTGATCTTAGTACTTTGACAAAAATGTATGAGGGAAGAATGTGTAAACCGTATGAGTGATGAATGTAAATATAATTTTAAGGAATTATAACACCGATGTAATTATATCGTTTGGTTTTGGAGATTATGTCGTATGTAATGAAGTTTTACATCAGAAATTAGGATGAAATCTAATGCAGCGTAATCAAGTGATTTCTTATGCATGGAGACAGCTTAAGTTTCATAAACTAATTATTGATACATGATTTAGAAACTTACTGCTATAGTAACTAGTTTGATAGATTGGAGACATTATGTGTACAAAGACATTTATGATTTTCTACCGATAGTTTAAATTTAGCCAATTATTATGTTTGAAAGAATTAAATAAAAAACTGAGAAAATAAATAGAGTTACTGGAAGATTTTAATGTACAAATGAGTATTTTCTAGTAAAGCTAGTGTTGTAATCTAACACATTGAATAGAAAATTCAATAACAGTGTATCACAAATTTAGATGTTGAGGTTATCGATCTAGTGCTATAAAAAGCATAAAATGTCGAGTCAACTTTTGGGCAATTCAAAGTACTCTTATCTTTTGAAATTAAAGATTAGTTCTACATGAAAGAATTAACAAAGCCCAAAAACTAAGGATCCAGAATTGTGAATCTTATTGAGGAATTGAAATTGAATATGAATTTTGAGTCCAAATAGGAAAAATGTTACTTTGTTATTGAAATGGAAAGGATTTGTACCCAATAAAGATGATTGAGCAAAGATGTGGTTAGAGAAAGCATGAGTAACAACCTAAGCTAGACATCCTACTAGGAATACGCTGAAATAGTATTTAGCGGTTGAGAATGTAGAACTAAGTGACTAAATGTTTGACTTGCCTATTTTCTTAACCACTAGAGATATGTTCAAAGCTTACATTTTAGAGCTCATAGGAATATGAGATTGATGTATAGTTCTAGTTGACTATAGCCATAACAATCATTATCGTAGTGACATCATTAAAAATACTGTATGAGGTATTGCATGACAAAAAGAGGTCGTTTACCCTTACATTGAAATGAAGAGGGCCTAAAAATGGTAGAATGCCATAATTGATTTGAGATTATATTGGTGAGTGAAATGAATCTATAAAAAGAGATTATATTGGACGTGATGGAGAAGTATAAGGCGAAACTGGATTATGGTCGAAAGGAAGTGGAATTTGATCTGGGAGAGGGTCAGAAAGTAGTTTTCAGAGGAGATAGAAAGTTGACACCGC
>JANVCQ010000230.1:32029649-32045945 GCA_025531925.1 Erythroxylum plowmanianum
AATTTAATATGAAGTGCATATGGCCCAATTTAACAGTAAATATATCACAATTTATTCACATGCCCCAATTTAACACATATCACGATTAATACACGTGTCACAATTTGCCACATCAGAAGTAAGCAATTCTCAGAGTCACAAATAGGTAACACTTCTATGTCATAGCTCTTCCAATACATCGGACTCAGAAGAATACCCCGTTAGGCAACGGGTCAGTTCGCGTCTGCATTAGCGTATTTTATTTTCTGAATTTTTGTATTAATGATTAAGTCAATTTTGTAAGGGCAACACACTGAAATAAATTGCATTTATGAAAAGGGCCCCGAGGCCATTGAATTATTTATGTAAATTGTTTTCCGCATAAATTATAATGTGTGTGTGTATATGTTAAAGAAAAAAACAAATTTATACTGAGTTTTGACTGAGTGATGTAGTACGCCACCCTCGCGGAGCACGAACTCGGATATCACCTTCGATGTCGGGTTTGGGTCATGCGGGAGTGGGGTGTTACAATAACACCTCGGACAAATATTGTCCGGAATCCAGTACACAATCAACACAACTTAGTTCTTACATTTGCCTAATCAAGATGCTGCCACTAATCCACTGTAGATGCTGCCATATGTCACCAATTAATCAGTCCATATGTCTCCTAATTATTGGTCCACTTGTCACACAATAATTGATCCATTTGTCACTTAATTACTATTCCATTTGTCACCAATTAACTATGCCAAATGTCACTCAATTTTAGGCTTAATCATCCAAAATTTTCATGTATCAATTTATCCTACAATTTGGCATTTGTCTTACTCCAATGTACCTCAAATTCACCAAAAATTTTGAAATAATACTAATGACCTCCAAATAAATTTTTTTAACGCAAATAACTCACATTTCACATTTTAATCACATTTATAAATCAATCATACTCGAAAAATGTCAATGAATGCATGTATAGTCATATTCATGTGCAAAATCAAAATTCTCATGTATGTGCAAAAATATGCAAAGCATGATATGTATTTTCTAATTTCTCATAATTCGCTATTCTTGCTTTAACACGAGTAACGGGATGTTACACATTAGCCTTAATGGATTCATCTTAGGTATTATCTGGATGTAGTTTATGTAGCTCATCAATATCAAATTGTATCTAAACACTAGCAATGTGTGCTTGGTCACACACTTCATCTTTTTCACTTATAGACTGCTTAATAGTCGAAGGAATTGGAAAAGAGGTAACTTTCCATCTAATAAGCTGTAATTCGATGATTTATCTCTTCTTAGAAGATCAACACCTCTCTTATGCTCCTAGAACATCACATCCAAGCTCCTTACCACCTTTTGCTTCTCTAGGTCATAAAGTTTGAAGCCAAAAGGATCACCACTATATCCAACAAAGATGCAAGGTATAGACTTTGAGTCAAGCTTCTTTCTTTGATCCTTGGGTACATGTTTGAATACCTTGCAGCTAAAAACTCTCGAATGATGATATGTGGGATCCTTGCTAGTCCATACTCTCTAAAAATTCTGAAAATCTAACAAAACTAAAAGAGCTCAATTTATGAGTTAGATCGTTATTCAGATTGCTTCTCCTCCAAATGTCTTTAACAATATAAATAGTTTGAGCATGCAATGAATCTTCTCCATAATGGTGGAGTCCCTAGTTCAATTTTCTCATGTCTAATTCCACATGATGTATGGTATTTTTAAAGCACCTTAGAATTACGCTCCCCTCCATTGTTTATTCATGCACTTTAGCCTCCTCTCAGCTTCCCTTTATACTGTAACATAAAACTTCTTGTGGGTTTTAAACCTTTGAATCTTAGAGTTCAATATCTATACCTAAGTCTTGGTTGAAGCATCATTAGTGAATGTAACAAAATATATATTACCTGTTAATGACTCATCCTTCATAGGACCACAAACATTTGAATACACAAACTTCAATAACTTCTACTTCCTTACAGATCTTCTCTTAAAGAAGACTCTGTACTGCTTTCTAACTAATCAATAATTGCAAAGGATTAAATAGTTTTAAGTTCTTAACTAAGATAAGGGATTTTCTAGCTAGCGACTTTAATCTTTTCTCACTCATATATACTAATCTTCAATGCCAAAGATTTGGTAAAATTTCTTTTTGGTTGTATATACTTTTCCACCACCATATGGCTTTAAATGTGTTTTATATGGCGAGCAACATAGCTCTCCTCAGACAATCATCATTGTTCCTTTGGACAACTTCCACTTCTTATCCCTAAAAGTTTGCTTAATACCTTCTTGATCTAACACATTCATTGATAATAAATTCAGCCTTAGATCGAGGATGCGTTGTTTATCTCTCAAGATTAGTAAGCATCCGACGTTTGTCTAAACTTAGATATCACCCATACCATTAATTTTAGTTGAACTTTGGTTTCCCAACTTTACATTCGCGAAATCTCTGCTCTTATAGCTTAAGAAGTACTCCTTCTTTGGAACATATTGATAAGATGCTCCTATGTTGATCAACCATTCAGAACTAACATTGCTGATGTGGAAGCATTCACTAGTTGCATAGACTAGGGACACTCCATGGCCTGTGCTTAAAAAGTTGCAGTTGTATTCTTATCATCACCATCATTTTGATGATTTTGCTTTTTTTTTTTAAATCCCTCTTCCACTTATAGTAGAACTTCTTAATGTGTCATAGCTTGTCATAATAGTGGCATGCCTTCACGTCATTGTCACCTTTAGCCTTTGAATAGTTCTTAGACTTGTCAGGACCTTTATGACCCCTACTTTTGTTCCTCCCCCTACTTTCTATCATGAAAGCCTGCTCATTGTCAACTGCAATCTCCTTTCTTCTAATTTCTTCATTAGAAGTACTCTCGTTGATTACATCTAAAGCGAACACACCTTTAGGATCTGAGTTGGTAATGGTCACAACTAGCATTTCCTAGCAATTCATTAAAGAACTTAATAGGAACAGAGCTTGAAACTCATTGTCAAAAAGCGTCTTTGTTGTTGAAAGTTTGTTGAATATGTCTTGGAAATCACTTAGATGCTCCGAAATTGATTTCCCAACCTTCATCTTCAAATTCATAAGCCTCTTAATCAGAGAGGCCTTGTTATGAGCAGTCTTCCTTTTATACAGACCTTTTAGCTTCTTTTATAGCTTAAAAGGATATGTTTCTTGAGACATATGGTTGAATATTCTAATATCAATCCATTGTTTGATAGTACCCAAAGTTTTTCTCTTCACCTTTTCCTATTCTCTGTTGGAAGTCTTTTCAGGTTTTGAAGGAGCATCATCCTTTACACCTCTATTTACATCAATAGGATGAAATAGATCCTTGCAATACAAAAGGTCCTCCATCAAAGGCCTCCATATCGAGTGATTTGATGATGTCAAATTGACCATAGAGCTATTTTCACCTTCTATTATGATGGCTCTGATAGTACCTGTTGGGAGAAAATATATACAACTCTCTAAAAGATCAACCAAATAGTAATAAGAAAAATTTGTCATTGTTACACCAACAGAAAAATATGAGGAGAAACTAAATGATGAAATAAATGCCAAGGTTTAATGTGGAAAACCCTCTAGTATAAAAGGAAAAAATAAGGCAAACGATAAATAAATCCACTAAAATCAATAAGGATTTATAGGAAAAGTTGATCTCTCAATCCCAAAACAACAAGTTGCCTCATAAAGTTTTAGGATCAAAACCAAAGTTGATATCACAATCAATAAACCCTCAAACCTATCCCAAAAACAATCAAACAAGGATGATAATACAACCCTTTTTGCTCTCTCGTTGTTTTTCATCACTTTTGGATGAAATGGCCCCACTCTCTATCCCACGTGTGGAGCATAACTCAAATGAGCTATATATAAGCACCTCTAGCTTGATAGCTAAATCAAAATCCTATCTAAACTTAACTAGCTATATCACATCTTATCCTAATTGGATTACATCACATTATCTAATAAGAAGACATCCCCATGTAAATAAGACTCTATATAATAAGATTTATCTACATCTTGGCTAACAAGATAAGAGATTACATCTATCTACGAATGATACATCCATATACACAAAGATCTCCACTATCTTTCGATGATCCTCTTATATGGTCTTTATTTCTGAGAGCTTATGTATATGTACGGTGATCTTATCTACCACATCATCCAATATCTCAAAATAGTGCTGGACACTCAACAAATTCTGATATATCAAATATTCTCTTTTATTTGATGTCTATCCTACTCATATATTAGAATTTAGATTTAGGTTTACTACCGTCAACTATTTGTTGGAAACTATCTGTCAATGTAATATCTTATTACATTTTCATTTCATGTCCTTTTTTCTTTTTATTTAGTTATATTTATAACTAAGATTAGCAACTTTTTAAAAACACTTTTATATTTTCTTATATAATATTATATAGTTTTATGTATAATATTTCTTACTTAGCTTGAATCTTTTTTCTTAATTTTTAATTACATAAAGTTTAGAAAATTTAAAATGATAACGAGTCAGAGCGTGTTGTTTTGTGGTAATTATGCTTGTACCTACACAAAACTTGATCGAAATGAAAACTATATATTCATATGAAAATTTTATCCTCCCATTAAAGATGAATATCCCCTAGCAAGATTGTCATAACCCTATAAGAAGATATTTTAATAAGTTTCTTGATAAAAACAATTCCTTCATCTACATAAATAACAATGAGAGGACAAGAAATATAAAGTAACACAAACTAGTGAGCAAGATGTATTAGAAATAAAATTATAAATATAAGTTACTTTTCTTTAGAAATAAAAAAGGAGTTAATATTTTCCTTATTTAGGATTAGTATTGATTAGGAATTAATGTTTTACCTTAATTAGGAGTTTATGTTTTACTTTATTTCGGAGAAGTGTTGATTATATACCTTTGTACATACATATAATCTTTCAAAAATTTAGCGCAATACTTTCTCTTCAGTTTATCCCTTATTTTACATGGTATTAGAACATGGATCCCCTGCTTATCGCCGGAAAGGCTTATTCCTTTATTACCAGAGAAGAATACAACATGGCAAAGTAGTGCTATAGACCGTAGCCAAGCCAAAGCCTAATCTTCAAGTTTGATAATCATGGTAGAAAGATGATAATAAGTGTTGATACATGCACTGTGCCAAGACAAGGCACGAAGTTTTAGAGTGTTTTAAGGTCATTGGCTATCCCACTTGGTAAAGAGGGCCACGAAGTTGAAATTGCACTAAGCCAGCCCATGATTAAGAACATGCTAACTCAAGAGGTCAGCAAACCCCAAGAGGGCTTAAGCTTTTCATGTTGCACAAAGAGAATCTGAAAGTAGTAGCAACATACCAGGTTTGTTTAGAGGTTTGTCGAGCGAATAATTTTTAGAAACGGCTAACACTTCTAGATTGTGATAACTATGAGAAGCTTTCCAGCAAGGATTATGAAAAACCTTACATGAATACTGTATATTAGGGCATCCAATCATATGAAAAGTTAACTGGATTTAATGTATGATATCAAAGAAGCAGTGCCTCTACCAATAATTTTGCCTGATGAAGCCAAGACAACTGCAACGATGGTTGTTTGAGTCATATTACATCAATACGTTACTTTAGTTAATGTCTTTTATGTGTCTCATTTGAGTTGTAATTTAATTTCCATAAGTTAGTTGATTACTAAATTAAATTGTCATATTTTTTAATAATGATTTATGGCTTCGAGCTTTCTATAACTTGAATTTTTCGAGTTGTCTTATTTCACGCTACTCAGTGACTGACTATTTTGTGATATTCGGTTAGTAACCACTTATGGAAGACAAAGAAACAAAGTATTGCGTCCAGATCATCAGTAGAAGTCGAGTGCAGGGCGATGGTTGCTACTGCCAGTGAGATGGTATGATTAAAGTCTTTATTGGCTTCTTTAGGCGTGGTTCATCGTGAATCTATGACTCTTTTCTGTGATAGTTTCCTATCCGTGTAGCGGCTAACCCGGTATTTTATGAAGGCACTAAACATATAGAGATTGATTATCATTGTGTTAAAAGAGCAGTTCAAGTATAGGAATTATTGTTACATCACATGTGAGGTCACGGTTCTAGCCAACAATCATTTTCACTAAAGCTCTCGGACCATTGAAATATCAATATTTTCTTGGCAAGTTGGACATTTACGATGTGCATTAGCCAACTTGAGGGGGTATTGGAAATATAGTTGTAAATGGGAGTTATTTTATCATAATAATGTTTTACATTAATTAAAAATAGTATTGATTAGGAGTTAACGTTTTTCCTTACTTAAGAGCATCGTTGATTATGTATACCTTTCTACACACGTACAATCTTTTAAAAATTAAAGGGAATACTTTCTTTTTAGTTTTTCTCTAATTTTGCAAGGCGATTAATCTGAGAATGAATAGAATTGAGTACTCGGGCTAAAAAGTTATAAGTTCTTAAAGCTGTAATCTGTTACTAGACGAACCTTAAATTCTTTGTAGACTTCGAAACAGTAGTCAACTTTGATTAA
Organism: Erythroxylum plowmanianum; assembly: GCA_025531925.1. Classification (NCBI taxonomy): domain Eukaryota; kingdom Viridiplantae; phylum Streptophyta; class Magnoliopsida; order Malpighiales; family Erythroxylaceae; genus Erythroxylum; species Erythroxylum plowmanianum. The sequence continues at coordinate 32,036,193 of JANVCQ010000230.1, forward strand.
AGCTTTTAGAACCTTGTAAACGAGTATTTTAAATCTCCTGCTCAACTTCTTTGAAAATTTTAACCTTGGACTGAACGTGAATTTACAAATGACGTATATACTTAAATTTTACTTCAGGCCTCTCTACAAGCCAAGTTCATTCCCTTACCTCATCCGCCATTCGACTGACGGCAGAGAGCTAACAAGGGCCCATTTCCCACAGAGAATCGATTACCTGTCTCTGCAACATTGTGGATAACAATTTGATACTTTGAACATTTTGTTACCGCTAAATCCTCGGCGTGTTTTGACTCAGTGCAGTTTAAGCGGATATCTGCTCATTGACGATTAAATTTTAAGTTTTTATTTTTCATTTTTTTTATTTTACTTGTATTTGATCATTGATGTTTATGTTAAATTATATGTATGTAATGTAACTGTAATATTTTTGTTTCAGGTTCAACTTCTACTTGATTGCTTATTCGTCATCAACTCTTTTTGTAATATTTATTGTTCTTTTTATCGGATGTTTTGAATCTTTTAATGTAAATATGTAATATTATTTATTATAATGATGAAATTGTATTATTGTAATATTTTAAATACTTTGTATTATTCTTAATTTTATTATTGTATGATGATGATTATCTTTGTTTATATTAATTGTGGTTATTATTTATATGTCAAATATATAAAAATTATTGTTATTTCAAATTAATTATCATTATTATTTATTATTAAGATTTTTGAAAGTATGGTTGATGTAATTGTAAACAGTAAACTATTAAAGTATACAATACAACTATATAATATATAAATATGGACTAATTTGCAATTTTTAAAAATTTTAAAAACTTTTTTATAAATTTAAAAAATTTTCCGAAACGGTACCCGGTACCGACCGGTACCAGTACAATTTCGTTTCAAAGCTTAATCCGATATCGAGCCCGATACGGTATTCATAATATTGGTTTTGAGTATATAAAACTTTTTTTAAAGATAGAGAAACAATTTCTTTTTTTTGCTAAAAGTATTCTCAACAATGAAGAATTAATCTTATTTTAATTAGTAGCGATTCTAAACTCTAGTAAAATTTTGACCTTATCCTCGTTTGCCGTTATTCGTTTCCCTTTTAAGTTGTGAATATATCTACATATGTGAATATAGTCCCGTTCTTTTTTTTTTGGGGCCAACTATATTGCACTCTCTTTCAGGCTAATTATATTATTTTCCTCTCTGTACACCACCTTCATTCCCTACGTCCAATACCTTTCTTCTGATTCTTCTTACTAAAATCCAATGTCTCCATGTATGGCTGCCAACACAAACGTTGGCCTGCCAATTTCTCTGGATTTTCTCCTCTTACAAGAGTAGGATTTGGTGGAAGAATGCAGATAGGACATCAATCACAAAGGTTGTTTCATCCTTTTCAGCATCAGTTTGTCTCGTTGTTTTACAAATCACATCTATCACTAGCTCTACTTCACAAATATCTTCGAGTTTCAGAGGACATCTCAAAATTTAGAACCAGACAACTTACATCTAAATTCAAAGGAAGAATCTTGCAAAATCTCCTCCATTGACATTCTAGATGAGAGCCTTGGATATTTCACTTTTTCATTGGCACTCTAGATGAGAGCCTTAGGTATTTCACTTGCAATGTAGTTAGGGATTCAAATCCCACTAAACACCATTTAGTCTGTTTTGTTGCTTAATTGGTCAAATAACAATTCCAACATTTCTTATGATTGAATTAATAATTAAAAGTTTTTTTGTCTGAAATCATGTTTGTAATTTAACTGAAAGCGCGCTAGAAAACAAAATATTTAACCCTTCTATAATTACAAAGAAAATGTGTTATTTTTTAATTATTATACCATATTACATGTTATTGATTCATAAAATATGTAATTGTGAAATTCCCATTGTGAATTTTTATAAATAAAGATATTCATATTTTCTTTTTTGCGATAAATTTAGTTAATAAGAAAAATTTATAAATTTTAATTTTTTAATGATATTGTATTCAAATATCATTTTGGTAGTGTGACTTCATAATATGAAAAAGAGATTATGAGAATACATTTTGAATTGGTTTTAATTGTTGTCTTTAATTGTTATTTTAATATTATAATTTTATATCTTTTATCCTATGGAAAAACATGATAACTTCTTAATGGAATATTTTTGATAAAAATTAATTATTTCCTTCCAATAGCTTTCAATGTTAAATTCCCTCAATTTTATACTTGGAAGACCCTTACAGAAAATCAAAGTTGACTGATAAGAAATATGTTCGTGTCCAAATCAACTCTGCTTATTAAACATTCTTTAAAAGATAAACGGCATATGCTTGTTCCCGAGCAAAAACTTGCGGTGGTAGTCAATTCGCAAGGCAATAATTACTGTTTATAAAACAACGAGATTGGTGGACCCACGCATCATCTCATCTGGGAGTCCTGGAGGGCTCTGAGCCTAACAAAAAGTTTCAGAAATATGTCTAAGCCCTGACTCAAATCTCTAACTTTAAGGACTTCAAAACTCCTCAGTAGAAAACGGGTGTCAAGAGTTTCTTTACTATACTTACCTTTCTTTGCTATCATTGCCACTTTCTTTAATGACGCACCTTTCTTTGCTATCATTGTCACTTTTCTTACTGGGGCACCTTTCTTTTGCAGTCATTGTCTCTTTCTTCAATGGGGCACCTTTCTTTCATAATGCACGATCATTATTTCTGTTAGTTGATTGTGCAAAAATTAAGAAAAATTCTCCTTTCCTGACTGGTTGTTTTCTTGGATTCTCTCTCCATTCATCCAAACATGTGGACAGTGCTATATTCCGTGAAAATTGTTAGACATCTTGGTTCGCCTTCCTATAGACACAACAGATTATGGGTGTAAAATCTTAAAATGATTTTTTAAATAGACATTATTTTAAAAAATTAGTGAACACAAGTACATGAATATGTGTTAGAGTGTGTTCGTTTCTAAAATATAGAGGTGAAGACATGAACTGAAATTCAGTCATTTTAGTGTAGTGAAAGATTTTTGGGAAAAGTACTTGATATGGCACACGAGCACATCAAAGCCTTTATCTACATACAAGTAAAGATAGTGAGTTATATAGCTTAGGACATAGTGTGTCGAAACTCATGTTTATGTATGAATAAAGATAGTGAGTTACCCAAACTAGGACATGATCATGTTTGCCATAGAGTATGTAATTTGAAAACACAGTTTTCACTACAAGAATTCAAAGAATTATCGACGGAAATAACCAACGCTAAATCCTATTATTTCGTCCGTATTAATATTTATCGATTGAATTAAACGATGGACAAAAGTGTTGTTAATACAGGGGTAGGTAACTATAACGACGAAAATGTCATATGCCTTTCCGTCGGTAAAATAGACCGACGGAATTAAGTAAACCATCGGTAAATAGTCGTAAATGTACCGACGGATTAACATAAATGATCGGTAAATAAAACGAACAATTTACCGACGGTATACAATTTTTCGTCGATAATATACAAATACTTTTCCAACGGATTCCTTATTCCGTCGATAATATTTAAACATGTTTTCCGACAATTTTCTGTAATCTGTTGGTAACTGGAAGTCGGAATTTTTTTTTAAATCTCGACATTAAATTTGATTTGATGATCTTATGAAAAATGCATAATTTCAACAGTTGTTAATTATCTGTGCATATTAAATTTATTTGTTTATATATTTAATTTGTTCAAACAGAAGTTAATTGGTGATATAAAGTTCAAAATTTGTTAATTGATAACAAAAAATTAAAGTGTACATAACATATCTTTGTAATTGAAAGCAAATGACTACAACAATCCTAATGTCCTGGTGCTCCATTTGCTCTTGCATGTGAGCCATCTGGTCCATCTTCTCTTGCATGTGATTCATTCTCTCCATCAATGTATCTACTGTGGCCCAAAGCTCGATGACTTCCAACGATTGTGTTTGTCTTGTTGACATTACTGTACTGGACATGGAGAATTGCGAATAACAAGTATTTGTAAATGAACCTAGCCCGAATATCCGTCCACGACGGTCCCTACCACCAATAACATCAAAATACATCTGAATCTCATCAACAGGTTGTTCCTCCTAAGACTACCGCTGAATAGTTTGTTGTATTTGATCCTATTAGGAACCAATATTTATATTAGAAAGAGATTATTCATAATCATAAAACTAAATGATTATAAAATAAATAATAATAAGGCATTAAGTTCACATACATTTAGTTCTCTACATCAGTTGTTGACAAATGTCACATCATCATGTTTCTTAGTGTGAATATGCAAAAACAACTGAGTAGGTGTAGAAGGAATACCCAAAGACTTTTCCTGCATATTTAACATAAATGTTTAGATGTGAACTATATTTAATAAAAATTTCTACAAAGTTTTCCCTAATTTTATGATATGTCCCCCTGTTGAACAAATAAAAATGCTCAACACAATCATATATGATACCAGGCATTTATACCATTACCATTATCTATAACATAGCAAAGTAAAGCATGTACAAAATAAGTATGAAGTTTAGATACTTATAAGTCTCTGTGCATGCTCGTGGTGGGTTATTGATCCTCCTGTATGTATGAGAAGACTCTCTCCTCCCGAGCTTCCACGTTTGTGGGTGGAGTTACGCCCTGGGATTGTCATTACTGCAGGGCTTCTCCAATACTCCTGCCATCAACTCCATATTTGCTCTGAAATAAAACAGGGTCATACACCAGCCTTGTGTATGGCACCAATAAAGTCGCGATAATGTGTACGAACTCGCCTCTTCCATAGTCTATATATATTGGCGTCAATACTAGAATCCCAAAAAAATTCTTTCTAAAATAAGAAGAAAAAAATTTAAAGTAATATCATGTAATAATATTTATGTAATTAGTGTATATAAAGCAAAAACAAAACTCAATGTTTATTGTACCTCAAACTCCTGAAAGTAAAATTCCTTTGTTACCTGACAGATATTCTTCTACACATAACCCTCAGGATCAATCCGTTCTTTAAATTTAGAAGTTATATTTTTGGAACACAGTCCAGACAAAACCAACCTAATATAAGAAGTAATTTGATAAAATGAAAAAAAAATGATAAACCTATAACTTAATTAAAAATAAGCAGTCATTAATGTGACTTCACTTATAGAGTGCCATCAATTGATATGTACTTTCTTTCATCTGGTCCCTTAGCTCCAGGCTTGCAGACGTCTCCGCCATCCGATAAAGCAGTATTGGATGATATATGAGTTGGGAATAAGGATACGAATGGTGTAGCATGTCCTGCAGTAAGTGATGCCTCATCTGCAATTGTAGGTCCGGGAGGGGGACGAGGTGAGTTAATGGCAGTTGCAGAATATGACGATCCACCTATATAGTAAATGTCGTCGAACATGCCTCTAAACCTGGGCCACATAACCTCGCGCTATCTCTTTGATCCCATACTTTTACCTGAAAATCATTGTTTATCGAATTTTCTACTTATATAATAATTTGAATTTAATATTTGATACAATATATGGAAAAGGAAATAAGGTGATTTGTTTAATGCCATATTCAAGTAAAAACGATGAAAATGATAGTTAACAATCGTAGAAAAAAAATAACAACCCTCATTCAATAGGGCATAGGACAAATTCTTACAGATACAACAATATATCAAACGCTCAGTTGCTTATCTAGTATATTGCTTATGTTGTTTGATTCCATATGACATGGGATTCGATAAAGGTAAATGAGTCCCCGATGTTTGGATTCCTGAGAAGTGTCCTGGCCTGTTCAAATGCACCAATTGAAACAGTGATACTTCTTCCCTCAGGTGTATGCTTTTGAATGTCTTCTTGCAACAATGTTTTTACTATAGCTAAACTTGTAGAGGATACAGTGAATGCGTTGTCGGTCTTAATATGAAAGACTAACTCTCCAAATAAACTAGTAACAAAAATTGATTACCTAAAGCACAATCAGTATATAACTTTCATAATGTCATATTAGAAAACGGTTAAACGAACCAATAATGGATATTAATTCATATGTGAATGTCCAAACGAGGTTTATGGAATTGATGAATTTTGCAAAAGAATCAATCCCCCTAATCCTTTACTTACTGTTGTGACATCGCTCTCGCCTCTATCAGCATACATTTCGAGATTTAAGAAAACTTAAAACATGTCATATAGATCATCAAATGTGAATATATATATAGTAATTTCATCAAAGGAAATGAGATGTACATAATAAGGAAAGAGAACTATCCAGATCATACTAAACATCTTGAAGTAGAAGATCGGCCATAGAAGGCAAATGATCTTTAGTGTATGAAGTGGTGATTTTTCCTGTATACTTTATTCTTTCGGTTGTAACAATTTTGCCACATTCCTCCCAACAGAAGGAATTATTACCATTCGGAATCAATCGCCATGTCGACATTCCTTGAATAAGATTTTCAATGAAATTCTTTACATAATATACTAAAAAGGAAATTATTTATGACGTTGATTAAAAAATTCAATTACAAACACAATTTAATTGCTATCATAATTTAATTGTAAAGTACAATCATCATCTTCTTCAGAAGAATAAGAATCAAACTCGGGCTCCTTTTCAGATCTCTGACCCTCGTCATCCTCTCCAGATGAAATTTCAACAAATTTGTTCGATGGATCGATTAAAGGTTCATTATCGTCTTATGTCACAGATGCATTTATAAAAGTGACATCTTCCTGAAACACTTTAGTGTCAACTCTCTGCTCTCCTTTTCTATGTGATTGGAAAACACCTATAGGTTTAACTGTACAAACTGCTAACCAATCTATCTTATCTTGTCGTAAGCTTGAAAAAGGGACATAACACACCTATTTCACTTACATTTCCAATACGAAAGGTTCAAACTGTCTCAATCTTCTCCTTATGTTGACTTCAACTAGATTGTATCGGCTATGCACTTTGATTCTAACATTTGGAGTCGGGTCATACTAGTTACATTTAAATATCACACATCACTTAATTGGCAAAGCAAGGTACTTAACTTCAAGTATTTCAATTATTTTACCATAGTAATCCATCAATTCTCCCTATATGGCAACTCCACTATTTATTGTTGCCATGCTATGCCCTTGTTATTCTGTATGGTATTTGTATCCATTCATGAAATACACCAGATACGATTAAACAGTTCATAGAAGTCCCTTTGAAAGATCAATAATGAACTTGTTCTCTATTGGATTTTCTAGAACCTACATAAAAGAAATTATCATACCATTAATGTATAATGTCATGAGAATACTTAAATATGGTACTGAACTATTAGAATAGTTGTAAGTAAGAACTTACATATCTCTCGAACCATCGAGGAAAGTGTTTTCCAACTTCTTTATTTATATCATCCTGTATGCTGTCTGGCATTATGTCATGTAACAATGCTTTATATAATCTAAATACATTATTATGTATTTCAGTAATGAACAACACAAAAATTTAAAGGAACAAATAATAATGTTGAAGTTACTGCACGAAAGGTAGAACCTCCTGACAGTTCAATAAAATGTAACCATATGTAGCCTCAATTTCTTCCTCTGTTAACATTCTTCTTGTTAGATGTACATATATTTGTCCAGGATATGTGAAAATAGACAAGTTACCATTAACATCACTCGTTCCTCCCCCATCATCATTATGAGGAACTTTTGTTTCTTTTGTGTGAACATGTGACTCAAAATAATGTCCACAAAATGTACTAGCTTCCTCTACTAAATAAGCATTACATATCGATCCTTCAACTGACCTTGTTTTTCACATTTTTTTAAATGATGCAAATACCTATATTGGACAAAATGTTTATTACAATTTTGTAGTAAAAACATAAAAATATGGTTATGGCAATAATGTTTCTTGACTTACCTATCAAATGGATACATCCATCGATATTGAACTGGTCTGGCTAGTTTTGTCTCGTGTGTTAAATGCACAAGTATATGCTCCATACAGTCAAAGAAGCTTAGAGGAAAAATTCCTTCTAACTTGCATAGAATTACTAGAATTTATTTTTCGAATTTTTCCATGTCTGCCAAATTGAATTTAGATGATGTTAAAATTTTGAAAAATATACTTAATTTTATTATTACTTCCTAAACCTTATTTGGTAGCAACTCCCGTAATGCGATTGGAATTAGCCTTTGCATAAATACATGACAGTCATGACTTTTCATTCCAAATAGTTTGTACTTCCTTAGGTCCACACACCTAGCCAAGTTTGAAACAAAATCATCAAGAAACTTCAGACTTTTGAACCATTCACACAAAAGCTCCTTTTGTTTTTTGTCTAAAGTGTAACATGCTTTCGAATATTTTCCGATATGAAGATCTTTATTTAATTCATTCCTTCTACAAAAAAGTTACAAGTTAGCTCATGATTTTGCATTTCATTTTGCCCTCCCTTCAATGTTTATAATCGTATTGAACAAGTTGTCAAATATATTTTTCTCAACACGTATAACATCTAGATTATGACATATCAAATTCGTTTTCCAATATGACAAATCTTAAAATATGTTTAGTTTTTTCCAACCAAAGTTTTGACTAATGCTTGTATTTACTTCATCACTTCAAATTCTGTTACTTTTAACAAGCCTAATTTCTCTATGTCTTGCAAAATCTCTTCACCAACTTTTATAGGAGGAGGAGGTGTTTTGACCATCCTATTTTTAATGAACTTTTGTTTATTATGTTTAAATGGATGATCTGAAAGAAAAAATTTTCTGTGATTGTTAAACCAATATATTTTTCCCCCGTTTGGAAGATAAAATACATCAGAATAATTGCCACAATAAGGACAAGCCCATTTTTTCAGCAGTGCTCCATCCAAATAACATGGCAAATGTTAGAAAATCACTAACGATCCACATCAAAGTCGCCCTTAACACAAAATTCTATTTCAAAGAGACATCATATATTTGAACATCATATTCCCATTGATGCTGCAATTAAGATATCAGTGGTTGTAAGAACACATCAATTTTATGCTTCAGATTGGTAGGCCCTGGCACAATCACTGTCAAAAACATATATGCCTCTTTTATACACATCCAAGGAGGCAAATTATAAGGAATCACTATGTAACATCCCATTACCTGCGAAGAGGCTAGAATAGTAAATCTGAGTGATTAATGAGAGATTGGAAATGCATTTTCCATGCTCATGCATAAAATGTCATACACATACACGTGAATAGTGAAAGTTTTGCACATGAAAATAATTGTACATGCATTTATGAACGATTCCGGGTATATTTGGATTGAGTCGTGATATTTGGAAATTTTGAGAACTTTGAATTTATTTATATTGAAAATTTTATTGATTAGTGGAATTGTTGTATTTTTGAATTTTGGTGAATTTAGGGATAATTTCAAAAATTTTGAATTTTAGTGAAAATAAGAAAAAGGAATCAAAAGAATATTGGAGATAATTAGATTGTAAAGATAAGTGTAACATCTCGTTACTGTTAGCAAGGGTATTTGATAATTTGGGACAACTGATAGGTTTTCATTGCATTCACTGATTGAGCATGTCACTGACCTCTAATTACAGAGGAACAGGTTTATTGCATATACATTTATTCATAGGTACATGCATTCATAATTTTCCGGTATTTAATTGTGAGTATGGACTGACTGAATTGACTGAACTGATTAAATTGACTGGATTGCATTCGATCGAGAAATTAGGAGTGATTGGACT
>JANVCQ010000230.1:32049845-32072314 GCA_025531925.1 Erythroxylum plowmanianum
GAAACCCGCTTACGCTTTTCGACTTCGGTTCGGATAGTTGGGCTCCGGGAACGTGGTCCAACACCATGGTTGGGCTTCGGGAACGGGGTCCAACATTGTAACATGCTTTTGGATATTTTTCAGTGTGAAGATCTTTATGTAATTCATTCCTTCTATAAAAAAGTTGCAAATTAGCTCGTGATTTTGCATTGTCTTTTGTCCTCCCTTCAACGTTCATAATGGTATTGAACAAATTATCAAAAATATTTTTCTCAATATGCATAACATCTAAATTATGACGTATCAAATTTGTTTTCCAATATGGCAAATTCCAAAATATGCTTCATTTTCTTTGACCAAAATTTTGACTAATGCTTGTATTTACTTCATCGGCTTCAAATTCTATTACTTTTAGCAAGCTTATTTCCTCTATCTCTTGCAAAATCTCTTCACCAACTTTTATAGGAGTATGAGGTGTTTTGACCATCCTATTTTTAAGGAACTTTTGTTTATTGCACCTAAATGGATGATCTGAAGGAAGAAATTTCCTGTGATTGTCAAACCAATATATTTTGCCCTTGTTTGGAAGATAAAATGTATAAGTCATTTTCACAATAAGGACAAGCCAATTTTCCATATGCTCCATCCAGATAACATGGCAAATGCTGGAAAATCACTAATGATCCACATCAAAGCTACCCTCAACATAAAATTCTATTTCAGAGAGACATCATATGTTTGAACACCATATTCCTACAGATGATGCAATTCAGATATCAATGGTTGTAAGAACACATCAAGTTTACGGTTCAGATTTGTAGGCACTGGCATAATCACTGTTAAGAACAAATATGCCTCTTTCATACACATCTAAGGAGGTAAATTATAAGGAGTCACTATGATTGACTATGATGAATATTGCTGCCCGGATTGACCAAAAGGTTGAAATCCATTTATCGACAATCCCAACCTAATATTTCGACATTCAACTGCAAAATCAAAATGGGTGTCATTGAAATGCTTCCATGCTAATGCATCTGATGGATGACTCATTACTCCATCTTCCTATTTGTGTTCAGCATGCCATCTCATATGAGATGTAGTAACATCAAAAGTATAAACTCTTTAAAGTCTCAGAGTTAACGGGAAATAATACATCTGCCTCCATGGTACTAATTTCTATTTCATTAAATGCTTTCTAGGCTTAAACCTAGATTGGCCACAAAATTTGCACTCTTCTAAATCCACATCATCTCCCCAATATAACATACATCCCAATTTGCAACAATCAATCTTTTCAACAAGCAAACCAAGGCCCCTAATAAATTTCTTCATATTCTAAAAGCCATCAATCATTGTATGATCAGTAGGCAATGATTCATTGTACCATTCTAGAATTTTATCAAAACTACGATCCGAAATATGCCCTTCAGACTTTATGTTCAATATTCGAGCAATTGAAGACAATTGGGTCATTGTCTCACAATTTGGCCACAATTCTCGGTCAACTAACTGTAGTACGTCAAAAAACTATTTTACTTGTGGGTTAGATTCTTCTTCAAGATTTTCCCTATTTTTCTCAAAGGTATAATCGACCCCACCCCATCATAAACCATTTGCATGTATGAATTTTCACTTTCTTCCATATAATTTGTTGTAAATCCAGTCCCCCATTCATACTCATTTAGGTTGACAGATGATTCTGCTTAGTTATCCCTTGAGGTGGTAGAAATGCCAGGTTTCCCATGTCGTGTCCACTTAAAATAATTGGGGACAAACCCTTTTCTTAATAAATGCCCATTAACTTCATCAATAGTAAGGAAATATTTGTGTTTGCACTTTTTACATGGGCATCTAATCTTTGGCCCATCTATATATGTAGGTTGAGAATATGCATAATGAATAAAAGCTTCCACTCCCTAATAAATTCATGATTAATGAAACCATTAGTAGTTTTTCATCTATACATCTAAGATCTATCCTGAAAACTCATTTTTGGACAATTGTTAATTTAAAATAGTGAATTCATAGTTAGTATCATTCATGTTAGCAAAAAATTTCAAAACATCTAAGATAAGACATATGAATCAAGATCACAAGTTCTTGTTGTGACCCCTAGACTCCTCGTATTTTTCATCGATAAGCCTCACAGTTACTATGGATCACAAGTTATGGGTTAACGTTTATAGGTTGAGATCTAAAAAAAGTGTAAATTTAACATCAAGCATATATGTTTGTAATCATATATTGTAGAAGATAATTAATGTTAAAACTCCTATATTAAATATGTACTAGTCTCAAAATATGTACTAGTCTCAAATTTCATAAGTATTCACAACAATATGAATACTTATTTTAATAAATTGTTTTAACATATACAATTTTAAAAAGATACGTGTAATAATGTGTGCATGAAAAGTAAAGAAATACCCAAATAAAGGTAAGTTCAAGAAAACATAGTAACAAACAAAATCACTAACCTCAACCAAACACTAAAAGGATCTTCCTGAAGTACGTGAACGAAGATGATGAAGACAAACCTACAATGAGAAATATAGAAACTGATATAAATGTCATTTTCCAATATGTGTAAAAAATCATTCTTGAAATCCATAGTTATAAGGATATGAATGTCATTTTAATACCTGCTAAAGCTTCTCTTCAATCTCCTTGAAAATATAGGTACTACGAACAATTGAGATCCTACAACTTATTCCCAAAAACGCTAACATTTTACAAAGCTGGATATATTAAAACAATTGTCATGAAATATTATAATCAATGAAGGTCATAAGTTATACAAGGAGTCTATTGAAAATTCGACAGAATTTCCCTTATAAAATGGACATCCCCCTTTTCAAAAAAGGGTCATTCCTGCAATAAAATTACACTTCTATATCCACCAGTAACCATAGCTCAATTTTGGTCTCCAAATTATATGTCATTACATTTATTAACCTTAATTAACTGATAAACAAAGAAATAAGATTTGATAGATTAAACTATCAAATAAAAAATACAACTAAATTAGTAAAGAGAAATCTATAATGTTAGGACTTCATATTGAACCCCCTTAAAGCATTTAGTTTTCTAACTATTTTCATTGGATAGATAGAGATAAAGCTGATATACTTAGTGCACAATTGTGAGCTCTATAGACTTTTAAATTGCTCTTAGGTCTTTACATTAACATATATAAAGTGAACAATAGTATGCTTTTTGGTTTTCATCTCTTATATATTTGCAATCTAAATCACCACCTCTTACTTATTTGGGGAATATAATTACCTTAAAAAGAACAAATTGCAAAGATTTCCAACTTTTGATTGATAAGATCTAAAGGAGAATTTCTAACTAGTACAATAAAAGCTTGGCAAGGATAGAACAATTCTTCATCAGAGTCATATCAAAACTACTAGCTTCAAGGATAAGCAAGGTGAATTGGTAAGTGATACAGAAGGGGCTTTTTTAGAAGAGAGGCTAATTGATGATAATTTTTTGTTAGCTTAAGTGTTGTTTAGAGGAAGCACTTACCTACAAAATTATTTTGAAAGTTGTTTCATGTTCTTTGAAAAAGCAAGTCAAGATATGTATTCATACTCAGTTAAAGAGTTGTTTCATGTTCTTTGAAAAAGCAAGCAATTATCACTTTGTCAATAATTAAAAGTTTGTAGCTACAATAGTCTACACCTATCAAGTTAGTTTCTTGAGGAAAATATTTAAAGAGTTGCATTTCAAGCAAAAGGGAACTACTCCAATTTATTGTCATAATAGTTATTCCATCAAACTCTTTAAGAATCTTATTCTTTGTTAAAGAAAGGAAAAACATAAATGTGAAGTTTCACTTTCTAAAAGACCTCACCAGGGGTATAATCATTGATTATTTCTAATGTAAGATTGAAGATCAAATTACTTTCATAATGACTAAGTTATTAAAGTTGCCTATATGTTAGAGTCTAGGGAATTTGCTTGGAGTTTATGCAGTTGATAAGACTTATTAAATTGAATGTTTGAAAACTTTCGTTCTAAAAAGGGATTATTGGAAATATCTGCTTAATTTTTTAGTTGCTCGAATCAGTAGGAATTATTTTATGGTTTTAATTTTCTTTGATTTTGTCCAATATATAGGATAACATGTAGCTTTAGTCAACTCTATTAAAGTTTGCTGAATGTCTTTTTTATATATGAGCACTTTTTTACAAGTTAGCTTCTTGAAAAAAAACTTTATTACAAGTTAGTATTTGCTATTCCTAAATTTAAGCATTTATTCATTGGTTTTAGCTTTGTAAATTGAGGAGGTTCTTATTGTGAGTAATTGTAACAAATTTCAAAATAATAAAAGTTTATATTTTTATTTCTCTTAGTTTATTTTCTTTCTCAATATATTTAATGGTTATAGCTTTCACATCTAACAAGTTCATATAAATAAAATTGATGCCATTTAAATGAAGAGAAATGATGCTTACATGATTTGATTTTATATCAAACAAAATCTTAAGTAATTAATTAAAATGAATTAAAGTGTGTATGGTTTTCCCTTTTGCATATACGATATTTATTTAATTATATAATACAAGTTAAACATGCAATGATATAACTCTTACTAATAGGACTAGTGAGATTTGATATCTACATGATATGGTCAAAGATTGTTATATCAAAATCAAGTTTAACTCAAGAATTTGAACATAATAATACAAAATAATAATTTGAATTTCCACACTCCAAAAGAGAAAGATTGAGAGTGATAAGATTCTACAATTGATTGCCACTGGTAAGCTAGATTAGATTGTTAGAAATTAATGAACCTAAAACAAGAGTTTCTTTAAAAGCAAGGATGAAGAAAACCCCCTCTCCAAAATAATTTTATTTAATAAAAACATATGCTCCTCCTTTACACCTATAATATAGTCTTACATAGGCATAAAACTCTAAGAACATAAAAATGCTAAGACAAAGAATCCTAAAGGAAAGTAATAGCTTTAACATAGTCTAATTAGGAAACAAATGAATTAAAAAGCTAAATCAATCCTTATCTAATAGATGTCGGAAGATTAATGATTAAAAAAGTCAAGAGTCCAACTTCAATCTAACTTCTAAAGTTAATACCAATTTTGATTTAGAACTCTCAGTAGGCATCACAAAAATGAGTTCAGTATTGGTTTTATGTTCAACTTCAGTGTTGATTTTTTTATATCTTTCCAATAACCAACACTTATTTACTTATGAGTCTAGTGCAAGTTATGTTTTGTAACCCTTTTCTAAAAGTTTGCTCCATCACCTAAATCAACAATATAGACTTAACTTTAGTCACTTTAAGTAATAAAGTTTTATTCCTTGCTTAAAGTTCCACCATTAAGTCACTGAGAGCTTATTTGACCTTCTTTCCTTTATTCTTTATCAATGGTCATCCAATGTTCATCACTAGATCTTCAACTTTTTTGGACACTTAACTTGATCCTTTTGTAAGTTGTCTAAGCCCCTCCTTATGCTTTCCTTGTATAGTTTCTTGTGTAACTTGAATCAATACTTAATTTCCATAATTTTTTCTCTCCGCAAAATGATTTCTCCTCAAATTATTACTTTCATCTACAAAATTAAAAAATGTGATGCTTGACCAAAAATGCATCTCTTGTATCCCTCATTTTTGCTATTAAATTCACTCTTTTCCTCTCATGTTTTTCTCTTATTTTCGTTTTATCCAAAAGGCTTGAATTACTCCTAAGTGTTTACTCTCATTTCTTTCCCTTTAAACTCTCCTGCTCTTTCATAAATCTAGAGTTGATCTCCATAACTTGCTTTGTTACCTTAACCTTCTCAGCATTATTCAATCATTTTAATTTATACGGTTTATAGTATTTTGTAGTCGGTAGTCCTAACTTCTCCACTAACTTCACAATAGATATATTAGCACACCTACCTCCATATATGATCATATTACTCACTCATTTTTTTGATGGAACACCTTTTATGGAGGAGATTATCCCACTATTCATGTATGTCATCCTCTCCATAAGCTCAATTCCCTCCTAGTGACTAATATCCTTCTCCTTTTAACCTCTCAATGCACTTATCATCACTAGAATCCTCTAAGCTAGGCATATCATCATGCACACCATCTTCATTCTCGGATGTACATTCTCCATCCTCCCTCAAATAGTTGATAGTACTCTCAACCTCATCGTGGACCTTAAAGTCATCCATTTTAGTATATACAAATATGTTATGTCATAATCTAAACTTGGTAGCTTCATATTTTCCTACCTGATCCCTCACCTCACCAAATTAATTAATGAGATGCTTGTTTTGACTTCATATTATGTTTATGATGAATTCTAGGTCTATCCCCACTCTTTTTTCCTTACATACTTCCTTATTTTTGGATAATTTTCTGATGCGAGTTTGAGTCATAATGTACTTACAGAAAATGTTAGTAGCAAAGGCACCCCTTTACATGCTTCTTTCATAGTTCACTTTGTTTAGAACTTAAAATTTTAACTAAAGGTTCTTTGCCAACTAGATAATTTAAATTAAGAGAGCCAGTTTAAATTTTCCTCATTTGTCAAATAACTCCCAAAGAAGCAAATTAGACAGAAAAATTAAAAAAAATTGTAACTAGAGGCTAAGAAGTATGAAAAATCAAGACCAGAAATTGAATTCTATAGGTCCCAATTAGATCTGATAAAAAAAGGAAGAATAAGAACTCAACAAGAATGGATTACATTGTAAGGAAAAATAAGACAATTCATAAATTTTTTATTAATTTGTAAAATCAAGGAAATAAGAAATAAGGAACAAAAAAAATGATCCATGTTTTATACGAATCTTGTTCATGAATGATGCAGACAAAGAAATTGAGTAGAAAAAACAAAAACCCAAAAATATTAAAATGTAAATAAACAGTATAAAAAAATTGAATATAGATGATGGATTTAATACCAAAATTTGATATGACCATCACTAATAGGAATAATAAGATTCAATATCAATATGATAGGACCAAGGACCATTATATCATAATCATATTTAGTTCAAAAATTTAAGCAAAAAAATACAAAAGAATGATACAAATCACAATGCTTTAGAAAGGAAGCATTAAGAGTGTTAAGATTTTATAGTTGATCGTCACTATCAATTTAGATTAAATCATTAAGTTTCAAGAAATTAAAATAAGAGTTTCTCTAAAAATAAGGATCCAATGTACTTATTTTTTCTAGTTAGGGACTTCTTTAGTGCTTTTCTACTATGTTTTTCTCTATCTTTACTTACTAGGATAGAGTCATGAATCCTTAAAAATATAATCATCATATCCACTCCAAACTTGGTTTGAAGAATAGGCATTTCCCCAAACACCTAACAAGCATTAAATAACCTTTGCAACATCACAACAAAATTTCATAACACAACCTTCTAACACTAACATTTCAACCTTAATTTTTTTTTACTCATTCACAAAATACTAAAACATTCCAAACGAATCAAATAAACATAGCATAGACATCAACATAAAACTAAACCATTTCCAACATACCTCACAAAAATACAATGGCCGTGGGAGAAGAGGAAGAGCTTTCACCGCTGACCACAACACCGACGTCTGATCAGAAAGGGGGGACTGGAGGAGAGGAAAGACGTTGTGGGAGGGAGGAGAAGAAAAAGGTTGGAGACCCGATGGTTGGGGGGGGGAAGAAGGGTAGGTGTCTTTAAACCAGAACAAAATGATGTTGTTTGGTGTTAAACCAAACAACGTCAATTTGATTAAGTTTATAACATTTAATCGCAAAGTGACGGCGATGTATTGCTTTAAATTTTACCGAAGGAATATTACATCGCTAATAATCCATCGGTAATGTCAATTCTTCAGATACCTTTTTCGTCAGCACTTGATCCTCGCTAATTGAAAATTTTCCAAACACCATTCCCGACGAGCATAGAATTTATGTCGATAAGACACGACTTTCTTCAAATTTTAGCGACGGATATTGGTTCCGTCGCTAAATCAAAATTTTTTGGACTAGTTTTCTGAAGATATACAATTTTCATTGCTAATTTGCTATGTTTCTTAATTCTTGCCAAATTTTTGTTGATAATGTGTTCATTTCTTATAGTGACTGAAAAAGAGTCAATAAGTGGATATCATATTATCCACATATTTTGCTAGGAAGTGATGAAAATACTAGATGACTATCAATAAGTGAACGCTATTATACATCTATTACTTAATTTATAATATGGGATGAAAACTTCTACCAAACAATATTTAGTAAAAAATTCCTTAAAATAAAATATGAGTAATTGCCTGTATATTTATCATCCAAATTACATTGGAGTTCATATAATCGTAATAAACACTATAAGAAAAGCAAGAATTAGCGACAAAAAATCACCAATGGAAAAAGAAACTTTTTCAAATTGCTAATGGAAACCCAATTTCCATTGGTAACATTGATGGAAAAATTTTCGTTTAGAATATACATGGCTAAATACGAAGGAACATCATCCCAGCAAAATTTGGGATAGACTTTCACGATGGTATAAAATTTCCATCGATTAAGAAGGTGGGAATTGTTGGCAGAATAAAAAAGTTTTGAGTTTTTGTCCGTAAATTTTCAAGATAAATGTCGTCGTCCACTTCAGCTTTAGCGCTTTAAAGTTAAACAAAACGATGTCATTTTCTTTAAGGTATAAATGTTAGTGGTAAAAGGGATAAGATGCAATTTTAGTATTGATGTAGGGATGAATTTCTAATGTACATAAGGTGTTTGATGAAATATTTGCTCTTTGTAAAAATGATTTCAATTTCTTATTTTCAGTTCTTTGTTAGTATGAATTTCATAATTTTACTTCTTTTACTTGAAATATGATATAATTTACATTGATTAGCTGCCCCTCCCTAATAAATTAGCTGAAATCTATGAGAAAATAATCTCGTTGGAGAGTCTAGCATTCTAATTGTAAGAGTCTTTATATAGACTTTTTGAGTGAAGACAAGCATAGTTAATGTATGTAAGTTGAAGCATCACTCTGAGACCGAGACCTATAGTCATAATTCTCATATGCATTATGCCTTTGTAGGTTTGAGTTATACCTGCCTCTTTCAACATGTCAAGCAAGCAGGAAATATTCTCACATGATCTATGTTGGACCCCTTTTGGAGCCTAACTATGGAACCATAAAGCGTGAACGTATTCCAATGAAATCTCTTTAGCCATCATCGGTTCATCTTCATGCTCTAATACTATAACTATTGGATCCTTAGGTCTCGGCGGGCGAGTTCACCGCGGTGAATGGATAAGAACTTCTACAGAGACCCTTTGGAAAAAATTCGCCGCGGCAAAGTTCCCATATTAGACCTAAGCATCTCTCGGCATAATTTTCTCGCAGCGAAGATGCACAATTAACCATAATAATACCTTTCAGGAATGGTTCACTCAAGAGCCTTCCCTAGGTTTCTCCATCTATCCTAACCTTACTTTCATTCTAACTTTTTCCCAAAATCACTTCCTCTAAGGTAACATCATTTCATGACAATTTAACTACCAATATTATTTCATCATACTCTCTAATCTCTCTTCTTAAATCCTTTAATTCATTTCTTATAACTAATTCTCATTCTTCACAATTTCCTACCTATCTTTTTTCCCTATCATATCTCACTTATATGTTACAACAATTCATAATCAAATGATTAATCTCAAAAAAATAACTTCCTCAAGTATACCTAATTTCAACTCAACCTCATCCATATGCAAATTCATATTTCATTAACATCAAAAGTAAAGAGTTCTACAAAGCTTTAATCACATATAAACATGACATCTTTTTCTCAATACAAAATACACATGGATGCCCATGTTCAAAATGTTGCTAAAGCTGCTCAAAAATCAAACTAACTTAGTACAAAAGCTAACTATCTTATAGTTTCCAAAAGCCTTTATGCTCTTGATCACTTGAACTCTTGCTCATCACCTGAAGAGGGGAAGGAACAGGGGTAAGCCGGAACGCTCTTGGGTAAGAAGTTTATAATCGAGAACCAAGAAAAATCCATTTTCAAAACTCATTGCCATTGCATATTTTCGTAACCATAGTAATTTTGCAGTAAAAATCATCAAACACTTATTTCTTAAAATTCTCAATTTATCAAACAATTCATGAGCAATTAAATCATGTATGCATCAAACTTATTAATATATCATAAGCACATAAGCACATCAGGATGATTTGGGTGGATTCAAAAACAGAACGTACTACACATTTCCACATAATGGTCCTGTGTAGCCATGAACAGAATTTACTATCGTAATCCTACTTAGTGGTCTTACGTAGCCGTGAACTTATGGGAGTCCTTAAAGGAGCTCCATGCTACTAGCATGTAGGTGGGAGAAGCCTTTTATCAAAGTGCACTTGACTAAACTTAGGGGACCATCACAAACCCACATAATATGTATTTCATGACTTGCAAAACATATTGCCCAAAAAGGCACTTTTTCGAAAACATGACTTTCTTAACATTTTGCCACAAGGGTATAGTTCAGAAACACAATTATCTATGAACATGAAATATGTCACATGCATTTCCATCAACCAAATTCATATACCAAACATAAAACAATTTCTCTAGTCATTGAAAAGCAATAATGCAACAATTGTAAAGCAATTGAAAAAATTTAGTTCTCTTTCCTTTGGAAACGTAGTTATGGCTCATTACCTAATTATAAACATGTAACCCATCTTGAAATACTTGCTTATAAACTTGCTCAAAGAGACCTCTCTCCTTGCTCCTGTTGCCTTCCATGTTTTCCTTGAACAATAACAAAAATTCTCATTCAATAGGAATACAATTTGAGGACCTATATATATAGCATATTCACTAAGATCAATTCTAAATACTCAAACTCTTCCAAAATTCCAAACCTTTGGGTCAAGTTTACATGATCACTCAGATCAGATAAATGAAAAAATTTGTTAACACTTACTTCTAGAAAAATGTTCCTCATTGTCTTACGTTTCTAATGACACCAAAATCATTCACATTGGTTTAGTACTCTAAAAGTTATACTCTAAACATTTTCGAGCTGTTCTTATGCTAAAACAGCATTCTATGTTCAACTTCCATTCAAAAATTGAAATCTTTAGAGACTGAATTAGAACTCCATTTCATCATACAATTCGTAACTTTATTCTTTAGTTTACTTTAAATCAAAAATAATTTTATTTGGATAACTACAGAAATCGTTATGCCTAAGATATCAAAACATGTGTGTGAAGGAAACCTACCCCAACAACGTGTTTTACTATATTTTCCATCTTTTTACTTCCGATATTTCACATACAACCCATATTAAACCTAATCCATCTTTTTTTCTTCATTTTCAACTTTATTTCAACCTAATATCATTGACAAATACATCAAAATCTATATTTGATTTTTAACCCTAAAATATAACATTTGCACATACCATTCATAAACAACTTCCTACTCATATTTAACTTCCTTTTCACTTCTAACTATCGCTAGATATGCTTCATTCATAGATCAACAAGGATTAATGCTTATACTTACTTGTTTAGCTTCAATGTCTTCAAAATCTCCAAGATCTTCAAAAACCCTAGCTTCTCCCTTCTTTTCTATCCTTTCTTTTCTTCTTTTCATATTTTTCTCTCTTCTTTTCCTCTCACTCACGTTTTCTTATTCTTCTAAAAGCAAGACAACACTTTTCTTTCCAATTATGCCCTTAATGAATGTGAATTGTCCATTTTGCCCCATCCTTTAATGCTTTTAGTCTTTAAACTTAAGTGTCATGGCTAATTTGCCTTATACAATCTTACTACTTTAATCCTTTAATTCAAATAACCTATGTCATAAAATCTTACCAACATTAACATAATAATTAACTCCACAAAATAATTAATCTATCTAGACCTCAAAATTAACTTAAATCATGCTTAATTCAATAAAACAATAAGGAAGATTTCAGGGGCCAACATTTATCCCCCTCATAAAATAATTTCATCCTCAAAATTCTTACCTGATTGATCAAGAGGTAGGGGTATGTCTTCTCATATACTCCTCCGTTTTCCATTTAGCTTTATCCCTCGGATAATTTCTTCTAATGGACCATAGTCGATAGACCAAGTCTTTCTATTACTTATTTAGTCATTCGTTTTCTTAGTTGGTTCCTCAATATTTCTCAGATTATTCACAATTTTCCTTTCCTGTGCTAACATTACATCTATGTCAGATCATATCAATATTTCTTAACATCCTCACAATAACACATCTTTGTTAGTAATACTACCTCATAAGTCAATGGTCTAGTTCTTAGTAACTTTATATGGCCAAATACAATTCAAGCTTAGTTGATTCTTTATACTAACCTAAGCACATCTTGTACTAATTCTAAGCACACCTTGGGAAGGTGATACTCTCAAAAACATTTAATCTTTTGCTTCATAGTTCACATCTCTTTAGTATTAGTACATTTAACTCTTATGTCTATCTCACTGTATTCCATGCCTTTAGAGTGGATCCACCTAATTCATTCATCTTTCTTGAATCACTTAATTTCTAATGCTGATTGATTTCACTTAACAACAACCTCTCCAATCAGTTCTTGCCTTCAACCATCTTTAGGCCTTAATCATCACAATGCAAGAGCGAACGACTCGTTCTGTCATCTAACTCCTCATACAATATTCTAATGTAATCACTATGATCATGATTATGATGTTTAAAATCAAATAGAACTATACAGTGATCTCATGTTCTTATGAACTCCAAACTATAAGCCTTAAGCATATCTTCGATAGTTAAGACCGTCGGCAATTCAAACATTCAATCACTTGATTCTACATTCTTAGTCGCTAAATGATGCTCCAACATATTCCTACTAGGATGTATAGCTTAATTTACCATTTGTACTTTTCTAACAATCTCTTTACTCTATTATATTTATTAGTATACATACTTCCTATTTAAATCACATAGCATCAATTTCCAATTCAAACTCGAAATTCAGATCTGTTTTTAATTACTTAATAAGATTCACAATTTCTGTATCCTCAATTTGGGCTTTATCAATCCTTTCAAGTGAAACTAATCTTCAATTCCATAGAAAACAGTACTTTGATTTGCCCAAAATTCAACTCCGCATTCGATGCTCCTTTTTGCACTAGATCTAATAACCTCAATATCTGAATTCATGCTTCACTGTTATTGGGATTCCTACTTAATGTATCAGATACAATGTTAACATTACTGGTAGATACTCATTCGTACCATTAAAATCTTTCAATACATCTATCCATTATCTCAGTCTCGTATTTACTTCTCTTAACTCAATAATTACCTCAAAGTTTAATAATCTATATTTATATATATCCAAGATGTTTCTATACATATAATTGTCTCCAACTTTCAAGCAATCACTATCACAACAAGTTTCAATACATATATCAATTGATCAACCAATGAGGTTCCAATTGTCTCCATGCGTATGAAATCACTTTATTATGCTATATTGAATTTTATCCTATACCCTTATACAACATCATTGTATACTATAAAATCTCATAATCTAGAAGATAAAATTAATTAGTATTATAATTCCTCAAAATTCTCTTTACTTTCATTACTCATACGATTTATACATTTTCCTCAAGTATTCAAACTATTCTTCTCAACTTTTCAAATACATTTAACATGTCAATTCATTTAAAATCTTAACTTCTTGTGTTTGTAACACATTCATTAGGTCAAATTTGTATCTCCCAAACATATTTCCTCAGAATATAACGTGAACCTATATACTCCTCATATTAGCAATCAGTGTCTCCTCAAATTTAGGAATCTGCTCTCATAGTTGAATACTTTACATCAACAAAATACATACATTCTTACTAGTATCTTCTACTTCCTATGCTGGAGGCTTTCCTAGGGATATGACTCCATTATTTACTTTTGATTTGTTTAATAATCATTCATTCCTCGAAATGAAACATCTGATTCACCTGATATGATTCAATAAAACATCTCTATCAAAAAAAGGTTTCTTACCTCAATCATCTACACTGTTTCCATTATCTTTATCAATCAACTATATTCCTCATTGTTGTTTCAGCTATTCTTACTACCTCAATAAGATCAATTTCAACTGTTTATGATATTTCAATAATTTCAATTTCTACCTCACTTTTTATGATCAAAATATTCTTTATAATAAAACTCAATGAAATAAGAGGCATATTCGTTTACTCTTATATTTTGGTATGTACCATCAAGATCATTACACCTTATATACAAAAGTAATTCTGGCAGGTTACTAATTTATATGTCATGCTAATGATGTGTCAATCACAATTGATTCTAAACAACTTCTGAATATTCTACAACTATTCAAAAATTATTCCTCCATAGTAGTTACCCTTTTTAGCATAATTGCCTATACTATACTTCCATAGCGTTACTCTAATTCATCTCATAACTTTAACTATAGGGATCATAGATTATCTCCTATACCATATCCAAATATAGATCTTGTATATACTCAATCACATTATTCACCAATATAACCACATGATCAAATATATTCTCAAAATAACTGGTCAACACAACCTTTAGTCCTTCTACATATATCACTATCACTTGTTTCATTTTCCCTGCGTACTTTCTTAATCAATTTAGAATTATAGACACATAGCTATCTTGAAATTCTGATCTCATATTCACTAACACAATCTTATATAAAATCATAACTCTTATCATAGTAGTTAAACAATCACTTTAAATTCCAAGTTCAACCTTTCAATTCCACTTTGCATAACACCTTAAATCTTGTCATTTCCGCCTATGTCTCTATTTCTTCTCAGTTCATTCATGAATATAATTTCACATCCATATCAATTCAAGTACACATCCACAACAAAATTCTATCACCAAATTCACTGACATAACCACAAATGTTGAATCTGTGCCTAACATATCGAACTACTTAATATCTCCTATTTCTAAATATCCACAAACTTTCATTTTATCATGTCATGAAATGCCCATATAAGATACTAAACCTAGGCATTCTGATACCACAACTGTTGGACCCTATTTTTGGAGCCGAACTATGGAACCATAGCATTTGCATGTTCCAATGAAATCTCCTTAGCCATCATTGGTTCATCTTCATATCCTAATACTGTCACTATTGGATCCCTAGGTCTCGACGGACGAGTTCGCCGTGACAAACTTTATATTTCACCTTGTTGAACGGACAAGAACTTCTATAGAGACCCTTCAGGAAAAGTTCGTTGTGGTGAATTCTTGATTTCGTTGCGATGAACTTCCTATATTAGACCTAAGAGCGAAGATGCACAATTAACTATAATAATACCTTTTGGGAAAGGTTCACTCAGGAGCCTTCCCTAGGTTTCTCCATCTATCCTAACCTTACTTTCATTCTAACTTTTTCCCAAAATCACTTCCTCTAAGGTAACATCATTTCATGACAATTTAACTACCAAAATTATTTCATCATATTCTCTAATCTCTCTTCTTAAAACCATTAATTCATTTCCTATAACTAATTCTCGTTCTTCACAATTTCCTACCTTTTGTTTTCCATATCATATCTCACTTATATGTTACAACAATTTATAATTAAATGATCAATCTCAAAATAATAACTTCCTTAAGTATACCTAATTTCAACTCAACCTCATCCATTAGCAAATTCATATTTCATTAACAACAAAAGCAAAGAGTTCTAAAAAGCTTTAATCACATATAAACATGGCATCATTCGCTCAATACAAAATACACATGGATGCTTATGTTCAATATGTTGCTAAAGCTGCTAAAAAATCAAACTAACTTAGTACAAAAGCTAACTATCTTATAGTTGCCAAATGCCTTTATGCTCTTGATCACTTGATCTTTTGCTCAACACCTGAAGAGGGGAAGGAACGGGGGGTGAGCTTGAAAGCTCGTGGATAACAGGGTTATAATTGAGAAACAAGCAAAAATCATTTTCAAAACTGCCATTGCACATTTTCGTAACCATAGTAAGTAAAAATCATCAAACACTTATTTCTTAAAATTTTCAATTTATCAAACTATTCATAAGCAATTAAATCATGTATGCATCAAACTTATTAACATATCATAAGCACATAAGCACATCAGGATGGTTTGGGTGGATCCAAAAATAGAATGTACTACACATTTCCACATAATGGTCCTGTGTAGCCGTGAACACAACGTACTATCGCAATCCTACTTAATGGTCTTGCATAGCCGTGAACTTATGGGAGTCCGTGAAGGAGTTCTATGTCACTAGCGGGCAGGTGGGAGTAACCTTTTGTCAAAGTGCACTTAAATTAACTTAGGGGATCACCACAAACCCACATAATATGTATTTCATGACTTGTAAAACATATTGCCAAAAAAGACACTTTTTCGAAAACATGATTTTCTTAACATTTTGCCACAAGGGTTTAGTTTAGAAACACAATTATCTGTGAACATGAAATATGTCACATGCATTTCCATCAACCAAATTCATATACCAAACATATAATAATTTCTCTAGTCATTCAAAAGCAATAATGCAACAATTATAAAGCAATTGGAAACATTTAATTCTCTTTCCTTTGAAAACGTAGTCATGGCTTATTACTCAATTATAAACATGTAACCCCCTTGAAATCCTTGCTTATAAACTTGCTCAAAGAGACCTCTCCTCTTGCTTTCCTTGATTTCCTTGAACAACAATAAAAATTCTCATCTAATAGGAATACAATTTGAGGACCCATATATATAGCATATTCACTAAGATCAATTCTAAATACTCAAACTCTTCTAAAAATCCAATCCTTTGAGTCAATTTTACATGACCATTTCAGTCAGATAAATGACAAAATTTGTTAACACTTCAACTGGAAAAATGTTCCCCATTGTCTTAAGTTTCTAATGACACTAAAATCATTCAATTTGGTTTAGTACTCTAAAATTTATACCCTAAATATTTTCGGGCTATTCTTATACTAAAACAACATTTTGTGTTTAATTTCCATCCAAACATTGAAATCCTTAGAGATTGAGTTAGAGCTCCATTTCATCATACAATTTGTAGCCCTATGTCTCTAGTTTACTCCAAATCAAAAATAAAAAATAATTTTATTTAGATAACTACAGAAAAGGTTATTCTTAAAATACTGAAACATGTCTGTGCAGGAAAGTGGACTTCACCGTAGCGAAACCCAGAAGTTCTTCGTGGCGAACTTTCACAAAAACCTACCCCGAAAATGTGTTTTACTACATTTTCCATCTTTTTACTTCCCATCTTTCACATGCAACCCATCTTAATCCTAATCCATCTCTTCTACTTCATTTTCAACTTCATTTCAACCCAATATCATTGACAAATACATCAAAATCTATCTTTGATTTTTAACCCTAAAAGAGAACATTTGCATATACCATTCATAAACAACTTCCTACACATATTCAACTTCCTTTTCACTTCTAATTGTCACTAGATATGCTTCACTCATAAATCAAGAAGGATGAATGCTTATACTTACTTGTTTAACTTCAATGTCTTCAAAATCTCCAAGATCTCCAAAACCACTAGCTTCTCCCTTCTTTTCTCTCCTTTCTCTTCTTCTCTTCATATTTTTCTCTCTTCTTTTCCTCTCACTCACGTTTTCTTATTGTTCCAAAAGCAAGACAATGCTTTTCTTTCCAATTATTCCCTTAATGAATGTCAATTGTCCACTTTGCCTCTTCCTTTAATGCCTTTAGTCTTTAAACTTAAGTGTCATGCCCAATTGGCCCTTATACAATCTTACTACTTTAATCCTTTAATTCAAATAACCTATGTCATAAAATCTTACCAACATTAACATAATAATTAACTCCACAAAATAATTATTCTATCTAGACCTCAAAATTAATTTAAATCTTGCTTAATTCAATAAAACAACAAGGAAGATTTCTTGGGCCAACAATCTATGCATATAGGAAATTTCTACAACTTACATATAAGGATATAGGCATGTTGTTGAAGGAAATTTTAACATTTTAATTTATAATTTATCATAAAGAAAAGTTTAATAAGAAAACGTTATATATTCTAAGAGAACTAACATATTTGAAAAGAACACTTCAAATTGAAGTATTATTATAGTCATTATTTGGTATATACGGAAGAATTACCTCCTCTTCCTTCTCCATATATGACAAGACAATTGTCAAATGACACTAGGAGTTGCCCCAAACACAAGTGTAAACAATGTGTCAACAATGAAGTGTTTAGTAGTACTCAGGAGAACATTTTGCACATCCTTTTTCGAAGTCCTATTTCTTAGTTAGGTAATATCTCTTTGCCAGACTATTCACAGAGCCTCTTATTTGGGTCCTTCCAGGTTATTCTATGGTCCATCCACTAGGCTCTTGGTTGCAATATTCTTTCTGGTCGAAAGTTGATGAAATAGGAACACGGTCACATAGGGTGAATCTGGATGCAGCATTGGCTACATGGAGATAAATAGTGAGAAAGAAAAATCTTCATTCTTGGTTATGATTCTATCTCCTTTCAATGTCAGAAGCAGATCTCTTCACCATTACGAAAGTAATATTAAACTATATTTGAACCATCAATTGTAATCACTTTTAAGGTTCTTTCCATTTTGACTCAACATTGAAAACTAGCCATTATAGACTAGTAAAATGTTCAATTAAAATTTTGCATAGATTTGGATATGACATGCATAGTTTTGCATGGTAACTTGTAGGTATCCATCAAGTTAGTTTCTTTTACTCTCTCGCATGGTTTGGAGCACTGTTAGATGTAATTTTGAGAAAGAAAACAAGTACTTGGAGAACTGGTGATTAGGCCAGATTGATATCAAGTGTACGAGAAATTGAGCATTATTTTTCAGAGTTTATTGATTTCATCCAACATTCAGACCAAGTTTAGTTTTTTGGCAACTTCTTGATTTTTTTGTCATCTTTAATTCCATTAATTCCAGTCCCTTCTTGTGTCAAATAGGAAACTTTGAAGAATAAATTTGATTTAAGGGAATCTGAAAGGTGGAACTAGAGTGATGTTGATCTATTAGGTTCTTTTTGCTATAAATATCGGAAGTAGGTCTGAGTTGTTTAGCCATGAAAACATAGAAAATACATAGAAGTAAGAGAGAAAAGAGGTAGTCAACTGTCTCCTTGAGTTCCCCTGAACATTTCATTAGGGTTGTTTTAATAACCTACTGAAGTGTTTGGGGGAACTATAGGTGCCATCTGACAATGATTGTTCTAATCATTAGCATTAGCAATAAAGCTTGATTTACCTAGTATATGCTAATCAACTAAAGTCAATCCAACTATGCCTTATTTTTTCATTTTTACAATTCTATATATGACACGTGCAATTATTTTCAAGATTATGCCACAACTATTGTATCATATTATTGTATATCTCATTTTTTTGGTCATAAATAGTAAAAAAGTAGTAGGTATCTTCCAGGAAGAATGTCTTAGTATATATTAGTTCTCCATGAATATGCATTAAGTTGTGATCAAAAGCAAAGGGTTTCAGAATGTGGTACTTGGAATATTAGTTAGTTACTCAGAGGGTAGCACAAGAAGTTTACTGCGTCAAAGCTAGTTGCAAAATCTTGACTATTTTGATAGTTGAGATCGGTGTCGTTAAGCCATCCTGCCCCTCCCTAATAAATTAGCTAAAATGTGAAGTTTTGTTTGGTGCTTATTGGAAACTAAGTTAAATAGTATCACCAACTATATTTCTATTACAAATGATCATGAACAACAAAGTTATGAATAACTACTTCCAACTCATTAGTTACAGTTGAAGTTTATAATAGAAAGAGGGTTGATGGATATTACCATTATCGATAATTTGATAGAGTTATCATAAGAGTAGAATAAACACACCAATATGAAAATGGAAATATTAATTTAAAGGATGGGATATGAATTTCAGGTTGAAATATGCCACCAAAGAGAAAACAAGATATAATGCAACCAAGGTTCATACCACAATTTCGAGCCAGTTACTGTCAAGGTGAAGCATCACATTCTGCAGTTGTAATTGAGTCAGATGCTATACCTCTAGCTACTACTACACTTACAGATGAAGCATCAACTTGTGTACTACTACTACACCATCCACCACCCCTATACTGACAGAGATATCAGGGGAAAATGATGTGGATGAAAGAGGTGACCATTAGCCTAGAGTTGAGGGAGTCAATGGAAGAACTTACATCACAATTGTCAACAATATGTAAGTGAAAATATACGAAACACCATATGTTTATAATTAAGTTATAGGTTTAAATTTAAAAAATGGTATAAAATTAATTATTTTAATATTAGGTTGATTCCATCTGGATCATGCTTAAGAAACACGACACCCAAATTCGAGGAGAAGGTTGATATTAAGGGTTATATATGGAAGAATATCTCTCAAGTAACAAAGGAATTTTACTATAAGGAGTTTGAGATAAAAAAAACTATTTTTTTGTTTTTAAATTGATTTTTATACATTTATTGGATAAATATTATTAAATTATAAATACTTATCGTATGTTTTTCCTTCTATTTCAGAAATAATTTTTTTGGGATTATGAATTTGACATGTTCATTTATAAAGTATGGGAGAGACAAGCACATATTTGTTATTGAGACTTTGTTGTTGTTATACACAAAACTGGTGTTCAATCACCTTATATTTCTGAAAGAATATGGATTCATTGGCAACAGTATTGGATATCACCTAAGGTAATGTCCATTATTGAGTGTAATTCTACCAACAGATGTGGAGAACTGGGGGGAGAGAGTCTTCCTGTACATACTAAAGGATCTATTGCCCACCACGAGCATATAAAGAGACATGTAAATATCTACACTTTACATTTATATTTTGATTTTTTTAAAATTTGATGTATTTTAATTTAATTTGATGTCTGAATTTTTGAATGAAAATATGTATATTATGAAGAATGATAATGTTATAAATTATAGTTTACTTATAACATTTTCTTCTGATGCAAGAAAAGTCTATGGGCAAAAAGCCTACCCCTCATCAACTCTTTTTGCACACTCATACTAAGAAGCATAATGGTGTGACCTTCGTCAACACCTAATGTAGAGAACTAAATGTATTTGAAATTTATGCTTTAATATTAATGCTTAATATTTATCACTTACTAATATAAACACTACCTTATGATAGGACCAAATACAAGAAAGTATTCGACGATAGTTTCAGCAGTCTGAAGATGTTGATGAGACTCAAACCTATCTTCATGTAGTGGGTGGTAGGGACCGTCCTAGAAGGATATTCAGCTTAGGTTCATTTGTAAACATATGATATTCACAATCCTTCACGTCTAGTATAGCAACATCTAGTAGGTAGTTGATAACCAATGAAGTGATTGAGCTTTGGAGTATAGTGCAAACATTGGCAATTCAGTTACAACAGTCGATAGAGTACATAGCTTAGCTCCATAATGAGATGGAAGAGTTGAAGGGGAGGCGTAGCACCTCGTTGCAACAATCAGAGCATCTGCAGTCGCCAAATGAATATCGTACTTGTCGTCATTTTGTATAAATTATAAATACTTATTATGTACAAAATAATTTTTTTATTATCAATTAAGATAATTTTTATTTTATGCAATCAATCTACTTTTTGTTTTAACAAATTAAATGTTGAAACAAATCAAAATATTATCAATAGATAACTCATAATTGTTTAAATTATGCATCAACTATAACATCATCAAATAAAATTTAATGTAGGGAAATTTAAAAAAATAGTTTTGAGTAAATTTACCAAAGAAGAAAAGAAAGTTAGTCGATAAAATTTATCGATTTACTGACAAAATTTATCGACCAAAGACAACACAAAATAACCTTCAGTATATTCATTGACTGTACAAAAAATTTTCATCGGTAAATTTATGACAGATATACCATTATTCCTTGTAAATTATTACCTACGGTCGTATCTCCGACATCATGTTCCGTTGGTAAATTTCATTACTAACTAAGCTTTTTGACAGAATGTGTAGACATTTCGCCAATAATTTTGGTCACTAAACTCCATTTTTCTTATAGTAAAGGTATATAATTTTAGGCATAAGGTAAAACTGTTAACAATTACAAAATGCAAAAGTAAAAAATATTTATGATTATTATGTGATTTTGGTAGAGATCTTAAATTCAACTCACTACAAGAAAAATGAAGTTTAGTGACAAAAATTACCAATGGAAAACCTACGCATTCTGTTAGTAAGCTAAGTTAGCTATGAAATTTACTGATAGACTAAGACGTCGGAGAAACGGCCGTAGGTAATAATTTGCTATTAATAATAGAATGTCTTGTTGGAATTATGTAAATATAGTGCCCTGGAAAGCAAGTGTATTTACATGTAACTTTATCTTCTTCAGTTACAGTTTTGTAACGAAAATA
>JANVCQ010000230.1:32129306-32148570 GCA_025531925.1 Erythroxylum plowmanianum
GGAGTTTGTGATTAAAGTGGGTTACTTAACTTAGAATTTGTCTTTTCTCCATTTAAAAAGCCAAGTGGCTTCTAGTATATTCATCATCATCGACTTTTCTCCTCTTTATACTTAAAAAAATGCATTTGGAAAGCTTTGGAAAGCTCACTCCTCCATCATCATCCGAAACTTTGCTTCTTCTTTTTAAGTGTTGTTTTCTCCCTCCTTGGTGAGTTTCTCTTCTTCCTTCGATTGGCTGTAACCAAATAGCTTCCTTCACTACTTATGTAACAGCCATATATTTAGCCTTTGTGGTAGACAATGCGACAGCATCTTGCAAAGTCGCTTTCCAGCTAATGGCACTTTAAGAAAGAGTAAAAACATAACCTGTCAACGATCTCCTCTTATCTAAGTCCCTTGCAAAATCTGAATCAACATAACCAACAACTGAACCGTGCAACTTGGCCTTGACTTTAACTTGGCCTTGTCAAAAGTCAAACCAAAATCTGTAGTATCTTTTAGATATCTCATAATCCATTTCACTACCTACTTATGTTCCTTTCTAGAAAATGCCATGTATCTACTCACAACGCTGACCACATGTGAAATATTAGGACAAGTGCAAACCATAGCATACATAATACTACCCATAACACTCGAATAGTATTTGCAGTTTTTTGTTTACACATGCAAACGAAGTACTAGCTTAGGGCCATCTGTTTTAGGGACTGTGCTCTAACTCGTTTGTCATTCTCGTTATTCGTTATCTTTTAGATTTCTGTTTTTTGTTTACACATGCAAACATTCTCATTGACGTGTTAGATAGGACCATCTGATTTGAGGCTCTGCTCTAACTCGTTTATGATTCTCGTTCATCGTTATCTTTTAGACAACTAAGTGATCAGTGCCAATTGGACCTTTAAAACGTCTGAATTGAACGTATGTAAGAAATGAGACTGCCCACAACCTGTTTTTATGGTATATACAGAACTACAAGAATACGATCTGTTGATGATCATTGAAACAAAGTTGCATGTGAGTGAATCTTATAAACACAATTTATAGTAGATCGATATTTCTCCTAGGCGAAGTGAGTCATTAGAACGGCTGTTTCACATTTTTTTAACAGTCCCATCATTTTATGGACAAATGTTGTGGATTTTCTGCCAACACAAGTTTTTACTTATGCATATAATTATGTGCACTTGGTTTACAAAATTGTAGACAAATCGCAATAATAATCACAAGCGCAATCACAAAAGCATCAAAAATAAAGAAAACGACACAAAGACTTAACGAGGTTCAGTCAATGATACCTACGTCCTCGAGTAAGAGCAGAGAGAGAATTTTCACTATGAAGAAAAATGATACAGATAGATCTCTTTTACATCCAGGTTCTAACACTGATTTTCGTTTTTTGTCAATTCGGGTCACACCGCAAGCTTATCGGATTAGGTCGCCATTCGAACCCACCAAATTTTAAGACAAAATAACAACAAATCTTCCCCTTGGCTTGAATTCTCTTCTTCAACAAGAAAATCATCACTCTGTTTTGTACACAACCCTCGGAAGGGCATTACTTAGTACTGCACACACCAATCAAGTCTAGGCAATGCCTAAACTTGTTAACTGGGACTGTCGTGGTTATCATATCAGTTGGATTATCATATGTAGACACTTTATTCACATCAGCTAGACCTTGTGATATAATATCCCGAATGAAATGATGTCTAACATCAATATGCTTTGTACGCTTATGGTACATCTAGTTTTTGGTATGATAAATGGCACTCTAACTATCACAAAACACTAAAGTCTTATCCTGAACCAAACCAAAATTACTTACCAGACACTGTAACCAAATAGCTTCCTTCACTACTTCTGTAACAGCCATATATTTAGCCTTTGTGGTAGACAATGCGACAACATCTTGCAAAGTCGCTTTCCAGCTAATGACACTTCAAGAAAGAGTAAAAACATAACCTGTCAGCGATCTCCTCTTATCTAAGTCCCCTGCAAAATCTGAATCAACATAACCAACAACTGAATTGTACAACTTGGCCTTGTCAAAAGTCAAACCAAGATTTGTAGTATCTTTTAGATATCTCATAATCCATTTCACTACCTACTCACGTTCCTTTCTAGGAAATGCCATGTATCTACTCACAACGCTAACCACATGTGAAATATCAGGACAAGTGCAAACCATAGCATACATAATACTACCCACAACACTCGAATATGGAACACTCGACATCTACTCCATCTCCTTATATGTCTTCGGCGATAAGTCTGTCGACAATTTGAAATGGGAAGCAAGTAGGATAGATACAAGCTTAGCACCTGTCATATGAAACTTCTAAAGGACTTTCTCAACATAGGACCCTTAAGATAATATAAGTTTCCCAACAATTCTATCTCGTGTTATTTCCATCCCTAAAATCTTCTTTGCTGCACTCAAATCCTTCATCTTAAACTCTTCACCTAACTGCTTCTTCAACAAAACAATCTGTGACATGCTTTTAGCAGCAATAAGTATGTCATCCACATACAACAGCAAATACACAAAAGAATCATCTGCAAACTTCTTATGATACACATAACTATCATATGCACTTCTTATAAAGCCATTATGAATCATGAAAGTATCAAACCTCTTATACCATTGCCTAGGGGACTGTTTCAGACCATACAAGGATTTCTGAAGCAAACAAACATGATTTTCCATACTTGGAGCAACAAAACGGTCAAGATAACTCATATAAATCTGCTGCTCTAACTCACCATGCTAAAATGTAGTTTTCACATCTAACTGCTCAAGCTCTAAGTTATAAAGAGCCACCATAGCTAATAAGACTCTAATAGAACTATGTTTCACAACTGGAGAGAACACTTCATTATAATCTATCCCCTCCCTCTGAGTAAAATCCTTAGCCACTAATCTTGCCTTGTATCTAGGTGCTTTAACCCCTAGATTGCTATCTTTCCTTTTAAAAACCCATTTGCAGCCTACTACCTTCTATCCCTTTGGCAATGAAACAAGCTTCCAAGTCTGATTCTTATGAAGAGACTCAATTTCTTCACCCATAGCACCAATCCATTGGTCTACGTCTGAACTTGAAATAACTTCTTTATAGCTATTAGGCTCTTGCATATCAACTATCTCTACAACTGACAAAACAAAAGCCATAAGGTTTGGATATCCGATAAGATTTCCATCAGCTACATTTGCATACCTCTGTGGTGGTCTGATCTGTCTCCTCTCTCTGCTTGTTCCAATGCTATATGGTTGTTGTTGCTCAAGTGCATCAGGAACATCAAGATCTTACACCTCCTCCACTCTTAAATTACTGGACTGAGCTAGTAAAGTTTCAACCTCAAGCTCCATTTGATCTCTAACACCATGATCTGATCCTGCTATTGTCTTCTCCTTCTGACAATCCAGTGAGGCAGACTCATTGAATGTCACATCCCTGTTGATAATAAAACCTGGATAATTCTGATTTATGCACCACAACTTGTAACCTTTCACTCCAGATGCATATCCTAGAAATATGCATTTCATTGCCCTCGGCTCAAGCTTACCATCTCTCATATGAACATATGCAGGATAACCAAATACTCTCAAATTAGAGTAATCATCAGGTGAACCAGTCCATACCTCAAAAGGATTTCTGAACTCAATAGTTATGGATGGAGATCTATTGACTAAATAGCAAGCTGTATTGATTACTTCAGCCCAAAAATCTTTGCTCATACCTGAATGTGTAAGCACGCTTCATGCTCAGTCACAAAGTGTTATGCATCTATTCTACAACACCATTATGTTATGATGTGCCTACATAAGTGCAGTGTCTCACTATGCCATTCTTATTGTAGAAGTCATTGAACTCGAAATTGCAAAATTCCAACCCATTATCAGTCCGAAGATGCTTCACTTTTCTTTTTGTCTGCCTTTCAATATCTTCCATTTCATACAAGTAGAATCTGAAGTATCTGCCTTATTGGGTTGAATGCCTTCCGTTGTGGGTTATCAACCGACCTTTAGTACCAAAATGGGTTCTTTCCAGAATGAAGGGGACTAAACAGGGACAAGAGGCATCCACTGAAGAAAATCCTGCTTCTTCCCTTTTTTCAGAAGAAAAGGAGAATACAGACAAAATCTAAAACATTTGGAAAAGACCACAGACGACGAAGTTTTTTTGTTGCTGTTGGAAGTACCATTGTACATGTCAATATTGACAACAAGGAAATTGATAGTAAGAAGAAAACCCGTTGACTTTTGAAATCGTTCGATAAGATTTCTTTCTTGAACAAAAATCTATTTTTTGATTCATTTCGTCTATTCCATGATCGGAACGGTGGCGGATACATGTTACACCTTAAGTTCCATAGGCTTGGTTTGATCCTATAGAATCGAACTCATCAAAAAAAAGTGCTATGTGAAATTTTCGATTTTTTCCTCTTTTGCTATCCCTATCACATAGGTACAACTTTCACCATTTGAGGCGTTAATTTACCAACTAAAATATCACCCATCTCTACCCAAGATCCCAACATCACAAACTTAACAAATGTTGGAAATACCTCATCTTTGTTTTTCAGGAAATACATCCACACCATCCTAGAGTAATCATCAATCAAAGTCATAAAGTACCCGACACCACTCTTTGAAGGAATTCTGTTCGGACCCCATAAATATGAATGTGTGTAATCCAGCTTATCCTTGGTCTTATGCACTACCTTCTTGTTGAACTTCACCCTAGTCTGTTTGCTAAACATATAACGAACATAGAAGTCTAAGGCTTCACTGTTGTACCCGTCCAACAAATCCTGTTTGCTCAAAACAAACAATCCCTTGTCACTCATATGACCAAGACAAAAATGTCACAGTTGAGAATGATTCTGATCACTACTGCCTGAAGCTATAGCAGCTTCCTCTTCAACCACACTGCCCTAAAGCATATACAGTCTGGATTCTAGCTTACCCTTCATGAGTACCATAGAGCCTTTACACACTTTAAGAGTTCCATTTTCTGAATGGAACTTGAACCCTTAATCATCCAGAGTCGAAAGAGAAATTAGATTTCTCTTCATCCAAGGAACATGCCAACACTCAATGCTTCTGACAACACCATCAAACATTCTGAATTTGATGTATCCAATCCCCTCTACTGGTAATGGATTATTATTACCAAAATAGACAGTCCCACTCATCTGTTTGTATGTAGCAAACCACTGCTTGTGAGGACACATACGGAAAGTTTCACCAGAATCAAGAACCCAGGAATTTTGCCCATGACTTGAACTCACAAATAGCACCTCTCCTACACCGTCACTATCATCAGAACCACGAGTATCAACAATATTAGCAGAGTTATCCTCCTTCTGCCTCCCCTTCATCTCTTTCAATTTAGGACGGTCTCTCCTAAAGTGACCCTACTCTCCGCATTTGAACAAGTTTAGCTTATTTTCTCTAGACTTCGATCTAGCCTTAGACTTTTTCATAGAAGAATCTTTCATCTGTGTTCTTCCCCTACTCACCAAACTCTCAACTTCTGTTATATTTTCTAGAAAGCTCTTTTTCAACTCTTTAGACTTCATAGCATTACTGATGTCATCCAGTGAAATACTGTATTTCCCATACAACAGTGTATCAACAAATGTCTCATAGGATAATGGTAATGAGCATAACACAATCAAGGCTTAATCCTCATTATCAATTACGATATCTATATTCTTAAGGTCCATAATTATCGAATTGAACTCATGAGATTTAGTGGGTGTACCTTCATTCATTCGGAGATTATATAGCCTCTTTTTCAGGTAGAGGTGGTTTATTAACGATTTCCCAAAATATAGCTCCTCCATCTTCTTCCACGCCTTCCTTGTAAAATCTTCAATAGCGATCTCGCGAAGAACGCTGTTGGTAATGCACTTAACGCCCTCTGCTTCAAATCTGATTTATCCGATTCCCTCATACCTTCAGGAAAATCCTTATCAATCGCCTTCCATAATCCTTGTAAAACCAGGGATGATCTCATCCTAATCTTCCAAAAACTAAAACTAGATCCCACATCAAACTTCTCTACTTCGTACTTTGCAGAAGATGAAGATGCCATCTTAACCCTAGATTTTACGCAGAGAACCCTAAGCTCTGATACCAATTGTAGGACAAATTGTAATAATAATCACACGCACAATCACAAAAGCACCAAAAATAAAGAAAATGACACAAAGATTTAACGAGGTTCGACCAATAATGCCTATGTCCTCGGGCAAGAGGAGAGAGAAAATTTTCACTATAAAGAAAAATGATACAGACAGATCCCTTTTATAATCAGTTCCAACACTGATTTTCATTTTTTGCCAATTCGGGTCATACTGTGAGCTTATCATATTAGGTCATCATTCGGATCCACCAAATTTCAAGACAAAATAACAACAAAAATAAATAGAGTTGATATGGACATGAGCCTATATTCTTACAATCAACTTTGACTTTGTTAGATTTTCATGTATAAAATCAAGGGAAAGTAAACTTAAGTACTTGAAGAAAATAATTATGTTTTTTTCAAAATAAAAAAAGAAGTTACAATAACGTTGTATCGAAGATGCGTTTTGGTAAAAATATTAGCTGTTTGAAAGTCAAGGAGATAGGGGTTAAATATATAATGCTTTTAGCTACATGATCTTAAAATGGCAATTAATCTTAATGTTTTTTTATGCTCATAATGAGAAAATTGTATAACACTTCTATTATTGTAATAAAACATAACATTAAAAGAATCTGTAATGCCCATATCAATTAATAAGTATTATAACTAAATTTGAATATAGTATCAATACGAGCACAATAATTAATTTATCTTTTCATAGATAATATTTATAAATAATGTTATATAATATATAAATAATGTTAAGTTTACAATAATGAATTACCAAATAGTTTGACTTCAAAAATTTTCATATTATAAAAATTAAATAATTAGAGATAATAAAAAATTATAGTAAGTTAAATAACATAAGATGTCCATATTTTTATTCTAAAAATTAAATTTTATAAAACAAGAAGTTCAATTTATATAAAAATAATAATTTTAAATATCAGATTAAACAATTATAATTTGAGTAAGTAGTTCAACTAAAGTATAACCACGAACTACTATACATAATCAGTAATAAATAACAAACTATGAGCAAGAACATCAAGTTATTATTGAAAAGTGTTGGGAAATCGGGAGGGAATCAAATCTTGACTGTAGCGGAATAATTACAAAACTTTTTTTATAATCTTTTATTTCCTAAAAACTAAGTTCTCTTTAATTCTATAAAATGATAAACACATAAATCATAATAAAGTGGAATCTTAATTCGTATATTATTCTGAAGCTGGATCATAATCTTGTCGTATCCTTATAATTATTTCTGAAACCGATCCATCTCAACCATCATAGTCGCACAAGTGTCCAACTTTTAACTGCATCCACAAAATAGGTCGAGAGAACTTTGTAATTCTTATAGAGATGATTAAGCAAGAAATGCTAGCTTTATTATAGCTTAAGCCTATTTATAATAGGTTTTGAACATTTTAGTAATTTAATTGAAATTAAATTCTAATTTCAATTAAACTTTAAATAAAATTATGAATAATTCTAATTAAATACCATTATGCCAAAATAAAATCTAATATCTCATATTGATCTTTATTTATTAACTATCTCATATTTAATCATAAAGTTTTTCAAACTTTACAATCAAGTCCAACTTGATAAAATATCTTTTCAATCCATTCTCTATGTGAGATTGATTACGTTCCCAAATATTTTGACAATGATTATAAATTCTAATTCTAATTCAAAATTAGAACTAGATAAATTGATTTTATTTTAGTTTATTTTTAATTCTCTAATTAAACAATTTATAATCATAAATCAAGATCGGAGTCTAGCAATGCATCATGACCACTCAAATGTTTAAGAATGTCAAAGTGACTTTGACTAACCTTTTTGTGCATGTTTTTAATATAATTCAATCATTTCATCAATAAATGTTTCGATTAGAAATAGAGCATGAAATTAATGTATACTTTATTGCGAGTCTAATCATATTAGTTCTTCATCATTAGCTATTGATTTAATTAATGACATCTATTAATTGTTCACAAAACGTCATTGAACCTTGACCGGTGCGTGCATTGCCACTCTCTAGACGACT
Source organism: Erythroxylum plowmanianum (assembly GCA_025531925.1). Taxonomy (NCBI): domain Eukaryota; kingdom Viridiplantae; phylum Streptophyta; class Magnoliopsida; order Malpighiales; family Erythroxylaceae; genus Erythroxylum; species Erythroxylum plowmanianum. The sequence goes on from JANVCQ010000230.1 coordinate 32,137,503, forward strand.
ATCTCCATATAATTACACTTGCCCCATCATTTTCCATAAACATGGTTTCTGGATTTCCTATCGCCGCCATTTTGGGCTTTCTAGTTATCGTCTAGCCATGCTTCCTCATGCCACCGGTTATTCCTCGCTGCCATGTCCACAGCTTTTATCACCGTCCATTGCTACCATTGGGCATTTTTCTCCACTCGTTGCGATGTTCTCCAACTCTTCAGCCCACAACCAGTCAGGCCTCCTACATGAACAATCATCGTAGGCTACAACTTTTCCAACAATCACACCACAATAACTCGAGTTCTAGCAGCCATAAAATGCAAACAACACCAAAAGCACAAAGTGCAATAAAATTGGTAGAATCTAGTTTTGTCTGATAAGCAAATTCAAATTCTCAAACATCGCAAATGAAAGCACAACCCTTCCCAACCACCAACAACCGTGACAGTTTCAACCTTCTCCAAGACTCAAATAACGAAAAAAAAATAGGCAACTCCTTCAACAACAAGCGTTAGGTTTTTCTCTATTCCAACGTCCAATCGTTGGTGACTCCACCAAAAATATCATATCACAACAGATCCAGGGAGCCTTTGTACCCTTAAGACTATTAGCAATATTTAATTTCCATATTTTGGAGTTTTGTAAACTAGCAACGATACTTTGGGTTTCTTATAGGCATTCATCTTTAATATTTCAAATTTCATAAAAGAACCTAATTTGGTATTAGGCTTTGATCTGAAACCTTTTAAGATTTAACTTGCAATCCATTTTCTATTCAATTCCAAAATTACATTCAACAACAATAACTCAAATTTAATCAAATTATAGAATTAAAATCTTGCCCTTATACCACTATTGGGAATTAGGGACAGGATCAGATCCCTATCGTAGCAGAATAATTACAAAAAGTTTTCGTAATTTTTGATTTCCTAAAAACCAAGGTCTTTTTAATTATATAAAATGATTAACATATAAATCATAATAAAGCAGAATCTTAATTTGTACCCCATTCTGAAGCTTAATCATAATCTTGTCATATCTCTCAAAAGTATTTCTAAAATTGATCCATGTTAACCACTATAGCTACATAGGAGTTTGCCCTGTAACAGTATCTACAAAATAGGTTAAGAGAACACTGTAACTCTTATAGAGATGGTTAAATAATAAGTGCTACTTCCATTAGAGCTTAAACCTATTTAAAATAGGGTTTGGACATTTTAGTAATTTAATTGAAATTAAAATATAATCTCAACTAAAATTTAATTAGAATTACAAATAATTCTAATCAAATACCAATTACACCCAAATAAGATCCACTATCTCATATCGATCCTTATATATTAAATATCTCATATTTAATCTTAAAGTTTCTCAAACTTTATGATTAAATATGAGATATTTAATAAAATATTTTCGCTCTCTTTAACTTATTCTTTATGTGAGACCCATAAGGTTCACAAATATAAATTCTAGATTTAGGTACATTGATATCAAACAATCGATTCCTTAAATTATAACATCAATCAACAACCTAAACTTATCAAACCCTTAACCAATTAATCCAACATCAAACTAAGTTCATTTTAAGCCCCAATAAAGTTCAAATGCACCAAAATAAAGCAACTTATCCTTATGCGGTTCAAATATCACACAAAATTGAACTTTTCTCGCTTCCATGCATTACCCATGATTGTCGGATGGCTAAACCGAATTCAAAACATCTTCATCATAGTCCATTACTTATACCTTAATTATATGTCAATTTCTCAACTCCATCTTTAATTCCCACTCAAAATCATTCAATTGATAGCTTATAAACTATTATCTTTCAGGCATCAAAAATCAAAACAACTTTTATTCATTATCATTCATATAGTCCTATTTGTTCCAAATTTAAGAATACTTTACTTGCATCTTTCTTTAGCATAAATTCACCTTCATTATACTTCAAATCTCAATTTAATTCATCCATAAAACAACCTATAGCCTACAGTTTTCATACCTGAAGAACAAGACATAAAAGTATCCAAGTTCAAGAATCATTTTCCAGCACAATTCATCACCAACATCATATATAATCCATCCTAATTTAATCATCATAATCCTTCTATTATAATATGTCATAAAGATCAATATTTTACTTACTTGTCTTAACTCAAATTTCTGCCTCAATGATCAAGCTAATTTAGCTTTCCATGCATGCAAAATTGTCACCAATTCAAGGTAGAAATGGGTTAGTTTTCAGCTAGGATAAAAGACCATAACAAGAACTATAATATTCTAGTTATATAGCTTTCTTGTAAAGGATAAAAGTATAGATTTGGTGTGGCAATTGATCACAATTGAAACAAAATTCCAGAGTTATGGAAGAGAGTGTATTTCAATGGAGAGAGTAAGGAAAGAAGAGAAATGAACTCAGCAAAAACATTTCTACATTAGCTTAACACATTAGGAGTTACGTGTCACCTTTTCTTAATAACATTTATCCTTAAGCATTCATCCCATTTGTCCACTCAATAAGTAGCCAAATGTTACCTAGTTACTAGTCCATTTGTCACTCATTCACTGTTGCCAATTTTCAATTAATTACATATGTCAAATGTCACTCATTTATAGGCTTAGTCATCCTAATTTTCCATGTCAACTTGTCTTGCTACTTGACATTTTTCCTAGTCTAAATGTACATTTTAATTCATAAATTTCTCAATTGTAACAATCAATTCCAAGTTACCAATTATAATCCATCAATTCTTGTCATTGGTAAACCAAAGTACAAGAAATTGGAAATACACATTCATTTTAGCTTCATACCCTGAAATATGTCAATTGGATGCAATTTATCTAAATCACAATTCATGTGTATATGCTAATATTATACATATGAATACAATCATAAGATCATGTCACAACTGTACCAAATTCATTTTATAAGATACCACTCATATGACTCAATAGTCTAACACTTTAAATCCTTTAATAATTTAAGAGATGGGATGTTACACTATAGGTGTAGTTTGAGTTTGTGACATAATTTTAGGAACTAAAGAATGCTCTTCATCATCTGAATTAGCTACTATTGTCGAGGGTAGTTCTTCATTAAATACCATATGTATTGATTCTTCTATCCTCTTTGTTATTTTATTATAAACTCTAAATCCTTTACTAGTAGTACTGTAGCCTAAAAAAATAGCTTCATTTGATCTTGCATCAAATTTTCCATGGTTGTCTTTTCCATTATTTAATACGAAGCACTTGCAGTCAAACACTTGAAAGTAAGCAACATTCAGTTATTTTCCTTTCCACAACTTATAGGGGGTCTTTTTGAGAATAGGTCTTATAAGGCACCTACTAAATTTGCAACAAGCAGTAAATAAACCACTTTCTCACATAAAATTATCCTAGCCATATCAATCTATTCTTTCTCTCAACAACTCCATTATGTTGAGGAGTTCTTTGGTATGAAAAATTATGAGTTATGCCATTTTATTATGGAAATCTTCAAATTTTCTATTATCAAATTCTCCTTCATGATCGCTCCAAATTGATGTAATGAAGTACCCTTTTTAATCTGAATTTTTTTGCAAAACTTCTTAAAAACTTCAAAAATATCATCCTTATTTGATAGGAAATAAACCTATATAAATCTAGAATAATCATCTACTATAACAAAACCATAATGTTTACCACCAAAAATGTAAGTCCTAATAGGACCAAATAAATCCATATGTACAAGTTCAAGCATTTGGTTAGTTAAAACAACGTTTTTAGGAGGAAAGCTACTTCTAATTTGTTTTCCTTTTAAGCAAGATTCACAGATCTCATTACTCTCAAACTTCAAATTTGATAGTCCTCTTTCTAACTCATTTTTGGATAATTTTAATAAGATGATCATGCTAGCATGTCCAAATCTTATATGCCAGATAAATGAATCCTTTTCTAGTGAAACAAACATTTAACATTTTGTGAAGACATGTCTTCCAATTAAGCACAATATATGTTCTGATTTCTAGGATTAGCAAATGCAATATTATCACTAAGATTATCAATTATTTCATAATGGAATGCATAGAAAGTGACTCTATAACCCTTATCATATAATTGACTTGCACTTAACAAGTTATATTTCAATCCATCAATATAAAGAATGTTATCAATAGAAGTAGAATTAAAGTCACCAATTCCAGTTACTTTTGCTTTGTTTTTATCATCTAAGACAAGATTACCTCCATTTTCCCTTTCAATATAGTTGAAATGTGATATTTCACCTATCATATGTCTTGAACAACCACTATCAACTATCCATTGATTTTATCTTTTCTCTGTTTTGAAGTATATCTGCAGAATGTATTATTTGATTTTAGGTACCAAATTTTTCTGCGTCCTTCTAGGTTAGTAGTTTGACGTTTTGGTCTCCAAACATACATTTAAGATGATTTTTTCATTCTTTAAAAGTTACAGGAATGACTAAGATGACCATTTCTACCACAGTAAATGCATAAAATAGATGAATGAGAATTACTATAGTTTTTTTTCCATTTATTAGGTTCTCACTATTCTGGCTAATGCTACTGTTAGATTAACAAAGAGATTCTTGTATGGCCTAATATTATTATTTTCATTATATCCTATTCTAGCCTTATCAAAAACACCTTTACCATTCCTAAGTAATGCATCAAGATTATTCCTTCATCAACAAAATTAGCAAGATCTTTTTCTAGAGAAATATTTTTTTTTTTGCAAATTTCTCTTTCTCAAGTTCAAGAGTAGCAACTTTTTCTTCTAATTGTTTTACCTTAACAAAATCATTCTTAAGTAGTGCATTCTCTAACTGACTTACCTTTTGTTCTAAAAATTCCTTTTCAAAGGCTTTTTACTTATTATCATTGTCAAGGGACATTTTTTAGACAACAAATTCTTATTCATAACCTCTAATGATATAATCTTAGTCGTCAAGGATGCATCATTATTTTTGGATTCTCAACCTTTTTGAAATACTGCACTATTAATTTTTAGTACTGATCATACAATTTATGATATGCATCTCTTAATTCATCAATTTCAGTATCATAGTCAAAATAATACACCTCATCATCTCCTGATTTAGCCATAAAACAAATGTTGCTAACTTCTTTAGGCTCTTTTTCTTCAAAGTTTTCAAAATCCTTACTCGACCAAGATATAGTCATAGCTTACTTTCTGGGTTTTCTGTTCTCTGTTTTGTCCTTTAGAAGAATGTTAGCTCAAGGTTTATTTTTTAACGATTTTGATGATAACTATATAATATTTCAAAATTCAAGTTGGATTTATTTCCTTGTATAAATAACGGTATTCTTTAAAGGAAATAAAATCATAGGAAAATTACTTCTTTTCTTGCAGGAACCTTCTTAGTAAACTTTTCTTATTAACATCCAAAAGGATCTTATCTTTTCAAACAATTACCTCCAAAAATTTTTGTTCTAACAAAGATGATATTGAAAATCTAAAGTCAAACTACTAGTGTTAAAGGAACCCAGAAAGATTTGGGTACCTAAAATGAGATAATATACTTTGTAAATATGCTTCAAAATAGAGACAAAGGAGAATCAATGGATAGTTGATAATGATTGTTCGAGACACATAACAGGTGGAATATTGCATTTCAACTATATTGAAAGGAAATATGAAGGTAATGTTGTCTTCGCCAATAAAAACAAGACAAAGTTCACCGAAACTGATAAAATCGACGATTCTAACTCTGCTTCTATTGATAATGTTCTTTTTGTTGATGGACTGAAACATAACTTACTTAACATAAGTCAATTATGTGATAAAGGTTACAGAGTTACTTTCTATAGATCACGTTGTGAAATAATTGACAATCTTCATAATAATATTGTTTTTGTTGGTCCTAGAAATCATATACTATTGTTAATTGGAAGATATATCTTCTCAAAGTGACAAGTGTTTTGTCTTAATAGAAAAGGATTCACTTATCTAGCACCAAAGACTTGGACATGCTAGTATGAGCATTTTATCAAAATTGCCCAAAAATGAGTTAGTAATATTTGAGATTTTTTGAATGTGTAATTCAACATAAGAGCATGTAAGGATAAAGGAGAGGAATAGAAGGAAAGCGAGAGGAAGAAAAAATTGGTTCAGGGAGAATCTAGTGTAGAAAGTAAATACATATCAAGAAGATAAAAGAAGAAACATGATTAAAGATCCTTCTCCATGCTCCTTGAGGAAGGCGATACCCAGCGACAGAGAGAATCTCATCAATAAACTTGACTTGAGAAAAGAAGAAAGGAATCAGATGAAGAAGAAGAAAGGAAGGAAGAACCAAACAGAACTATCTCACTTACGAGTTTTGGTTGAGGAATGAGACCTTCATCACCATTAAACAAATCAACCCTAATTAGGGAAGATGACAAGTCACGAGAAGTAGAGGAGATGGGAATTTTCTTCTTTAATCTAGAACATTCAACAAGTAAGAAGCGTAATCATGTTGTAAATGTAGGGACCTAGAAATGTAGTCATTTCTTGTTAATAAGGTGGTTAGAAGTCATTGGTTGATTTTGGAAAAGGAGTATAACTCCGAAAGTTACTTTACTATTCCTTAACTCATTTTCAATATATATACTCCATTTAATTTTCAAAAATAAAAGAGGACTGACAAATTTGAAATTTGAGAGCAATCACGTTTGCGAAGCTCATTTAAAACGAAAACAAATCAGTAGCAGCTTCCTTCCTAAAAATATTGTGACTACTAACCAGTCACTTCAACTCGTACACATGGATTTATTTGATCCTACTAGGACTCCAAGTTTTGTTGGCAAACCTTACGGTTTTGTCATAGTAGATGATTTTTCCATATTTATATGGGTTTATTTTCTATCAAATAAAGATGATACTTTTCAAGTCTTTAAGCAGTTTTACAGGGAAGTTCAAAATGAAAAAGGGTACTACATTAAATTGATTTGAAGCAATCATGGAGGATAATTTGATAACAAAAAATTCTAAGACTTATGCAACGAAAATGATATAACTCACAACTTCTCATGCCCAAAGACTCCTTAACAAAATGGTGTTGTTAAGAGAAAGAATAGGACTCTCGTAGATATGGTCAAAATAATGTTATGCAAAAGTGGCCTATCTCATAGTTACTAGGCAGAAGCTGTGTCAACTACTTATTATATAATCAATAGGTGTCTCATAAGACCTATTCTAAAAAAAACCTCTTATAAGCTACGGAAAGGAAGAAAACCAAATATTGCTTACTTTCAAGCAGTTGGATACAAGTGTTTTGTTCTAAACAATGGAAAAGAGAACCTTGGAAAGTTTGATATGAGATCAGACAAAGTTATTTTTTTAGGCTACAATACCACTAGTAAAGGATTCAGAGTATATAATAAAAAAAAGAAAATAGAAGAATCAATACATATGGTATTTGATGAAGCATTACCTTTGACAACAACAACCAACTCAAATGATGAAAAGCATCCATTGGTACCTAAAAATACATCAAAGAATCAACCTACACCTATAATACCTTCAGAATTACAAAATTAAGAAGGCTTCTCTGAAACTAGAACACAACAGACTCCTTAATCTAGCAGGAATTTATGCAACTAAAAACACCAAGAGAATGGAGAGGTCTTGATACACATCAATATATTCTAGGAGATCCCTCTGAAAGTCTAAAACAAGATCATCATTCAAGAACAACTATATTGCTCTCATCTTATAAATAGAACCAAAGATCGTTGAAGAGGCGCTTATTGACGAAAACTGAGTTTCAGCTATGAAAGATGAATCGAATCAATTTGATAAAAACAAAGTTTGGAATCTAGTACCTCGTCCTTAAAATAAGTCAATCATTAAAACTCGATCGGTATTTAGAAACAAACTTGATGAAAATGGTAAAGTGGTAAAAACAAAGCTAGATATCTAGCTCAAGGTTACAACCAATAACAAGGTATTGATTTTAATGAAACTTATGTACCTGTTGCTAGATTGAAATTGATTAGAATTTTACTTACCTATGCATGCTATAGAAACTTCAAGTTGTTCTAAATGGATGCTAAAAATGCATTCTTAAATGGTTACATTAACGAAGAAGTATTTTTTAAGCAACCTCCAAGTTTTGGATATGAAAACCATCTGGATTACATGATAAAGATGACCAAAGCTCTATATAGCTTAAAGCAGGCTCCCTAAGCATGGTATGAGAAATTAAGTAACTTTCTACTTAAGAATAACTTTGAAAGAGGAATGGTTAATAAAACCTTATTTATTAAGAGAAAGGAGAATGATTTACTCATAGTGCAAATATATGTTCAGGACATAATGTTTGGTGCTACTGATCCATCCTTCTGTGAAGAATTCTCAGCATTAATGTAGGGGGGAGTTTGAAATAAGCATGATGGGAGAATTATTTGGATTACAAATCAGACAAATAGAAAAAGGAATCTTCATTAGCCAAGACAAATATATAAATAAACTCATCAAGAAATCTCATTTTAAGAATGCCAAACCGATGGTACTCTTATGTACATTAGAACTAAACTTAATAAAAAAGAAGAAGGCAAAGCTACAAATGAGATAAAGTATAGAGAAATGATTGGATCAATACTATATCATGCAAGCTCAATACCAGAAATTATGCTTAGTGTGTGTATTTGCGCATGCTTTCAATCAAATCCAAAAGAAAGCCACCTTCAAGCAGTCAAAAAAAAATTGATATCTCCACGAAACTGTGGATTTTAGATTATGGTATCTGAAAACTAATTCATTTGATATAATGAGCTATTGTGATGCAGATTATGTAGGTGATAAAGTCGATTGAAAAAGCACAAGTGGTTAATATCAATTTCTTGAAGGATGTCTAGTTTCTTGGCCTTGCAAGAAGCAAAATTGCACAGTGCTTTCAATGACTGAAGCATAATACATAGCAGCTACTAGCTGTTGTGCTCAAATCTTATGGATAAAGCATCAACTACAAGATTTTTCTCTAAACTTTTCTCATATTCCTATATTATGTAATAATACTAGTGTTATAGATCTTTCTAAAAATCCTATGCATCATTATAGGACTAAACATATAGAAATCAAATATCATTTTCTTAGAGATCATGTTTTAAAAGGAACCATTGATCTTCTGTATGTTAATACTAAGAATCAAGTAGCTGACATTTTCGCCAAGCCACTCTTTGAAGAAAGACTTTGTGTGTTAAGAAAAGAGCTTAGTATGTGCAAACTCTCTGATATTATTTCTGTATGAATATTCTCTGTTAATTGTCTTTGCATTTTGTTTAGTAGGCTCCTTTTATTTTGTTTCCTTAAAAACTCTCTCTTAGTTTAGTACGCTCTTTAGAGATTAGAAAGCTCCGTTTTTTAGAAAACTTCTATCGAGTTAACATTCTAAATGACATGTGTCCTAAAAATAGGGAGTCATTCATGGCGTCCTTTCATCTTTTTCAAAAATGTGTGTGCAGTATAATAACTCTACATATGCATCTATTAGAAGATATGCAACTGATTATACTTCCTATTATGTCCTATATGTCTACTAATCCACTCATGAGATCAATGCTCAGGAATCACTTAGTATACCCTAAGCAAACTTCTCTCACATTCTCATCTTTGTCATTCTCATCTGTGCCACTTATTCTCTCTGCACCCTAACTCTCTACATTCTTATTACCTCTTGTTTTTCTCTCTCAAACTTCACAAAGCTCTTTTACAATGATAAGAACAAAATTAAAAGGACAATAGAAAACCCCAACTTCTTCTATTAACCAACTGAACTTTCTCCTCTAAACCTCAAAAGAAGAAAGTGCCTGAAGTATACTGGATTACAAATAAAAATGATTCAGATGAAGAATCTACTCAATTGATTAGACAATCACGGATTAGAGGAAATCTTGCAAAATAAGTCGAGAAAAATTTTGAACAAAAGGAAACCACGGATGTTAAAAAGAAAGAGGAAGAAGAAGCTAGAAAAAGAAAATGGGAAGAAATAAAGAAAGGCTAAGCACATATAACTAAAGATACTATTAAGTCCCTATTGATAGAAAAGAGTTGCCTCAAGAAGAGATATTTCCCAAAGAAAAAAGGGCAAAGAAAATAAACATAGTTTCACACAAGCAAGGAAATACATCAATAACACCAAAAATGTTTGAATCAATAGAAGTTAAAGTTTGTTATAAAATACAGTATAAGAAAAGAAAGGTGGTTGCTGGGCAGATCTTGCCTCATACATTGTTTGATGATATAGGTATACTTATCTCTCCATACTTTGTTGCCATTGGTTAGAAAATTTTTCTAAAATTAGACGAGACAGTATGCGATGAGCTTGTCAAGATATTCTACATACATATGAAAAAGAAAGAAATTAATGGAAATCTAGTCATTGTCTTATGGGTGTGTGAATGTGAAATTTTAATTTCTGAAGAAATCTTAAGAAATATACTGGAAGTGGCTCCTACAGGGAGAGTTAATTTTCTCTGTCATAAGTGGGGTATTGATGATCTGGAGTTAGTCAAAGTTGTCAAATCCATTTGCCTTCATGCAAAATTAGCCTCTTAACATGCAGATTCTGCTGAGAAAAATCTTTAAATCGCTTCATTAACTCTGTTGCTATTCTTTTCTCCCTGACTTTTCGAACTTGTGATAGTTCCTTCCTCCTCATACTCATTTATTATTTTTTGATAATGAAAAACGAGGAGAGGTTATGTTGATATATTTGTGTATATTTCTGCACATATGATATTATATTTCTCAATGTATATTTCTCAATACTGCCTCGATTATATATGTGATTAATTATGCTGTTGAACTTGTGAAAATTTGTGATATATAAAGATAGGTTCCTTTCTTAAGAGACACGCTCCTTCTAATTATGTCAGAGTATATAAAAGTCATAGATATCTTTCGAAAGCATTTATTATCTCTTTGAATTTTGAAAAATATATTTATTATTGCTTGTCATTCTCGAAAATGGGGAGATTGTTAGCCCAATGTTTATATTTAACGATTTTGATGATAACTATATAATATTTCAAATTTTAAATTGGATTTATTTCCTTGTATAGATAAC
>JANVCQ010000230.1:32148670-32167934 GCA_025531925.1 Erythroxylum plowmanianum
TTGTTAATAATGCATTTTTAACGACCAACGTAATAACTCGTCACTGAGCACTTTTAGTAACAACCCTATAGTGACCAACCCAATTTTAGTCGCTATAACTTTTAACGACCATTTTCTTACTTTTAGCAACCATTAATAATAGTTGCTGAAACTCATTTTTCTTGTAGTTCAACGACTAGTTAAAGAATTAACTATTTAAAAAAGAGCTAACACTTATGAAGCAACAAGCATACACAGAGAGCAATAACACTTGTGAAGCAACGAGCATACACAGAGAGCAATAACACTTGTGAAGCAACGAGCATACACAGACTTTCAAAACATTTGAATATCATTTATTTTCTTGAGAGTCATATCATCTTTATTATTCCTTAGAAAATGAAATCATTATATCAAGAAAGAAATTGTTATTTGAGAACTTATTTTTTATTTTACATTTTATTTTCTGTGAGATTTTAGAAGATTGTTATACACTTCTAGTGTGAAAGGTTAGAGAAGTTTGAAAATATGTACTTGTGATATTAGAGAGGCTTGTCAAATTTAATACTCAGATTTTTATAATGAAATACTCAAATTGGATACTTAGGGACTGGACGTAGGCTTGGATTGTAAACCGAACCAATATAGATTGACTACGTCCTTCTTATCTCTCTCTTTTAAATTTCCACATTGTATTGTAAGTGTGTCCTTTTTAGCAAGAGGCTCCTTCTATTTTCAACTTACAAGAGGTTCCTTTTAGTTTTAACCAATGCCTTTTGTTTTTAAATTGCTTTAACAGGATTTATCATTCATTACGTTCCTTTCATTTAAGTAGGGTCTTATACCACAAGAGGCCCCTATCACCTAACAAGATCCTTTCATTTGAAAGGCTTTATCTATTGATAGGCTCCTACTATTTTCATTCGTTAACTAGGATCTGTTTATTATACAAATTGAAAAAACTTGTGAATAAAATTTTACACACAATTCACCCCCTACATGTGTTTGCTTTATCAAAGAAGAGAATATTCTGGTCTTATGTGTCTAAGCTTCTTACAATGATAGCATATGATATGATTATTTTATGTATTACTACTGTTGCTGCCTTTTGATAAGAACTTGTTGTTTCTAATTTTCTTATCTCCTTATCTTTTATTCATTAGCTTCTTTTTGTAAAAGCGTTCATACTTTCAAACCATGAAATTAAATTCATCATCTCCATCTATTTTCAACTCAGTGTCACTTTCATCACCATTTGAAGGATTTGATTTAGCAACTACTTTTAGTGCCATTCCTCTTCTATATGGGGATCCTTCATCTCTCCTAAGCTCAACTTCATAGATCATTAAATTTCCTCTTAACTAGTTGAATGAAATACTGTCTAGATCCTTTGTAGTTTCTAGAGCTGTCACCTTAAGTCTCCATTCCTTTGGCAGTAGCCTTAGAATCTTTGTTACAAGCTCATCATTGGGATATATCTTTCCTAAATTTTTTAAAGCTGCGATGATGTTGTTAAAAAGTTTGAAGAACTCGTCTATAATTTCTCCCTATTTCATGCAAATAGTTTCATATTGATGCATTAAAAGACTTATTATATGTTTCTTTACCTCATTCGTTCATTCAAAAGAAACTTGAAGTTTGTCCCACATTTCCTTTGTTGTAGAACAGTAGGATATCTTTTCATACTCTTTTGGAGATAGTGCACAGATCAAATGATGTCTTTCTTTGGCATTCAAATGTGCATGTCTTCTATCAACATCAGTCCATACTTCTATGTCGTCAATGGTAGGATGTATAGCTCTAACTTTGATAGCTTTTCAGATTCGATATCTATAGGTTGAAGATAAATAGTTATTCTCTCTTTCCAATAGGAATAGTTTTTTCCGTAAAATAAAGAGGCCTTGAGACAGATTGTCTTTCAAGACTTCTCAAATTGTTTGTCATGACCTATCATGTGTTGTAAAACACAATAAGTGTGAAACTTGGCTCTGATACCAAATGATAAAGCAAACACATACAACAGGAGGGTGAATTATGTGTGACTTAAAAATTTTGCAAGTTACTATCAATTTGTGTAAACAATAAGAGCCTAATAAATTTTAATGAAATGAGTCTACAAATAAAAGGAGCCTGATAAAAGAGCCTGTGAGCATTAAAAATGAAAGGAACCTGTTAACATTCAAAACGAAAGGAACATGTGAACTTTCAAAATGAAAGGAGCCTATTAACATTTAAAACAAAAGGAACCTCTTGCAATATTAAAACAGAAGGAGCCTATTTATTTCTAAAACTGAAGGAGCCTCTTGCCAATTTAAAAAACAAAAACTATAATGCAATAATTTAAAAGTTAAAAAGAGAGAAAGAATGACTTAGTCAATTTACACTGGTTCATCTTATAACGAAGCCTACGTCTAGTCTCTAAGTATCTAACTTGAGTATTTCACTATAAAAATCCAAGTAATAAAATTGGACGAGTCTCTTCAAGCTCACAAGTACATGTTTTTCAAGGTTTTTCAACCTTCTCGTAGTGTTTAACAAGCCTCTACAAGCTCTCAACAAAAATGAATATAGCATTTGCTCAATGTAAGCTTCAAAGAATAACAATCTCTCTCAATAGAGTATTTTCACTTTCTAAGACACAAAGAGTTTGATAAAGATATGGCTTTCGACAATATTAATGTTGCTAATGTCTTTCAAAATCTGATTTGTTTGCAAATGCAATGGACTAGTCATTGCTTCACTTATATTCTGAGTTGACTTTGAATCTAAATAATCTTCGATATCATCTTTGCTGGAATCTTCTAGTATCCAGACGTTAAGAAAAAATTTTGACAATTTCTCATAGTTGATTGTCGAATTATGTGATTAGCAAGATCATTTCGGATATTATGGAATCATTTCTAATAAATAAGGTATTTTCATTAAGAAAGATCCTACAAGAAAGGAAACATTTATCCTATCATAGATAATTGAAATTTATATCCTTTTAAAAAACATTCGAATAAAGAGAAACAAATCAAATTTGAATTTTGAAATATTATATAGATATCATCAAAATCATTAATAACTAACCTTGAGTTAACAATAATAAACTCTAGGTAAAATGTATTTAACTAGTAAAGCCAATGATTAAAAAATCTGACGGGGCTGACTGGTTCGACTAGAATAAATACGAACTAGCCTGGTTTCCAGTCCAGTTTATATTTATAACCTTTCTAAGTAAAAATTAGCCGATTAAGTAATAATCCAGCCAATTTATTGAAAATCATCCGGTTTTCTCTAAAAAATGGTTAATAACTCACTCAACACTTTTATAGCATATGGGTTCCACCATTTTTAATATAGGACCCACCTCAAACAGCAAGTTTCCTTCCTTTGTCTCCACACACACTGACCTATGTTGTTAGTGTCAATGTTTTGACATTTTAAAAATTCTTTTCTTTTTTTCATCTTTCACACAATTTAATTGATAAATTATAATTTTCAAATTTTATATTATTTATTTATCTCTTTATATTTTAATTAAATTATTTTTTAAAAATATATTACTGTTTTAATCTTTAAAAATGTTAAATTTATTTAATCTCACTAATAAATTATATTTGTCAAATTTTAGTATCTTTATTTATCTCCTTACATTTTAATTGAAAAATTTAAATTATTATTATTAAAAATTAATTATTATTTTTATCAAGAATTTGTTTAATAAATTAAATTATTAAATAGTATATGTAAGTAAATTTGCTTAAAATAATTTAAGAGTGTGTTAAAAAACATTTAAACGATAAAGAGTATATTTAAAGGATATTAGTTAGAATAAAGTTAGAGCCATTCTTATTGACTTTCTTTAAACATATTTCAAATTTTGTGAGTTTATTAAATGATAATATGGAAATATAGTTTTTATTTTTTATTATTTTAAATTTTATGTTAGATTTAATCTTAGTTTAAATTTTTTAAATTTATTATTAGTTTATTATATATTAATAGACATTATGGGTTTTTTATATCAAAATATTTTATTTTATACTATATTTTTACTTATTCTTATAATTTTTATCCTTATTTATTATATACGGATTTTATAGTCATTTAATACCAGTTAAATCTCTAAACCTTAAACTTTTCCTTTGACGGTTCAATCAAGCCAATGTTTAAAATATTGTGAATTGAAGATTTAGTTAAGTACAAAATTTACTACTAACCTAAAGTTTGTCCTCCCACCGCTATTTCTGCATGGAAGGGACATTCTGTTATTACACTTGGGAAAAAGGGTTCAAATTACCTGTTTTTATTACCCTGTTCTTATCTTAGTTTAGTAACATTCACCCATTTTTTTCTGTAGGTTACATTTAATAGATGGATGGATATTAGCACGTTATGATTAACTAAGACAAGTTATGTATTCCTGAAAAAAGGGTTAAAAGTCGAAAGCGCTTCATGATTGTAATCTTGTGGTTATAGCAACGAGGGGATGACTCTTCATAAATGTGCAGATCAAATTGAAAATCCTCATAACTGCAATACGTTGCAGAGATAGGGAATCAATTGTCCACGGGAGATGGGACATTGTTTGGCCTCGGTCGTAAGTCGTAATATTCTTCCTTGATGTTGTCACTTTCGATACAATAATTGTAAAGATGGATTTGTGAAAAAGTTAAAAATCTCTGCTTAAGGACACGCGCACCAACGGAGCATAGGGGACCAACTGCTGAAAGCTTTACAATCTTTTGAGTTACCAACAAAAGATAAATAAATGAGATTGTCTTTTATCCAAGATTTTCTTAGGATTCTGCTTCTGAATTAATTGTGTTAAAGGATAAACATGACGTTATCGAAACTACATAAAAATCAAACATTTGATAGATAAAAGAAGCCTAAAATTCAATGTAAGAATCTAAAGATAATAATGTCTCATTATATAAATGAACCAAAATAAAATCTAGCCCACTCATTTTCTACAATAATTGCATCTAGTACTTCCAAATATCAAAATAAAAATCTACTAATTTAAAAAAGGCTTATAACTAGGTACTTATAGAAATCATTTGGAGATATTTAGAAGTCAAAAAAGTTCCTATGACTTATATACGGAGTATTAATGATGTGTATAAAGATGTAAATACTATAGTAAGGACGATAAGACGATATATAACTTTTTTTATAAATATTGAACTACGCTAAATACTTATTTGGATGAGTTTATATCAATAGAGCTTTTGTCAGTAGAGCTTTTGTGAGAAGAGCTTTTCTAAGAAGCCAGTTGACTACTTAGTTGTCATTTAAAAAAGAACGTTTTTGAAAGAGCTTCATACAGTAGACTGTTTGACATCATAAAAATAAAAAATAATTTAAATTTTAACTATATTTTATTTTGTAATAAAAACTATTTATGCATGTAAATATTATTTAAATTATATTAAACAATGTGCAAATCACAATATATTAATTATTATATAATTTTAAACCATGTGAAACATAAATAAAAATATATCTAACCAAATCTTTTATATGGATTATAACATAAATAAAACTAATATTAAAAATAAATACTAAAACATATAAAAAATCAAATAATATTATATAATTCCTAAAATAAAAGTGAAGATGAGTTTGTGGGTATTATGGAAAACATAAGAGCAAAAGAGATTAAAAAATAAGCTCATTAATTGATCTAAAAAATCTACTGAAAAAGAGTTTTTTTAAAAGATCTAAATTTGAGTTTCTTAAAAGCTGTATTTTAGCCACCAAAAAGCTATATCTACTAAAAAAATACTTTTTTATTTTATAGTCAAATATTCATTTTTCTGTAAAAGAAGCTTTTGCAATAGAAAAAAAATACTTATTCACCTTCCAAAAGCTCAACCAAACAGGTATTAAGGCTTTTCATTGAGTTTCTTTTTGTTTACAGTAGTAATGGATGAGTTCACCAAAAATATCTAAAGGGATATATCTTGGTGTATATTGTTTATTGATGACATTGTTTTGGTGAATGAGACAAAAAAAGGGTGTTAATGTCAAGCTAGAATTTTAGAGGGATATGTTAAAATTGAAGGGTTTTAAACTAAGTAAAACTAAGACTGAGTACTTAGGTTATAATTTTTCGGGTCATAAGGAGACTTTCGATGAGAAGGTAAAAATTAATTCAAAAGTTATATCACAAAAAAAGTGTTTTAAGAATTTAGGATCTATCAATCAAAGCAATAGAGGGATTGGTGAAAACATAGTTCACGAGATTAGATCATAGTAGTTTAAATAGAGAAATACATGAGGAGTTCTATACGTCAAGAAGATACCATTAAACTGAAAAATAAATTCTATCGTTCAGCAATTAGGACGACATGCTCTTTAGGAGAGTGTTGGTCTATCAAACATATGCATAATCATAAGTTAATAATGGTAGAGATGAGGATGCTCCATTAGATGTGTAACCTTATTAGAAAAGATAAGCTCAAAAATGAGATTGTACGAGACAAATTAAAGATGACTAATTTTACGAAAATTAAGAAAGATAAGACTTAGATGGCTCGAAAGTATTAAAAGAAGACACTTTAATGCTTAAGTGAGAAAATGTGATAATATTGTACTTACAGATAGTAAGAGGAAAAAAAGAAGGCTTAAGAAAAACTTAAGAGAGGTGTTAAAAATTATATGACTTTCCTGAAACTGAACAAGGACATAAGTCTAAATAGAAACTTTGACGTACTAGGTTTTGAATAAAAGATCTCACATAGAGTGATATTTCTCGTTCTCTCATAAGTCTTATAAAATTTTTTTGTAGTCTTGTGTCTTGTATTTAGCCTAAATATTCAATATATATCACTTCTCTCTCAGTTAATTAACTTAAAATTTTCCTTACTTAGCCTAAATATTTCTTATAATGGCTTATTTGATTTATTTTATAACATATTTTATTTTATTATTGTTATTATCTTTTATGTTTTTTTTTATTTTATTTCATTTTTAATTATTGTTATCATTATATTTTAATATGTATATAGATTTTTCTTTTTTTCTCTCTCTTCTTCTTTTTTTCTTCATCTATTAGAAATAATCTTTTTACCAGTTAAGAGTAAGTTGCGTATTATCGGATCTCTCCAGACCTCGCCTATTGATGAGACTTTCAATGAAGGGTTATTGTTATTATTGTTGTATTAAATTCAATATAAAAAGAAAGGAGATTGTGAAATCGTATATTTGAGGGGAAAAAAAGGATAAAAATATATTCAATTATGGTTTCACTTGTTCTAAAAATTATCTTTATTGGTTTGTTGAGTTAATAAAAATGTAATACTAGAAATTTTAACAACTATTTGTCAAATTATAATGCAAAATTTTTGAAAATTTTAATATTATAGAACTCAAGTAAAAATGTATTTTCAAATGAGTACAGAAATATGAATTTTTGAATTAGACTAATTGAAGTAAGTGAACTATTAGACCTGTTTATTAATAAATGATATAAACTTAGGTGTACTGACGATTTATTTGCGAATAAATTTTTATTTTTTAAAGTTAAATTAAAAATTAGATATTTCTTTAAATATGAACATAAAACCTAATCCACACTTTAAAAGTTGCACGTCAAGTCCATCTAAACCACAAGAAATATAAATGAAAATTCAAAAAATTTACTACTAACCTGAAGTACGCTTGTTTATAACTTTATATACACATCGCCAATTCGCGTCTTATGTACATAACTCGCTGCCCAAATCGAGCTTGAGTCACAGCGAAAAAATGGTGGACACAGTCTTGTACGCCCTCCTCTCTCTTGTCTTCCTCTTTGTCGCCCTTAACTTTTACCGATTAAAAAACTACCGGAGAAACCTCCCACCAAGCCCGCCTGGGTTTCCATTTCTCGGTCACCTCCATCTCCAAAAACCACCAATGCATCGTACTCTCCAGAGCCTTGCTCAAATATACGGCCCAATCTTTTCTCTAAGATTCGGCAGAAGACTCGTTGTCATCGTATCTTCGTCATCGGCCGTCGAAGAATGCTTCACCAAGAACGACATCGTTCTCGCCAACCGACCAGAAGTTCTCATGGCGAAGCACGTAAGCTACAACCAAAGCACCATGACACAAGCACCATACGGCGAGCATTGGCGCAACCTACGTCGCATTGCCACCACTGAGGTGTTCGCAAACCACCGCCTGAACATGCTTGTAAGCATCAGGAAGGACGAAGTCAAGCGGCTAATAGCCAACATATCACGTTCCTCTCAGTCTCTTCACGATTTCTCCAAGGTGGTGATGAAATCAATGTTTGAGGAGCTTACCTTCAATATCATGATGCGAACGGTAACAGGTAAAAGGTACTTTGGTAAAGACGTGACAAATGAAGAAGAAGCAAAGCAGTGCGCCAGGTTGATGAAGGAGTTGGCTTCTTTGTACGGGACATCAAATCGTGCAGATTTCTTCCCTCTTTGGAATTTGATTGACGGTGGTCGTTTCAAGAGGAGGGTGATACAACTTGCCAAGAAAACCGACACTTTCTTGCAAGGGTTGGTTGACGAAACCAGAAGCAAGATGAGTTCAGACAGCCTCAAGACTGTAGCTTATAATCTCCTTTGTCTTCAGCAATCGCAACCTGACTACTACAATGATGTACTAATCAAAGGTTTCATATTGGTTAGTCCATGTCATTTTAAGACGAATTTTATTTAGTTTTTCTTTTCAAAGACGATATATGGTAAATGTTTCACTATCAATCCTCTTCAAATTGTTAAATTGTTAACAATATCATTACAAATGTAACGGCCTTTTCTGCATAAAGTAATTGCGATTATTTTCTTAAGATTGTAAGTGGAAGTGATATTAAAAGTAGGAGTGTTTGTAGCATTACTCATTATTCATTCATTTATTTTTGTAAAATGCTAAAAGATATAGTCTTCTTGTTCATTGGCCATTTTGTAGGTCATTTTGTTGGCAGGATCTGACACAACTTCTGTGACGTTAGAATGGGCAATGGCTAACCTGCTAAACAATCCTGACAAATTGAAGAAGGCCAGAGATGAACTCGACAGAGAAGTTGGACAAGACCGGTTAGTGGATGAACCTGATCTTCCCAAACTTCGATATCTTCAGAACATCATCACTGAGACCCTCCGGATGTACCCAGCAGCTCCCCTTCTTGATCCACACATGGCATCAGAGGACTGTGTCATTGGAGGGTATGACGTGCCTAAAGGCACAATAGTACTAGCTAATGCATTTGCTCTACAAAGGGACCCAACACTTTGGGAAGATCCTGACACCTTCATACCTGAAAGATTCGAAACTGAGAGAGGGTCATTAGCTCACAAACTCATACCTTTTGGGTTGGGCAGAAGATCGTGTCCTGGAATAAGTTTGGCCAACCGTGTTTTGGGATTGGCGTTGGGGTCGATGATTCAGTGCTATGACTGGAAAAGAGCCACTGACGAGAAGCTTGACATGACCGAGGGTGTAGGAATTACCACGCCTATGGTCGTTCCATTGGAAGCTATGTGCCGACCCCGATCACTCCTGGCTAAAGTACTAGACATGATTGATTAGTTAATAATTTAGGGTTGTTATTATTATTAAATAAAAATTTTTATTTTACTGAAACAATATTTTTATTTATTTATAATAGTCATATATTTATTAAGTATATATATTAAGAACAAAAGAGATAGACGACTGCGCACTTCCATCAAGTATATATATTAAGAACAAAAGAGATAGACGACTGCGCACTTCCATCTTACGATTATTTTGATCCAGAAGCTCCCGCTTCCATCTCATTGTCACACTTGTGATTTATTAGTCACAACCGTGACTTCGATTTTGTGACTTCAACTTCCTTATTATTATTAGTTGTTACTAAGCAGTGACGGAGTCAGAAATTTAATATAGGAGGGTCCGAATATTAATTTTTTTAAATTTTGGAGGGCCCAGTGTATCACTGACCCTTAAATAACTCCGTTTTTTATATATTTATATATATATGTATATTAAAAATAATTTTTTTAAAAACTCTTGGGGGGCCCAATGGCCCCCCAAGTCCTAATATAGCTCCGTCTTTGCTACTAAGCATAACCGTTCGTTTCATCAAACGTCTATTATTCCGTCTGTTTCATCCAACAACTTTGATTCTTTACACTATTTAATCACAGACGTGAATTTAATGCATGATTATGAGTTAAACAAGTCATAGCCGTGATCATTAATAATAATAATAATAATATATGAGACGTCTCATAGGTGTGACATAAGTGTCACACCTATTATACATATATATTTTTATAAATTATTTTATGAAATATAATTCAATTATAATTAATTAATTAAAATATTATTAATTTTTTGATTAATTAAAACATAATTAATTGATTAATTCATTATAATATATTTAACACATATAAAAATAATTAATTAATTAGATTGTAATTAATTAATTAATTATATTTTAATTGATTAATCAATTACTTATCATTTGAATTATCATCACTCTATTAAGTATATATCTTATTCATAACCATGCATTATTAATTGTTAATTATTATTAAGTATTATATACTAATATTAAGTATGTGAATTCAATATTAATTATTATTATTATTATTATTATATTAGTAACATTAAGTATATATATTAATGACAATAGTGCAATATCGCTCTTCACAGTTTGGACTAATAAGTGACATCTATGATTATTTAAATTAATCATGTCAGTTAATTGTTATTTATTATTAGTTATTACTTAATTTGAAATTATGTTCTTATTAGCTATCTAATATTATTAATCATTTCATATTATTATTTATTAAGTATATTTACGCATTTCTTTTGATATTATTATTCAACTAATAATTTAGTTTTATTTGTGTCATTTTTCACTGATGGGAATAATAAGTCACAACTATGGTTATTTAAATTAATTATGTCAGTTAATTGCTATTTATTATTTTTATCACTTAATTCAGAATTATGTTCTTATTAACTATCTAACGTTTATTAATCCTTTCATATTATTATTTATTAAGTATGTATACACATTTCTTTTCATATGATTATTCACTTATTAATTTAGTTTTATTTATGTCATTTTTAATGAATATATAACTTTTATAGTTTAGAGATGGAGGAACATGTTCTAAGAAGGAAACATTTGTATGGTTAGAGAAGAAAGGATATTGACTTGGTTTGACTGGCAAATATTCAGAAAATAAATAATGATATTGTCCCATCTTTTAATTAAACATAATCTCTGGTTGGCTTTGATTGGCGGCTACAAGATTGTTCAAGATTATTTACAACAGGGTAGATTATTTAGAATAGGGTCAAAAAGTGATTAAAAAATGGCGAGATTAAATTTACAGCAAAAAGTTAGATTGTAAAAGCAATGAAAAATATTGCGGAATTAAATTTCTACGATGGCTTAAAATTCTGAGACGATCTACCACGAGATTTGGATGCAGGGGATACACCTTTCCCATAGCAAGAAGTGCATGGGAAGCACTGTCAACAGGTTCAACTTCTTATTTGTCAAAGAACATATGTTATATTAGCAAAGAAACATACAATTAACACATGCTATTTTTTTTTTCCGAATAGTAAATGGACATTCAAAGAACTCAATTACAATCCCCACAAACCAACATGGGCATATTTGGACTGACAGATATTTTCTACAATCCTTTCAAGAGTGTAAGAACCTAGTTTTAAAATCAAGCAAAGATAGATGAAACCTAGATTTTCATCCATTAAGTAAAGAAATCTTAAAAAAGTAAGATGAATACTTACTAAAGTTTGACATCATTAAAATCTACATGGGCATTTACTTGTGTATTAACTTCATTGAAATCTACCAACATTAATTATCAAAAAATTACTTTTGATTAGTGATTTTTCCCCTTCCTAGGAGGTTTGCTGTAATCAATATCAGGAGAAGGGTGCAACATTGTTTTTCTTGCATAATAATAATAAGCAAGTCAAGTTGTTTAACTTTTGGAAGGCATTGGGAAAAAATTGCTCAAACAAATAGAAAAGACAAACCGAAACAAATAAACCCTAAAAACTAGTATGAGCTATATATTGAATGGCCTTCATCAACTTTTTACTTTAGGTGCATAACTGAAGTGGATGTATATTTTCCATCAAGATTTTCATGTGTCAAATATTGTAATACATCAATAGACACAAATATCAACAAATATTCTAACACAAATATGCTGTTGCGTCCAACAAAATTGTATGCCCACAAATGCACAAATAAATTTCCATAGCCCATACATATATAATACTAGAAGATGCATAAACAAATAAGGCATCACAAAAATTCTTGTAATCCTTTATTAATCTCACACTATATGCGAACAATATTTTTATGCTGGCATTTTCAAATTTTACCTTGTTTGTTAAATGTATGGTTTGTTAAATGTATCGTGTTATATTCACTAATACAATTGATATTATTGCTTCAATTTTTTATCATGTCATATTTCCACATTTCCAAATTTTTGACAACATTGATTAATTTTACAGACTCTCATTCAATAATATTAATAATATATATTTACATATGTCTTATTCAATGATATTAATAATATTATCTTTATATATATCTTTAGTTAAAGTAATGTAAATGTTTCTAGTACAGATATTTTAATATTTACAAAATATATTATTAATTGATATATAAGAAGGCAAATGTTGTTGAAGAAATGATTAATAATTTTTTAAAATTATTGTTAGTTGTTTTTAGCTTCGTTATACTTTTTTCTACATTTAGAGATGGGCAGAAATGCCAAGAGACGTCAAAAGTTTGCTGAGATGCCAGAAAATGAAAAAAAATTCTTACGACAACGTAGAGAAGCTCATGTTGCAAAAAAGAGAAACGCTACTTTGCCTTCTTTTATCAAACAGTTGGTCATCAACCTTTCCATTCTACCATTGATAACGAACCTTCTGCCGATCAACTTTGTATTCATCAATCTAGTAGTCAACTAGCACAAAATCGATCAATCGATATTAATGTTGATCATGTCGATGCAACTCATTCCTCGCTCCAACTAGAAGAAAGTCTTCATACAAAATCAACAGTTGAAGCATCTAATATCACATGTCATAATTTAGATTGCCCAACTATATCTTCCTGTTTAATTCAACCCAGATCAATGATATCTGTTGAAGAACAAGGTATAAATCTTATTACCTAGATTCTTTCCACTTTTTTATTATTTCTATACAAAATTAACAACCTTTTTCTAAATCTTTCAAGGGATAAATTGTCATCATTCTTTGTCAAAGTTAGCATCTCTACAAAATTTATCTGTTGAACCCCTACAGTTTCATCTTGTTCCAAACTGTGAACATTATGATGCAAAGAGATTTTATCTAGAACCCACATCATTCTGTTGCTCACTAGGAGAGATTTGCATTGTCACTCATCAAATGCCATATGCTCTGAAACGATTATTTATTGGTAATGATGAAGAATTTGAACATTTTAGGAAAAACATTCGTATATAAAATAACAATATGACTTTTACTTTATATCGAGTTAGGTATGATCGAGAACTAGCAAAAAATAAGAAAGGCGTTTATACATTTTGTATTCAAGGTCAAGTTTATCATTTTCTTGACAGTTTACTTTCAATAACTAATAAGATACTTAATATCCAACTCTATTTCTTTGATATTGATGAGGAACTGAAAAGAAGGACTCATAGTTGTAATAAACTTTGTGAGGATACATTAAAACTGATTATGGCATTGTACAAGATAATCCTTATGCCAAATTCTTCAGAAGTCTTAGGGACATTCCAACGCTTGAGAATCATACAATAGTTCTAAGGTGTTATCTAGGCCTTAACCAATATGTTTACAATTTTCCTAGTGCATCACAAGAGGCTACTATACGGACTGAGATCAATGATAAAAAGATTGATAAATGTCCTCACATCCAAGTCTATACTCACTCGGGAACAAGTTATAGAATCCAATCTTACTATACATATTATGATGCCCTTCAATATCCTCTTTTATTTCCTCGTGGTGAATTTGCATGACATCGTGGAATTAAGCGGTTGATTTCAAAGAGAAACAAAAGCAATGTTTTAGGATGAAGGATCTAATGTTAATTTCAACTCTTTTACTGATCCAATTGAATTGTTTACTATGGAAAACAAAGGAAAGTTTGTCTTTTCCTTTTTCATTTTTAAAATATTGTTTATTCTTACCATTTAATTTATCAGATTTATTTTTTACTATTAGTTGCTAATCAAGAATACTATGAAGATGGTACTATTTCTGTTAGAGAATATTATTGTTACTGGCTCCAAATAAGAGAGCATGATGGATCTATATTGCTTCATAGCTTAAGACTTCTTCAACAATTTTTTGTGGGAGCTTACATAAAGATTGAAACATCTAGACTTGATTTCCATAGTAAAAGACAAAATGAGATAAAGACAGAGATACTGCAAGGGGTTCAAGATAGTATTACCGTTGGTTAGATAGAAGGTTCTAAAATTAGCCATCGAGTTATGCTTCTAGCTTCATTTATCAGTGGTCCAAGGGACACGAAATGATGTTATCTTGATGCAATGGCTCTAGTGCAAAAAGTATGGTAAACCAGATATTTTCCTCACCATGACTTGCAAACTTATGTGGAAAGAGATTCAAGATAATCTTAAGTTTCATAAGAAGTCACAAGATAGGCCAAATTTATTAACTAGAGTTTTTAGAGCTAAATTTGAAAATTTAAAAAATGGGCTAATAAAAAAACAAATCTTTAGAGATGTGGCTGCATGTGTTTATGTTATTGAGTTTCAGAAGCATGGATTCCCTCATGCTTTATTACTGATCCGCTGAAAATCCAGATCTTGATCAAAATTTGCGGTTATATTCTCTTGTCATTAAGCATATGATTCACGGTCCTTGTGGTCTTAAGAATAAAGATTGCCCTTGCATGAGGAATGGTGTGTGCAAGAACCATTATCCTAAAAATTTTGCTCCTTTTACTATTCATGGTGAAGACAGTTATCTATGTTATAGACGAAGAGATGATGGTCGAAAAGCCAAGATTTGTAAACATGAGGTCGATAATAAATGGGTGGTCCCTTACAATCTGTACCTCTTACTGCTAATTGATTGTCACATAAATGTTAAAATCTATTACACTATGAAGCTTGTTAAGTACTTATATAAATATGTCTTGAAGGGCCATGATCTTATCAGTTTTTACGTTGTCGATCAAAAGACCCCAACTGATATTGATGAAATCAGTAATTTTTAATAAAGTCATTGGATTTCACCTCCTGAAGCTTTTTGATGTATATATGAATTTCAATTAGTAGAGATTAATCCATCAGTTTATATACTCCAGGTTCACCTTCTAGATCAACAGTTTATTTCCTTTGACAGAAATGCAAATCTGTTTTATTTGTTGAGAAAATTTGACTTCTCCAAAATAATGTTGACTGCATTTTTCAAGATGAAATTGACAAATAAAAAGGCAAAAAGAATGAATGTTTGTATAAAGATTTTCTGGAACATTTTGTTTAGAATGGAAAGACAAAAACATGGTATAAAAGATGTCAAAAGAAAGTGATAGGAAGATTGGTTACTATTGACCCTAAAAGAAGTAGAAAGGTATTACTTGAGGTTATCACTCACGCATGTTAAAGGACCAACATCATTTGATAACTTATTGACTGTTGTCAAAAAACAAGTTGGTTTAGGGAGGCTACACTGAAGTTGGGATTGCTAGCATCTAATTGTTATATACAACAAATTTTTGAGGAAGTTGTTTTTATTTCAAATGCCTACTTCACTTAGACTTTTATTTACAACACTCCCGTTCTATTGTTCATCGACAAACCTTAAGCAACTCTGGGAAACATTCAAAGATGATCTTTGTTCTGATTACCAACATGCTTCCTCCTATAATGCATGTACATTTGAGGACATTACAAGGATGACCCTTCAAGATATTAATAAATCTCTTGAACAAATTGGAAAAAGCTTAAGTGATTATCATTTTGTTGATTATCACTTTGAGGTTGCCTATCACGAACAAGTTAGTACAGAAATACAAAATGAGAAGAATATACAGGCTGATCCAGAGCACTTATTGTTACATTCAAGGTTGAATAACAAGCAGAAATACATATTTGATTTGATTATGCATTCGATTTTGGCTTTAAGTGGTGGAAGTTTTTTTAGTGATGGTCCCAGTGGAACAAGGAAGACTTTCTTGTATCGAGCCTTTCTTGCAATTTTACGATCATAAGGTCATGTTGCAATTGTTGTTGCTATATCAGGTGTTGCAGCATCAGTCCTTCCTAGTGGTAGGACAACTCACTCAAGATTTCAAATCGCACTTGATTTTTCAAAAAAGAAAGTTTGTCAATTAAGTAAGCAAAGTAGTATTGCAGAATTGATATTTGAATCTAGTCTTATCTTATGGGATGAGGCTTCCATGGTAAAAAAAGAAGCCATTGAAGCATTTCATGATTTATTTCAAGATATCATGGACTCCAATCAAGCTTTTAGAGGAAAGATTGTTGTATTTGTTGTCAAAATTTGCCAGTCAAGCCACAAAAGAACAACTAATTGATTTAAGTCTTCTAAATTCGCATCTTTAACGACACATGTAAATTATCTTTGACAATAAATATGAGAGCTATATCAAATCTAACTTTTTTTGAATTTTTATTACGAGTAGGAGAAGGCATAGAATCAGTCAACGAGCAAGAAATTAAAAATTCATGTTTATGATGCACCTTTGCCTTCACCAGGTTACTTCAAAATGTCTTCCCTGACCTAAGCTTGTATTCATCTGATCCATATCAGATGATAAATAAATGTGTACTATGTCAAGAAATCTGCATTCATGCATAAGTTTTGACAAAACGGTTGACCAAAGACATCGATTATATTATGAAGATTTTCTCAATTCTTTAAATCCTAAAGGTCTACCTCCACACAAACTGTTACTCAACGAAGGCTCTCTAATTATGCTCCTAAACAATTTAAATCTAACTGAGGGACTATGCAATGGGACAAGGATGATATCTAGGCAATTAAAACACCATACAATTTCTACAGAAATTTCCTTTGGACCTCACAAAGGAAAATTAATTTTTATATGTAAGATTCCTTTGCAATCTTTGAAAAATGAAAAGTGGAATTCCTTTTATAAGAACACAATTCCTTATTCATTTATGTTTTGCAGTGTTACTTAAAGCAGGCCCTCCAATTAGGCTCCTAAGAAATTTAAATCTAACTGAGTGACTATGCAATGGGACAAGGTTGATATGTAGGCAATTAAAACACCATACAATTTCTGCAGAAATTGCCTTTGAACCTCACAAAGAAAAATTAATTTTTATATCTAAGATTCCTTTGCAATCTTCAAAGAATGAAGAAAATGGAATACCTTTTATCATAATACAATTCCTTGTTAGTTTATGTTTTGCAATGATCATAAATGAATCCCAGGGTCAAATGCTTGATTATGGTGGAATTTATCTCCATCAGCCTATATTCTCACATGGATAACTATATGTGGCTTTATCAAGGGCTCAGACTCCTGAATCAATTAAAGTTCTGATTATTCTAGAAACTTTTGAGTCTTCAAAACTTAATCAAAAAACAAGAAAGATTGTGTACCATGAAATTTTCCAATTAGTCCAATTATAAAGTATAATACTATCAATAGGTATATGAATTGTTTTGTTCAAGTTTATTTAATTTCATTTCATATAAAAAAACCTTTTTGCGGATTATTTAATTTATTAATTTCATATAAAAATTTTATTGATTATTTTATTGAGTAGTTTTTTAATGGATGGAAAAGCATTTATTCATCAAAGGTGTTTTACCTAGTGCTCAATGGTGATCATGTGAAATTACTATCCAAGAAAAACAACATATTATTACATTACCAGGCATGCCATCAAAGAGACAAAAGTTTATCTTTTTTAATTTAGAGGTATGACAACTATACTTTCTTCATTAAAATTCTTCCTTGTTTTTTAAACTTTATTATTAACTTTTTGTTTATTATTAACAGGGATCACAAGACAAAGCTATTATCTTTAACAATGATATCCAACAAAATGAGCCATATTTTGCAGCCATATAAGAAATATATCATTTGTAATGCCATTTTGAAGCCAATTACACCTCAATACCAAATTGAAGACTGAAAAATTCAATGGATAATTACAAGTCGCATTTTTGTTGAAGTTGTAGCAGATGATGACAACATCATCCCTATGAAATTCAACTATACATCTTTTACATATCTTATCAACTATATAACCTGTTGGAAACCCCTTTCTGCGAGTCACGTGCCCGACATCCTACGTGATATCTGGACGCGCATCCCACAAGGGAGAAATTTCACACCAAGCCAAACCTCAACAAAATACCCAAATCACATACTTCAGAACATATTTGAAAAATTAAAAGTCTTGGGTCCTAAATTGAAAATTGATTCCTTCAGATAAGTTGTAATTCCATGTCTTCAGTTTATTTTGAAATAAAAATCAACTCAATTGTATCCCTACAGATAGAGATATCGCTAAAATATTGAAGCATGTTCAGAAAAATATCCAACTCATACTCTTTTAACCGATCCTCTCACTTTGATTTAATCCATCGTTTTCAAATTAATATCAAAACCTACACTTTTTTTTGGAGAGGTAGAGGAAAGTCTTAGAAATCCAACGCTTCAAAAATCAGGTCAATCGGAGGTCGGACAAAAAAGATAAGGTCAAAGAAGTGGAGAGAGGCAGTCTGGTCGCCCTCGCATAGCAGTCGCGATCGCTACCGCGAGGCGACCAAGTCGCCCCTGCGACCAGGTCGCCCTCGCGAGCAGCACCCTCCGATAACCTATTTTCTAAAATTCATATCTTTTGACTCAAAACTCTAATTTTTACAAATTTGGTATCAATGGAAAGTTAAAAGGAAACTCTACAACTTCCATGAAGGACTTGAAAACCAATTTGGCCTCTAAGGGTGTCAAAATCCACTTCAAATTGGCTGTCTGGAAAAAGTCATCCTAAACAGTAATAGAACTTCTAAACATCATAACTTTTCACTCCATTGTCCAAAAAATGTCATACTTTGCATCAACGGAAAGATAAAAAGACAATCTACAACTTTCATGTAGACCCTAAGAACAATTTCTAACTCTATAAGGGTCAAAAATTTACTCAAAGTTTCTATCCCGAAATTTGCCATTCTTGACAGCACCTGCACCCAACTTCAACAATTCACATCTTTCAACTCCCACATCCAAAAA
>JANVCQ010000230.1:32186255-32199521 GCA_025531925.1 Erythroxylum plowmanianum
AGCTCCATGTCTCTAGTTTATCTTGAAATAAGAATCATCTTATTCGGAGCTCTACTGATCCAGAAATCATCAAAATACTGAAGTATGTTTAGTAAAATATCCAATTCCTACTCTTCCTACCAATACCCTTACTTTGATTCAATCCATCTTTTTCTAATCAATACCAAAAGCTATAACCTTTCATGGAGACATAAAAATAAAAGTTTTAGGAATCTAAGGGTTTTAAGAATCACTTCATTTGGAGGTTGGATAACAAAATTATGGCCAAAAGAACCAAACAAGATTTTGGTCCTCAATCATATTGAACTTGTCTCGGGACAAAGGTAATAACTCTCTCTACAGATGTTGGATTAAGATCATATTAGGACAATTTCAAAGAGAAATTTGAGATATACAACTTTGAAGAAGACATTGAGGTCAGATTTTATCATCTGAAGGGTCCAAAGTGGAATAGAAGATAGGCACAATCGAAACCAAAGGAAAAAGCAGACGAATGGAAAAAGATAGATGAATAGGGAAAATTACTATAACTTTCTCTAAAGATATCAGATTAAGGTTTTCTTTATATGGTTTGAAAGAAGACTTCAATATCTACAACGTTCATGAAGACCTTAAAGATAGATTTTATCTTTTGTAGGGTCAAAAGTGGAGCAGAATATAGGTACATAAGAAACCAAATGAAAAAGTAGACAAATGGAAAAAGACAGATGAATGGGGAAAATTGCTATAAATTTCCCTAAAGATATAGGATTAAGATTTTCTTTATATGGTTTAAAAGAGAACTTTATGATCTACAACTTTTATGAAGACCTACAACTTTTATGAAGACCACAAGGATAGATTATATCTACTGAAGGGTCAAAAATGGAGCAGAAGATAGGTACAGACGAAACTAAATGAAAAAGTAGACAAATGGAAAAAGACAGACGAATGGGGAAAATTGCTATAACCTTCCCTACAGATATCAAATTAAGGTGTTATTTATATGGTTTGAAAGATAACTGCAAGATATACAACTCTCAAGAAGACCTCAAAGACTGATTCTATCTTTTGAAGGGGCAAAAATGGAGCAAAAGATAGGTTAGGTGAAAAAACAGATGAAGCAAAAAACAGAAGAAGCAAAACACAGAAGAAGCAGAAAGCAAAAGAAGCAAAACACAAAAGAAGCAAAAAAGCAGAAGAAGCAAAAAGTAGAAGAAGCAAAACACAGAAGATGCAAAAAAAAACAAAAGAAACAAAACACAGAAGAAGCAAAAAGCAGAAGAAACAAAACATAGAAGAAAAAAAAAAGCAAAAGAAGCAAAACACAAAGGAAGCAAAAAGCAGAATCAGCAAAACACAAAGGAAGCAAAAAGTAGAAGAAACAAAACACAAAAGAAGTAAAAAGCAAAAGAAACAAAACACAGAAGACACGTCATCACAGAAGAAGCAAAACATAGAAGAAGTAAAGCACAGAAAAAGCAAAAAAGCAAAAGATATATCTTCCCTTATAAGGACCATAACTTTCACCCTAGAAGTCCAAAAACTCCATTCTATATATCTTTGGAAATCTAAAAGAAATACCTACAACTTCTAAGAAGACAACTTTCTCTAATCTAGCCTAGATCGATCCATAATTTCCCTTGAATTCAGAACACGAATTTTACATTCATCCACCAATGTACTACACCTAGTTCTCAACTTCATGACAAATTTTGAGATTATTAAAGATAGAATTTAAATTTGATGTCTTCATACGAAATGTAGCCATATGTTTCTATTTTAATCGTAGTTAAGAATCATCTTAGTTGGATAACTAGAGAAAAAGTTGTGGCTAAAATACTAAAGCATATTCTGTAAATATTTTCCAAATCAGTCACCCATTTTGTTTCACAATCTTTCCTTCAACTCAACTCATACCAAGATTATCCTTTTCTACTTCATTTACTCCCCATTCTCAACTCCATTTCAAATCAGTATCATCCAAAGAAAATATAGTCCATGATTAATCATAAACATCAATAACAGAACATACATATATGTACATATTCTTCATCAACTTACTACACAAATTCAATTTCATTTTTGCTTTCATTCCACTTCTAACTTTCACCTTAATTCTTCCCATTACGAAATCTCTTATCCATTAAAAGAACCCAAGCAAAATATGAATCTATCCATATTTCTCATTCGCTACTTTACTCTTGTCTATCATTTCTTGGTTCAAGAATTTTCATTCATTTGTTCTTTACTCATGACTAATCACCAAAATTTCTTATTTCCAGTTCTAACTTCTAAGAAACGTTCGGGGTCCAACATCAACTGCCTACTAGCACTAATCATAATTTTAACCCATTATTCAAGTCAAAATCAACATTTTAGTATTTATTATGTAACTTTTTGCCAATTCATAATCAAAATGGATTAATCAGTCACTCGTGACCTAAACTCTATAAACTAAAAAATGTTAATATTATACATTTGACTCATCATTCAATTTGAGCATCATTACCAAAACTATTTAATAAGTTTCAAATAAACAACTCATTAGTGGTCATATTTATTAACTTTATGCAATCAATTGACAAGACAATATCACCTCTAATATATCAACTCAATCACCTTACACTACAAGAAAAATAGAGTTTAGTAATAGACATTATCGACGAAATGTGTAGGTTTTTTGTTGGTAAGCTAAGTTAGTGACGGAATTTTACCGATGGAACAAGTTGTCAAAGAAATGATCATAGCTAATGATTGGCAACATAGTACAAATTTTTTGTCACTAATTTACTGATGGATATTTTGTGTTTTGTTGCTATATTTAGCGAGGGTAATTTTTTGTTGCCTATAAATTTAGCGACATAATGTTTGTTTCAGTCGATAAATTTAAAGAAAGGCAAGGCTTAACCATCAGTAAATTTACTGACGGATTTGCCAAATCTGTCGATAAATTCACGACTAATTATACCGATGGAACTTAGTAACCCGTCGATAAATTCATTTCATTTTACCGACAGATTTTGGTTTTCCATCGGTAAATTTATTGATACTATTTTTAAAATTTTTCCCTGCATTTAATTTTATTTGATAATCTTATGATTGAAATATAATTTATAATATTTTGATTTGTTTCTACATTTAGTTTGTTAAAACAGAAAGTTGATTGATGATATAAAGTAAAAATTATCTTAATTGATAATAAAAAGTTATTTTGTACAATAATAAGTATTTAATTCATATAAAGTGATTATAACTACACTATTCATTTGGTGAATGCGGATGCTCTAAATATTACGATGAGTTGCTACCCTTCCCTTCACCTCATCCATCTCATTACGGAGTTGGGCTATATACTCTATCGACTATTGCAACTGAGTTGCCAATACATGTAATGTGCTCCGAAGCTCATGCACTTCACTGGATATAGACCACCTACTAGATCTTATTATATTGTCTGTGGAGGATTGCGAATAACATGTGTTCACAAATGAACCTGAGCTGAATATCCTTCCATGACGGTCCCTACCACCCACTGTATGAAGATAGGTTTGAGTCTCATGAACATATTCAGACTGCTGAGACTGTCGTTAAATGCTTTCTTGTATTTGGTCCTATCATAAGGCAATGTTTATGTTAATAAGTGATAATTATTAAGCATTATTATTAAAGCATAAATTTTGCATACATTTAGTTATCTAAATTAGGTGTTGAAAAAGGTCACACCGTCATGTTTCTTAGTGTGAGTTTGCAGAAAAAGCTGACAGAGAATAGGCTTCCTGCCCATAGACTTTTCCTGCATCAAAATAAAATATTATAAGTGAACTATAATTTACAAAAATTTCGGTAAAATTTTCTCTATTTTTATGATATTTACCCCTGTTGAACAAAGAAAGTAACTCAACAATATAACCATATATGACACCAGACATTTATAACATTATCATTCTCCATAATACATATATTTTCATTCTAAAATTCACACATCAAAGTAAAAATAAGAATATAAGTATAAAGTGTAGATACTTACAAGTCTCTCTGTATGCTCGTGGTGGGTAATAGATCCTCAAGTGTGTACAAGAAGACTCCCCCCTCCCTGAAGTCCTCCATGTTTGTTGGTAGAATTACGCTCTGAAATGGACATTGCCTCAGGTGATGTCCAATATTGATGTCAACAACTCCATATTTCTTCACAAATATAAGGAGGTCATACACACAGTCTTATGTATCGCACCAACAAAGTCTCTATAACGTGTACGAACTAGTTTCTCACATACTTTATAAATAACCGCGTCAAATTCAAAATCCCAAAAAAATTCTTTTTAGAAAAAGGGAAAACATACGATAGGTACTTATAACCTACAATATTTATCTAATTAATGTATGCAAATTAATTAAAAAATATATTTTTTGTACCTCAAACCCTCAAGATCAATCTTCACCTTGAATTTGGATGTCATGTTTCTTGAGCATGGTCTAGATGGAATCAGCCTAATATAAAAACCAATTTTATATCTTTTTAAATTTAAAACAATAACTTAATTATAAACATATGGTGTTTCATGTATTTTCACTTATAGATTATCAATAATTGTGATGTAAATTCTTCTATCAACTCCCTCAGCTCTAGGCTAGAGGCTACCTTCTTCATCCACATCGTTTACCCTTAATATCTCTGTCGGTATAGGGGTGGTAAATGATGTAGCAATAGATACGAAAGGTGATGCCTCATCTGCAAGTGTAGTAGTTGGAGGTACATCTTCTGATTCTATTGCAGATGCAGAATGTGATGCTTCACTTGAAAAGTAACTAACTCCAAATCGTGATTCGAACCTTGGTCACATCATATCATGTTTTCTCTTTGGTGATATATTTTAACTTGAAATTCATATTTTATTAAATATTATAGAAATATAACAATTTTAATTCAATATATAACAATATATTATTGATTCAATAATTGATTTATTAAATATAATATTCTATTACAAACACAAATTAATCACTATCAGCATTTAACTGTAAGTCAAAATTATCATCATCATCTTCCTTTTCTGAACAATTAGAATCAAACTCAGGTTCCTCTTTAGATCTCTCGCCATCCTTATCCTCTCCAGATGAAATTTCAATATATTCATTATTTGAATCGTTCAAAGGTTCAATCTCGTCATATGTAACAGATGCATTTATTTCATAAGCATTTTCCTGAAACACTTCACTTTCAATTATATGTTCTCCTTTTTCATGTGATTCAAAAACACCTCTAGGTTTAACTTTACAAATGGCCAACCAATCTCTCTTATCTCGTCATAAGCTAGAAAAAGTGACATAACATACCTATTTTGCTTACATTGCAACACGAAAGGTTCAAATTGTCTCAATCTTCTCTGGTTGTTGATTTCAACTAGATCGTATCAGCTATGCACGTTTGTTCCAACATTTGGATTCGGATCAAACCAGTACATTTAAATAGCACACTTTGCTTTATTGGCAATGTAGGGTACTTAATTTTAACTATCTCAATAATTTTACTATAGTAATCCATCAATTTTCCTTGTATACAAACTCCACTATTTACTATTGCCATGCTATGATTATGATATTTTGTATGATATTTGTATCCATTAACAAAATACACTAGATACGATTTAACAATTCCCAAAGGTCCTTTCACAAGATCATATATGAACTTGTTCTCTATTGGATATTTTAAGGCCTACACAAAGGAAATTATCATATTAAATAGTATAATGTCATTTGAATACTTTAATATTATAATTCAATCATTTCAATAATTGTAAGTGAAAAGTTACATATCCCTCAAACCATCGAGCAAAGTGTTTGCTAACTTATTTATTGATATCATCCTATGTTTTCTCGGGCATTAGCTCGCATAACCATTCCCTATATAGTCTAAAAACATTATTATGTATTTCAGTTGTGAATAACACTACATTTCAAAACCAGATAATCAATTTTAACTTACTGCACGAAAGGTTAAACCTCTTAACAGTTTAATAAAATGTAACCATGGACAATCTTTATTTCTTCCTTTGTTAACATTATTCTTGTTGAACTTCCATATGTTCGTCCAGGATGTGAGAAAATGGATAAGTTATTATTAGCATTGCTTGTTCCCCCCTCCCTAATCATGATTACAAGGAACTTTTCTTTCTCTTGTGAGCACATGTGGCTCAAAATAATGTGAATAACATGTACTTGCTTCCTCCATTAAATAAGCATTACATATGGAACCTTTAACTTTTGCCTTATTTTTGACATTTTTCTTTAAGTGATGCAAATACCTATATTAGTGAATAGGGTTATTATAATTCTATTATTAAAACATGTTATTACTTCAATTTAAATATTTACTATAATTACCTCTCAAAAGGATACATCCATTGATATTGAATTGGACAACAAGTTTAGCTTCATATGTTAAATGCACAGGTAGATGCTCTATACAGTCAAAGAAGTTTGGAGGGAAAATCCCTTCTAATTTGCACAAAATTATTGGAATTTCCCCTTCTAGTTTTTCCATTTTAGCTAACTTTAGTTCAGATGATGTTAAGCTTTTGAAAAACAAACTTACCAAACCTTATCCAGTAGTAACTTCCAAAATGCAATTGGAATTAGCCTTTGCGTAAACACATGACAATCATGACTTTTCATCCCAAATAATTTGTACTTCCTCATGTCCACACACCTTACCAAGTTTGAAACATAACCATCAGGAAACTTTAGACTTTTCAATAATTCATAAAAAATTTCCTTTTGTTTTTTGTCTAAAGTGTGACATGCTTTCAGATATTTATCGCTACGAAGATCTTTATCTAACTTATTCCTTCTACAAAAAAGTTTCAAATAAGCTCATAATTTTGCGTTGTCTTTTGCCTTCCCTTCAATGTTCATTATGGTATTTGAACAAATTATCAAAAATATTTTTTCAATATACATTACATCTAGATTATGACATATCAAATTAGTTTTCCAATATGGTAAATCCCAAAAGATGCTTCATTTTCTCCAACCAAAATTTTTACTAATGCTTGTATTAACTTCACCAGCTTCAAATTTTGTAACTTTCACCCTAATTCGTCAATCTCCTACAATATCTCTTTACCAGTTTTATGAGGAGGAGGAGGTGTTTGTACCATCCTATTCTTAATGAACTTTTGTTTATTGCATCTAAATGGATGTCCTGGAGGAAGAAATTTTCTGTGATTATCAAAGTAACATGTTTGCCCCCATTTGGAAGATAAAACTCATCAGATAAGGACAAGCCAATTTCTCTGATGTGCTCCATCCAGACAACATAACATATGCCAAAAAATCACTAGTAGGCCACATTAAAGTTGCTCTTAGCACAAAAATTTTTTCAGAGACGTTATATGTCTCCACATCATATTCCTAAAGATGCTGCAATTCATATATCAATAATTGTAAGAATTCATCAATTTTATGCTTTGGATTTGTAGGCCTGGCACAATTACTGTTAAAAACATAGATGCCTCATTCTATACATTTATAAAGGCAAATTATAAGGAGTAATTATGATTGGCTATGATGAATATTATTGGCCGAATTGACCAAAAGTTTGGAATCCATCCGTCAACAATCCCAACCTAACATTTCAACTTTTAGCTGCAAACTCATAATAGGTATTATTGAAATGTTTCCATTCCAGTACATCTGATGGATGACTCATTATTTCATCTTCCCGTTCGTGTTCATTATATCATCTCATTTGAGATGCAGTAACATCAGAAGCATATAGTCTTTGAAGTTTCAGAGTTAGCGGGAAATAATACATCCACTTCCAGGGTACTAATTTCTGTTTCATATAACGCTTTCTAAGTTTGAACCTGGATTGACCATAAAATTTGCACTCTTATAAATCCACATCATCTCCCCAATATAATATACATCCCAATTTGCAACAATTAATTTTTTATACAAGCAAACCAAGATCCCTAATAAGTTTCTTCATATTGTAAAAACTATCAACCATTGTATGATCAGGAGATAATGATTCATTATACCATCCAAGAATTTTATAAAAACTACGATCGAAAATATGCCCTTTAGACTTTATGTTCAATATCTGAGCAATTGAAGACAATTGAGTCATTTTCTCACAATTTAGGCATAATTCTTGGTCAGTTGAGGGTAGTAAGTCAAAAACAAATTTTGCATGTGAGTTTGGTTCTTCTACAAGATTTTCTATATTTTCCTGAAAGGTATAACTAGCTGCATCATAAACCATTTGCATGTAAGGATTTTCAGTTGTACCCATATTATTTGTTCTAAATCCAATCCCCCTTCAAACTCATCCACATTTACTGATGAGTTTACTTCATTACCTCTTGAGGTGCTACAAATTAATGGCTCTCCATGTCGTGTCCACTCAAAATAATATGGAACAAACCCTTTTCTCAGCAAATGTCCATTCACTTCATCAATATGAAGGAAACGAATATGTTTACACTTTTTACATAGACATTTAATCTTTGCGTCATCCATATATATAGGTTGTGAACATGCATAATGAATAAAAGCTTCAACTCCCTCAACAAACTTAGGATTAATGAAACCATCAATTGTTAATCATCTATACATCCAAGATCTATCAACATTATTCATTTCTACAAAAATGTTAATTTAAAAAAGTAATTTTATAGTTAGTATCCTTCATGTCTCCTAAGTTTACAAAACATTTAAACTTTACACAACATCCCTTAAGTATTTATGTTTAAATTAATCACCTAAAGTTGATTTCAATACTATGGTACATGGCATTATTTACACCTGTGAATCAAGAAAGCAAGTTCTCACTGTGACTCTTAAACTCATGAAAATTTTCACCAATAAGCCTTACAGGAGCTACATCATGGGTTTCCAGCCTATATACTGTCCTAGGGGTTTATAACATAAAGAACTGTTATGTCTATTAAACCTATGAATTTTTTGTGTTAATACTAAGTTTGAATTAATCACATTGAAGTTGAAGTATTTATGTTTGAATTAATCACCTATAGTTGATTTCAATACTATGGTATGTGACATTGTTTACCTCTGTGAATCAAGAAATAAAGTTCTCGCTGTGACTTCAGGCTTGTGGAATTTTTCACCGATAAGCCTCACGGGAGCTACATTATGGATTTCCAGCCTATATACCATCTTAGGGGTTTATTATGCCTTAAAGGATATCGTTGCCTATGGAAGGAAAGAACTCCATTTTGAATTTTGAAATAATCACCTAGTTATCATCCAAATCATTAATAGCAACCTTCATTTAACTCACTCTACCACATATCTTTTGAAATATAATAATTAATGCAACCATCAATCACAATAACATAAACTCATAAGACATTAACACCAATGCAATGTGAAACCTACATACAATTTAAAATGAATGAATACTTGTAACATCTCGTCCCCATATTAAAGGTTAGAATCCATATTTTAATAATGGAGAAAATAGCAATGTGAGAGTTAGAAAAATTTGCATTTCATGCTTAGCAAAATGTCAGCATATATGCATATGGATTTGAATTTTTGCACACATGAAAATAATTGTACATGCACTCATTGACCGGGTATAATTGAATTGTCATGATATTAGTTGAAAATTTGTGGATTTGATGTCAAATAATTTTAGATGGTGGATTGAGATTTCAGAATGGTCTACAACTAAATTAAATGGATTTTTGGGTGTTGATTGGTAAAAATTTACGTAAGTGGAATGAAGAAGAGAAGCTAGAAAGGTTGGCACTACTATAAAATTTATTGGAATAAACTGTGCTGATCTAGATAGATTTTGACAAAATTATCTTCATGAAAGTTGTAGATCTTTATTTTAGCTTTCTATTCATATAAAGTTTGCAATTTTTGGAGTTCGGAATCAAAAGTTATGGAGTTTAGAAGTTGAGTTTTGGTGAAGAAGAATTGCACCACCGTGTTGAATTTGGGTGGAATGCACGACGGTGACATTGAGGTATAGTGAAAAATGTGTATTTTGAGTTATATGGATTTGCACCATAGTGCATAAGCACAACGGTGACTTTGGTGATGGAAGTGGATTTGCACCCTCGTGCTTAAGCACGATCGTGCTTTTGAGACCCTCTTTTTTATTGAACAATCTTGTTTCTTTTAATCATAACTCCTTCTCTAGACATCCAAATGACTTAATTCTTGTATCAATATATTCATAAGACATTGAATTACATCTCCATAAAAAATCATAGCTTTTTGAATTGATTTGGTTGGTGAATTTAAGATGGAACTGTAACTACGTTGAAGTATGATAATTGATAGGATTAGTTTATTGAACATACTTCGATGTTTTGATTATATCTTGATCTATAGGATTTCGAATGACATTATTTTTGATTTGGAGTAAACTAGAGAAATAGGGATACAGTTCATATGATTCAGTCTCTAAGATGTTCAATTTCTGGCTAGAAGTT
This sequence comes from Erythroxylum plowmanianum, assembly GCA_025531925.1. Lineage (NCBI taxonomy): Eukaryota > Viridiplantae > Streptophyta > Magnoliopsida > Malpighiales > Erythroxylaceae > Erythroxylum > Erythroxylum plowmanianum. Next base: position 32,196,710 of record JANVCQ010000230.1, read on the forward strand.
GTGTATAGTCTACTGTTTTAGATAAGAGCAGTCCGAAAATGTTTAAGGTATACCTTTCAAATCACTGAACCAAATTGAATAATTTTGGTGTCAATGGAGACATAAGACATAGGGTAACATGTGTCTAGAAGAAAGTTTTACAAAATGACTTTAGTATCAAGGTCAAAAAGAACATGTAAAGTTGACCCGAAATGATATTTTTATGGGAAAATTTTGAAAGTGAGTAAGGGGTTATGACTTGCAATTTCAGTGGTTTTAGTAATTCATAACTTAAGTATAAATCATACTTAAGTGAGTTTTAATAAAGGAAAGTGGATAAGTGGTTGAGAAAGGGACAGGTGTCCAAGCTTTAAAGTTAACACAGAGTTTTTCTTCAACACAGAGTTTTTCTTCAAATATCTAACAGAGAAAAATCTTGTTTTCTTTTACCCACTACTACTTCCTTTTTGTTATTTCTTTCTTCTATTCCAAGAAAAACCAAACCCCACCTGTCAACTTTCAAGTTGATGTACATGGGTGCATGAGGGATTTAGGGTTATTTGATTTTTTGCAAATGTTAGAGCTACAAATAAGTTAGCTTGTTATGATTATGTATTTTTGTATGAAATGAAGCATGCATCGTTAACTCATTGCTAAATGGTTAAGAATAGTGATACTCATTTTTGCTGGAAAATAAGTAAAGAAATGTTGAGGGTGTCGTTCATGTTGATTTTTCATATTTGATGATCAAAATGTTATAAGAGGTTGTAGAAATGACTTTTGAAGTTGAAAGATCAACTAAAATGGGTAGGAGATTAATGCAGAAAAATTTGGAGAAATGGATATGTGAATGCTCTATTCATGTTGATGTTTTTACTGTTCATATGTGTGTGTGTGTGTGTGTATATATATATACACACACACGTAAGTTTTGGAGTGTTTTAGAGATGATTAAAAATGAATTTAGAGTTAAGAGATAGGTGTTAGGTGTATGGTGTATGGTGATGTCTGGAGATGAGAATGAATGATTAAGAATGAAAGTTTGAGGAAGAAGTGAAGAAAATGCAGAAGTTGAAAAATGCAGAAAATGTGAAGGTAATGTGAGTGAGTATGATTTTCTATTTTTTATCATTATGAAAAATGATAGATTTTGATTTGGCTGTGATAAGTTGAGCTGAAATGAAATAGGAATGAAGAGGAAATATTGAGTAAATAAGGTAGAAGTGAAAGAGTAAGCAAAAGAGATGAATTAAGATGAAAATGATGTTGAAGTGTGCTGGATATGTATAGATGCAGTGTTTCCACTGAACATGTAACTGTATTTTTTTCATATCTTGGTCTATAGACACCCATATTTGGATGATTTTAAGTTCATATTAAATTACAGACGTATGGCTATATTTTTCATGAAGGAATCAAAATTGAATTTTGTCTCTAAGAGTTTCAAAATTTAGCTCGAAGTTGAGTTTGTGGATTCTGTCTTGGTTTGGAACTATCTATAGTGTTTTTAACATAAATTGCAAAATATCAAACCATATTGCATGAAATTGGTTTCATTTGAAATTTAAGACATAAAGTAACAAATTTTTAGAAGAGTGTTTTGCCTAAATCCTTCATTTTCCTTATCCAAATTGCCATGAAACATTGACCTGAAGGTCTGTTTTCAGAAGGGCCAGAATGAAGTTTGAAAAGATGGGAGTGCACGATCATGCACAAGCACGATCATGACCCTTAAGGATCGCAAGGGATCTCACCATCGTGCACAAGCACAATGGTGACAATGGAGAAGCAATTGGAATTGCACGATCGTGCGTAATGAAGGAACAGTGAAAGTGGACTGATGTGAACATCCTCACTCTGTTGGCTATAACTTCTTCTTCTGACCTCCAAATGACATGGGACTTGATCCATTGGATTCGTAACATATTGATCTTCATCTCCACAGAAAATTATAACCATCTGAAATCATTTAGAAGATACTGATTGATATAATTGGGACGGAATTGATGAGGAGTTTTGGAAAATGATAACTGGAGTATTATCACTGAACATGCTTCGGTATTTAAGACATAACTTGTTATGTAGTTATCCAAATGGAATGATTCTCAATATAGATTAAAATAGAGACTTAGGGATATAATTTTTATGAAGAAATCAAATTCCAATTCTGTCTCCATGGTTCCAAAATCTGACTTGAAGTTGGGTATAGAATATTGTTACAGTTAAGGAATGGTCCGAATTATTTGGAGTATAACTTTTGGAGTATTAAAACAAATTGAATGATCTTAGTGTTATTAGAAACTAAAGACAATAGCGAGCATGTTATTAGCAGAAATTTTTGCTAAATTACCTCATTTGCATTGACTAATTGATCATGGAAAATAAACCCGAAGGTTTGAAATTTTGGAGAATTTATAAGAAAGAATGAGAGTTTGGATATGGTATGATCATATAATGTTAGAATAACAATAGTGAATGAATAGTTGGTATTAAAGTGCCAAAGATTTGTATATAATGGAAATGAAGGGGTTTATAAGATTGAAGTGGTGATTCAAGAAGAGGAGTAAAGTGTGAGAAAAGTGTATCTAGTAAAAGTGAATGAGAATTTGATTTTATTAGAGCAAATAATGCTAAAATGAAATGACATGTAATTGAGTTATAATATGAGAATGAGCATAAGTTATGAAGTTTGATAAAGTACCTAGGATTATCATTGAGCATGCATTGTACATAGCCCATATACACAGTTGTGCATGAATAAATGCTTATAATTGTACCATTATTAATGTGAGTGCAACGTGTGTCTTGCATAAATGGGTTGTGCAGGTTAAAA
>JANVCQ010000230.1:32249757-32265848 GCA_025531925.1 Erythroxylum plowmanianum
TTTTCCAGATTTCAACCAAAACTCTAACCTTTCATGCAAACATCAATACCACATCAATAAACATCCCATTTAGCCAAGACTTCAGCCACAAATTCATCTAAACATTTACTTGACCATAAACCCCCAAAATTCCAGCACACATACTCATAGCATTAAACCCTAAGCTTCATGAAATTAATGCACAATAAATCACAATAGATGCTTCTAACTACCAAATGAAAGAACATAAACATAATTTCTCACCTAAACAAACTCCAAGCTTTAAATTCTTCACATCATCAAGTCTTCAAACAAGCACCAAATCTCTACTTCACCCCCCCCCACCTACGGCCATCACTCAACATCCCACTAATCATCATCATAACAAGGCTAAAGGTTGAGTTTGTGAGTGAATAAAAGAGGAGCAAGCAAGGAAACAAGAAGAACTTTTTGTTTGGAGGATGAAGAACCAACGAAGGAAGGAGAAGAGAACACCCATTGAAGAAGAAATAAAGCTACGGATGAGAGGGAGCTTTATGCTTTCAAAATAATTTTTTTAAGTCTTTGCAAAGAGGAGTGTCGTGAGTGAAAGAATAGAATAAGACAAAAACATTAAATGAATAAGGAGACTTGTCATTTAAAAGCACCCTTCTTTAACTTTCCCTTGAAAGCATCGTAGAAGCTCTCCCAAAATCAATTGAATAGGATAACCATCATCCTATGCACCCTTAGGCAAGTGACACACTTAAACACTCTACCGGTCAGTTTCCACAACAATGAAATTTCTACTCAAAATTCCAATGACTCAAATAAAAAAAATTCCTAAAATCATGTATCCAATTTTTCAGTGCCATTGGACAGTCTTTTCCAGTACCGAAAATCCACTCAGCCAACCACTTGGAAATTTTTCGGTCCGGACATTGATTCCCAAAAATTCCAGAAAAAATCCCAAAATCTCCTAAAAATGGAAAACACACCTAGATCACTCCATATCAATTTTTCAAACACAATAATCACATAAATCTCACAAAATTGCATTTAGACACATATGCCGGAAAATGCCATGAATGCATATACAATCATGTGCATGTGCAAAAATTTCAATTTATGTGCATATGGAGGCCCTCTTATGCATAAACATACCGAGACTAATTTATACACTCCTAACCCGTCCCAATTGACCAATTTACCCTTTCCTATCGGTGATGGGATGTTACATATGTTCGTTGGTGAATAAGGTAATAAAGGAGTAATTGAATCTGAATCATGAGATGTCATATCTTTAGAAAGTGACCATTTAAAGTAGGATGAAATGAGAAAAAAGACCTGTTTTTATAGGAAACTCTTAATCAGAATGATTCTATTACAAAGACCATGAAAGAATTAACTCTAGGTCAATTAAAGTAATAATCCATTGAAAGTTTGCCTACTATATCAAATATGAGTGGAAATAATCAGAACATTCATGATTGTTTCTCATAAACCTCATTTACATCGAAGTAATCATGGAATAATTCCTTGACATCATTTTGAAATCAAAGGATAAATTCATATAATTTATTCCACAAGAAAAGGATTAGCTAAGAAATGTATATAAGGCTCTTATTAGTCCTACTAAGGAATAAAAAATGAAAGAAACAAAAGAAGAAATAACTTTTTTAAGCTCATATCGAGTATAGGACTTAGTTGATCTCCCTAATAGGCATAAAGCTATTGTGAACAATGGGTTCTCAAAATAAAATGAAAAGTTGTTAGCAGTATCAAATGATACCAGGCATGTCTCATGGTTAAAGGATATACACAATAAGGGGAATTGATTGTAATGAGGCACTTTTACCTATTATAAAGTTTTCTTTAATTCATCTATTATTGGCTATAGGAACCAGGTTGGTTCTTGAATTACATCCAAGGGATGTAAAGGCTAATTTTTATATGGATAATTAGAAGAAGAAATTTATATGGAACAACCTATAGGTCTCATTGAGATAGTCCAAGGACACAAAATGTATTTGTTAGGCACCCCGCCTTTGCAAGACATATGCCCAATGTCTGAAGTAATATCTAAGCATGCATCCCACAAGAGCGGCATGCTCACACCAGTCAATCACCAAAATCACAAATTGACTTCTTCAGAACAATTTTAGCTCTATGTCTCTAGTTTATTTTACAACAAGATTCATCTTATTCGAAGCTCTACAAATCAAGATATGATTAAATTACCAAAGTATGTTCAATAAAATAACCCATTCATGCTCTTCCAATCGATTCCCTAACTTTCTTTCCATAAATATTTTTCAAATCAACACCAAAAACTACCAATGTTTTTAGAGAGATAGAAAAATGTGTTAGGAATCTATTGCTTCAAGAATCAAATCATTTGGAAGTTCGATGACAAAGTTATGGCCAAAAGAATCGAAGGTGTTCATGTTTGGAAAAAGTTTTGGGTGCACAATCGTGGCGAGTCACGATCATGATTTCACGAGCAAAGTCACGATCGCGACTTTTGAAAATTTTAGCAGAGTCATGATCATGACTTCCCATTTTATTCATCAGACCTATTTTTTTAAAAGAGCATAACTTTCACTAGAGATGTCAGATCAAGGTCATTCTAGGATGGTTCTGAAGAGTACTTCTAGACCTACAATTCCATGAAGACCTTGAAGAAAGTTTTTGCCTCCAAAAGTTTCAAAATTGCAAATTAATGTAGCTATCCCATATGTACATCCTATGCAGCATCTCTAACTTATAATGATCATATCTCTCAACTCCGATATCCAAAAATTTCGTACTCTATATCATTGGAAAGTTAAAAAGATAAAATACAACTTCGAAGAAGACAACTTTGTCTTAATTCAACCTAGATTGATACAGTTTTCCCCTAAAGTCATAACATAAATTTCACCCCTATGAAAAACTTGAAAATGCAATATACAAACTTTGAGAGTCATGAGCAAAACACAATCATATTTCATTATCATCAAAAGATAAGAGTTTTACAAAGCTTTAATAGGCATTTCAAGCCACAATACATCATTTGCTTCATAATCCAAAAATACAAAAGTTACATGAATGAGTAAAACTTGAAATGCGGTTAAAGCCTTATGTTTACATAACCTAACTCAAAATCCAAAAATATGCAAATTCGGAGTGATGCCATGACTTTTGACTACTTGGTCTCTTACTCATCACCTAGAGATGGGAAGGAATGGGGGTGAGCTTAAAAGCTCGTGGGTAACAAGTTTATAATATGAAACAAGCAAAACCATTGAAAATACTCAATGCTATAGTCACTTTGCATCAAATCCATAAAACACATGTTTCCCAAATTCTCACATTATCAAACAATTCTTAAGCAACATAAGTCTTGCATTCATCAAACTGGTCAACACATTCTAAACACATAAACAAATCAAAATGGTTTGGGTAAATCCATAAGATAATAGAACGTACTAACACAATTTCACATAATGGTCTTGTGTAGTTCATAAACAGAATGTACTATAGCAATCCCACATAATGGTTTTGTGTAGTTCGTAAACAGAACGTACTATCATAATCCCACATAATGGTTTTGCGTAGTTGTAAGCATGAGGAAGTTCGTGACGGAGCTCCATGCCACTAGCAGGCAGGCAGGAGAAGCCTTTAATAGAGTCAAAGTGCACTTGACATAACAAAATGGACCATCACAAACCCACATAATCATGCATTTGTCAACTTGTAAACATTTGCCCAAAATGGCACATTGTCGAAACATGATTTCATAAACATAATATCTTTTCAAAAACCATTTTTACATTCTTTCCATAAATCATCAACATAATTCCTATACGAAACATATAGCAATTTCTCAACTCATTCAAGAAGCAAGAATGCAACATTTATAACACAATTGAAAACATTTAACTTTCTTGATTTGAAAAATGTTCATGGCTCATAAATTCCACCATAAACATATAGCACTTTCTCAAAGCATTTAAAGAGCAATAAATGCACATTTATAAAGTAGTTGAAATCATTTATTTCCATTATTTGAAAGAAAAATTAATGGCTTATTAACTCAATTATAAACATGTAACCCACCTTGAATTCCTCGCTTAAAATTTGCTTAAGGATGCCTCTCCTCTTACTTCTCTTACCTTTCTTGATTTCCTTTAATAATAGCAAAATTCCATTCAATAGGAATTCAAATTGAAAACCTAAGAAAACACATTCACTAAAATTGATCCTAGAATACTTAAAGCCATGCATTTCCTAAGCTTCATAAACCAAAACCCTTCAAAAAATTCAAATGATTGAAAATGAGCTTACCTTGAGTCTTCACCAAATAACAAGATTCTTGGCTTAAATGAAAGCTCTTCTCTTACTCTTTCTTTTTCTCTTCTTGATCAATCTCAAATTCACTCTTAAAAGCTAAGAAAAGGTGAAACCCTACTTGCTCTTCCTTCTTTCTTCTCAAGAATCGAAACCTCTCTTCTTTCTCTCTCTGCTTTTGTTATATCTCTTTTTTGTCTCCTATTTTCGTTTTTCTTCCTCCAACAAACAAGACAACATTTTCCTCTTCCCATTCTACCCTCAATGAGTGCTAAAAGTCTACTTTACCCTTCCTCTAATGCCTTATAACTTTAATGCTTAAGTGACATACCAAAAATGCCCTTTACGTATTCTTACCACTTTTTAATTCAACTAACTCATGAAGTAAGTCTTACTAACATAGACATAATAATTAATTCCAAAAACTAATCTATCAAAACATCATAATTTATTTAAATCATGCTTAACTAAAAAAAAGGGGGCCAACATTTCTTCCCCTTTTAAAAGAATTTCGTCCTCGAAATTCTTACCTGAGTCATCGAAGAGGCGTAGATACTTCTCCTTTATGGCTTCTAAGGGCTCCCACATGGCCTCTTCCACAAAATGGTTTCTCCACAGGACTTTAACTAGCTGAGCTGTCTTGTTCCTAAGGTCCTTTTCTTTAGGTCCAAAATCTTCACTAGAGTCTCCTCATAAGTCAAATTATCTCTCAGCTGAAACTCAGTGGTCTGAATGATGTGAGAGAGATTTAATCTATACCTCCTCAACATGGAAACATGAAAGACATCATGTATCTATGACAATTCTGGTGGTAGTGCCAACCTGTAGGCTAGCAGTCTAATCCTCTCAAGAATCTCGTAGGGACCTACATATCTTGTGCTCAACTTTCCCTTCTTGCCAAACCTCATGACTCCTTTCTAAGGAGATGTCTTAAGAAAGACTTTCTCACCCACTTCATACTCCATTTCCTTTCGATGTCCATCAGTATAGCTTTTTATTCTACCTTGAGCTGCTTTAAGCCTCTGTTTAACTAAATTAACCTTGTCAACTGTCATCTGAAGTAACTCTGGTCCCACTAATCTCCTTTCTCCTTCTTCATCCCAGAATATAGGAGTTCTACATCTCCTTCCGTACAATGCTTCATAAGGAGTCATTTGAATGCTCGAGTGGTATGAATTATTATAAGCAAATTTGACCAATGGCAAATGCTCGTCCTAAGCTCCTTTGAGATCCATCACACATGCCCTGAGCATTCCTTTAAGGGTTCGAATGTCCTCTCAAATTGACCATCTATTTGAGGATGAAAAGTAGTGCTAAAATGTAACTTGGTCCCCAGAGCTTCTTACATTCTTTCCTAAAATCTTGAAGTAAATTGAGGATCTCTATCAGAAACTATAGGGTCTAGAATCCCATGTAATCTCACCATCTCATCAATATACTTTTTTGCTAGCAAATACAGAGAATTAGTCTGTTTAATTGCTAGAAAATGGGCTGACTTTATCAAACGATCAATAATAACTCATATAGCATCAAGCTTCCTATTAGTCTTAGGCGAACCCATCAGAAAATCCATAGTTACCCTTTACACTTCCACTCAAGAATGGACAATGACCTTAACTTACCTGAAGGTGCCTGATGTTCAGCCTTGACTTGCTGACACACTAGACATTTGCTTGCATATTCTACTACATCCTTCTTTACGACTTTCCACCAAAAATGCTCTTTCAAATCTCTATACATCCTGGTGCCACCTGGGTGCATGGCATAAGGTGCATTGCGTGCCTTGTCGAGTATCTCATCCTTTACCTCCTTAACATTCAAAATATAGATTCTTTTTCCTACAACCATAAGTCCATCATCCCTCACTACAACTTTAAATTTCTTGCCATTTTGAATTTCTTTTCGGAGCTTGCTCAATTCTGCATCCTTTGCTTGTAACTCCTTGACTTTCTCCCTGAATATTGGTCTCACTCTAAAATTAACAATAATACAATCAGGCTCCTCCTATTTCATGTTTATTCTAAGCTTAACTATCTCTTTCAACAACGACAAATAAATTATTTGAACATGAGTTATTGAGGATTTCCTACTTAAGGCATCATCCACTACATTTGCCTTTCCTGGATGGTATTCAATCAACAAGTCATAATCCTTGAGCAACTCTAACCACCTTCTCTATCTCAAATTCAACTCTTTCTGGCTCAATAAGTACCTGAGACTTTTATGATCTATAAAAATTCTCGTCTAAACTCCATACAGATAATGTCTCCAAATTTTCAAGGAAACGATTATTGCTGCTAATTCCAGATCGTGAGTTGGGTAATTCAACTCGTAAGGCTTTAGTTGCCATGAATTATAAGCTATCACCATATCTTTTTGCATTTACACATAACCCAAACCCTTTCTTGAAGCATCACTGTAAACTGTATAACCCTCACCTCCCATAGGCAAGGTAAGAATTGGAGCACTTGTCAATCTATGCTTAAGCTCCTCAAAGCTCTTCTGGCATTCATCACTCCAGATAAACTTCTGATTCTTCCTTAATAACTTGGTCATTAGAGTAGCTATCATAGAGAATCCTTTCACAAACCTCTTATAATATCCTGCCAGATCTAGAAAACTCCTCACTTCTGCCACTGTGTTTGGTTATGCCACTTCAGCACTGCTCTAATTTTTCTCAGATCAACAAGTACCCCATCCTTCGAAATTACATGTCCAAGGAATATCACCTTATGAAGCTAAAATTCACATTTGCTAAATTTGGCGTAAAGCTCCTTCTCCCTCAATATCTGCAACACTATCCTGAGATGTTCCTTATGTTCCTCTTCGCTCTTGGAATAAACCAGAATGTCATCTATAAATACTATGACAAACTAATCCAGATACTCCCTGAAGACCCTATTTATGAGATCCATAAATGCAACTGGAGCATTGGTCAATCCAAATAGCATGACCAGGAACTCATAATGCCCATAACGTGTCCTGAAGACCGTCTTGTTCACATCAAATTCCCTAATCCTGAGCTGATGATAACCTGACTTGAGATCAATTTTTGAAAAGACCCTTGCTCTCTACAACTGGTCAAACAAGTCATCAATTCGTGGCAGAGGATACTTATTCTTAGTAGTCACCTTGTTAAGTCTCTAGTAGTCAATACACATCCTCCATGTTCCATCCTTCTTTTTAACAAATAGAACTGGTGCTCCCCATGGTGACGAACTCAGCCTTATATACCCCTTTTCTAATAGTTTTTCCAACTATTCCTTAAGCTCCTTTAACTCAGCTGGAGCCATTTTATGCGATGGTATGGAAATAGGTACAGTACCTAGAATTAGGTCAATGGCAAACTCAGTTTTCCTTACCGGTGGCAAACCAGGTAAATCTTTTGAAAACACGTTTGGAAATTCCCTCACAATTGGAAAATCTTCTAACTTCCCTTCATTCACATCGGTTTCCATAATGTGTGCTAAGAAGGCTTCACATCCTTTTCTCATCATCCTGTCAGTTAACAAAGCTGAAACAATTCTTGGTGATGGTGTTCTCCTGTCTCCTCTGAAAATCACCATCTTACCATTGCCAAGATCAAATTCTACCTCTTTGATGCTACAATATAACTTTGCATGATATTTCTCCATAATATCTATCCCGAGTATAGCATCTAGTCCCTTTAGGTCTGGAGGCAATAAATCCACTACCAGTCTAGTATCATCAATAAGGAGTCCACAATCTCTATATACTTGACTGATTATCACATTCCTCCTTAGAGGAGTACTAACAATTAATGGACTATCCAATGGCACCAAATTCACACCATGTAATGTCATGCTTGCAAAAACAAAAGAATGTGTGGAGCCAGAATCAATTAGTAGATACACTTCTGAATTAAATAACTAAGCCATACCCGTAACAACTTGAGGTTGCTGCAGCTTCCTCTCTGGTCATAGCAAACACCCTTGCCTGTGCCTGACTCCTTGGCCTTCTTGGAGGAATAACCTTCCTTGCCACTCCAAAACTACCCACCTTAATGACTTGGTTCCCACTGTTTCAACTCTCCTTTGGGTTTACAACTGCGACCCCTTTTGTCTCGGTACCTGAGGACAATCCCTGATCATATGTCCCTTCTCTCCGCATTGAGAACATGCTTTAAGTAACTTGAAACACTCTCCTCTATGAAATTTCCCACAATGCTCACATTGAGGGTTCGTATGCCTACTCCTCTCCATCCCTCTATTGCCCCTTACAGTTGAGGTTTGCATTGAAACTACCTTTACTTGCTTTTAGTAGAGCCATTACTTCCCACTGGCAATCCCTGTGCCATGTTGGTGTTACTGTATAATCTACATCTAACATGTCATAGGATCAAGAGCTGGTAGAGAGGAGATAGGTAGCAAGAAGAGGAAGAACTAGGAACAGTCTTCCAAGAAAGGAATGAGTGCTCCAATGCCTGAGAGTTTAGGGACATCCGATAAAATTTATGATTTTATCTTTATATATGGATGACAATTTGATTACTTGTAATAATTATGAGTGGGTCAAATAAATCAAAGACTGGTTATTATTCAAATTTAAAATGAAAAATATGGGGTGAAGCTGCATATATTCTTGGAATAACGATTTCAAAAGATCGTTCAAACAAATTATTGTAACTTTCACGAGTGACTTATATTCAAAATGTTTTAAAATATTATGTATGCGAGATTGCAAACTAATTGATAATCCTATTGCTAGAGGGAAAGGTATTATTATGAAATCTTGCCCATCAATACCACAAAAAAGGAAAAAATGAAGAAAGTTTAATATTTTAGTGCGATTGTTAGTCTCATGTGTGTCATGATGTGTATAAGGTCAGATATTATTATATTGATATAATGATGAGCAAATATTAGTCAAATCCAAGACAAATACATTATAAAGTAGCAAAGAGAATATTAAGGTACCTAAAAGGTACTGTTGCTTATGCATTGTGTTTTAAAGGCAATGACCCACATATACAAGCATATATAGATTTAAAATGGGAAGAAAACTTTAATGAGAGAAAATTTATCTTTACATTTATTTTGTTATTAAAAATGGTACAATATCTTGTAAAAATAAAAAACAATTATATGTTGCCTTATCCATAATGGAAGCTGAATTTATAGCATTTTAACAACATTATAAAATGCCATGTAGCTTAGATGATTGTTGTTTAATATGGGAATCACTAAAAGCGAGATTGATCAAATAATAATAAATTATGACAGTTAGGCAAAAATCCTTTATATTAAAAAACCCTAAATTTTGTTATAAAATGAAACATATAGATATAAATATATGAAAGATAAAGTTGTATAAGGAGAAGGATCATAAAGTAGTTACACAAGATATAGCGACAAACCTAATAACAAAATCAATTTCCCAAGATAACCTTCTCCATATATGTTCACTCAATGTATTGTCATGTTTAAATTCAAACATATGTTGACATTATTTATTAAGTAATAAGCATTGTGTAGTACTTGATTATGAAGTATATTAACTTTATATGACATATTTCCTGTATGAATTAAAGAGAATATCAAACGAATAAAAGATTAGTCCTCTCATATGAGCAATCACTTGTAATAATGTACAAAGATGACTTTAAAAAGGGAATAATGTAAGTCAAAAGATCTCAACTTATATTGTGTGAGACCTTAGAGGTCAAATAAGCCTCATGGTAGATCCTTATGACTCATATCTAACTCTTAAGAATTAAATTTAAAGTTTCCTACTTTAGAATATCACCAAAAATAATGTATGATAAGATATTAAGGGACAATTCTATGAAAGCAAATTAAATTTAATTCAAGATAATTTAGAATAGAGGAAGGTTATTTTGATTGAAAACTCATATAAAAATTATACATATTCAAAGTGACTACTGACTCTTAGGAAGAGAATTGAATACATTATGATATGATGGAGCAAATGATATCAAAGAAGATTAATTACAAAATATGAATTAGAGTATAGAATGCTAAATCTATCCAAGAATCAATTCATTGATCAAGATGTCATATATTCTTAACATATTATATGACAATGAGCTCTCATTATATGATGGTTGCACATGTTATTGGATAAATATAAACAACTGCATGATAATATTAATTAAATCCGTCATAAATGAGTATGAGATAAAGATATTAAACACACTTGATTACTTTAGGATGCAATGTTTGATTCTAAATATTGAAGAACAGTTAGGAATTTAAATTTCAATCCAAATTATCCTTTGAAATTCTAAAGGATAATGATGATCGATTTAAAGATCAACATATCAAATTTTAGATAATGCAAATAAAAAGTATCTTTTAACTTATAGAAACAAATAATTAATTCTTAAGTAATTAGTTTAAATGGTGCATATAATAAACCTGTATCATATATATATATATATATATATTTTCTTACTAAATGCAATGAACTAAGTAGCTTCAAATTAATGCCCCCAAATATGGTGTTTTCTTGAGCATATACTTATCTTTCTACCACTACCATAGTCCTAGAAATGTAGATGTTTAATTTTCTTGTTCACATAACTTCTCTATGATGGCAAGAAATAACACTTATAAGACCTATAAGATCACTCAACTAATAACAAACTACTCATACAATAAAGATGAATAAAAAATTACAAACATGATATTTTATCATAAAATACACTCTATTGTTGAGGTAAAAATCACATGACAAACTAACAATAAAATCTACTAAACGAAATAGCATAATACAAATGATAAATGTTTTCAGATCTCACTTCACATATTTCAATACTACTTGTAAAAAAATTCTAGAAGTTAAAATTTAATAAAACTTTAGTTGATAAAAGTTATTTTGACATTAAAACTCTTATATCATCATACGTTTCTATCCCTTGCAACTTCTGTCTCTCAAACATGTCTTTAAATCTCAAATAGATATGATTTATAACATACATTTATTTTAATCCATTGAGATAGTTAATAACTTTAGAGTTCAAACTTAGTGTAATTAATCAAGTAAACATTGATAAAATGGGGTTGGACCTATAACAATCTCCCCTATAGCTTATTTTGAAGGAGAAATATACCAACCTAAAAAATCACTTGAATATCATCCCAACGAGCTTATTATAAAGCTTAAGCTTACTCCTACAAGCCATCTTCATCAACTTGTTAGCACTATTCTTGTACCACTTCTTTGGAGCCTCTTTGAATCCATAAAATCTCTTCTTCAACTGCGACACCAAGTCCTCTTTTCCTTTGACTTTAAGTGACTAAACTTTTTGAATATTCTTTGACTCCTTAGTAGTAATTAAGAGATATTCCTCTCATTGAAGGCTTCTTCTCTAATTAAACTTCAAAGTTAGACATCTTCTAACATTTAAGCGGGATGCTCCCCATGCTCATGACACTTATAGATCCTTTAACTCATGTGCCTCCTTTTCATCAGGTTCCACCTAATTATTATCTTGTGCTGGCTTATGTCCTTCACCTTCTTCACTCGTATATTAATCAATGGAAGTAAAAACAAGTATAATATCTTCATCACCAAAAGATGAACTTTTGTACATAATCTTATTTTCTTTAATGAGATCTACACCTATCTCACGCTTATAGAAGACTAAGTCCATGCTTCTAACAATCTTTTGCTTTTTTAGGTTTAAAACTTATAGTCAAACTCGTCATTACCATATCCCATGAATATATAAGGAGTAGTCTTCAAATTTAGCTTTGATCTCAGCTCCTTTGATATGTATTTAAAGGCCTTGCATCCAAACACTCTTAAATATGAGTAAGTTGGATCATTCCCTTTCCATACTTCTAGTGAATGTCAAGATCTAAAGGGACTAAATGAGTTCTGTTGATCACATATATTGTGTTTTTGACCACCTCACCTTTAAAAAACTTATAAACTAAACATTCAAAGCATATATTAAACCTTCTCTATAATGATTTTATTCATCCTCTCAGCAATCCCATTATATTGTGGATTCTATCTTCTCACACCTTATGTCATGTCTCATACAATATTCTTTAGGATTATTGGCGTTATAATCAGTTCTATCGTCAGCTTAGAGACACTTCAACTTCCTCTCTATCTCCCTTTCCATCATATAATATGAAATCTCTAAAAGGTATCTAGTATCAAGCTTTTTATTTTCAACATAAAGTCTTAAATCTTACGTATAGCATCATTGATAAAAGCAATAAAGTATTTATTACCACCCAAAAACTCCACCTTCATAAGACTTCACTCGTTGGAGTGCACTAGCTCCAACTTCATCTTTCTCCTTATAAACTTCTTATGGAAAGATACTTGATGCTACTTTCTGATCACACAATGATCATATAGGTTAAGAGAAATTATAGTCATCTAAGAGATAAGTGATTTTTCAGCTAGCAACTTGATCCCTTTCTCACTAATGTATCCCAATCTCTAGTGCCACAAATTCAATTAAGTATTTCTTAAACGACATGTAATTCTCCAACACATACCTTCAAGTGTGTCTTATGCAGAGTTTAATGCAACTTACCATAAACAATGGAGTAGGAACTTCTCTTAGTTCATACCCAACTCCTTAAGAAAATCGCTCATCCATACTAACTCTTTGCCTACTTCAACGGTCGATATATACTTTGACTCTGTAGTTGACAAAGCAACAAACTTTTGCAATTTTGATTACCATGATACTGCTCCCCCTATAAATGTCATCAAGTATCCAGAAGTAGGCTTGCTTGAATCAATATCCCCTAACATATCAGCATCTGTGTAGCCATCTAACACTAGTAGTCTAAGACCAAAGCATAAGCCACTCTAAAAGCACCTCTAAGAAACTTGATAACCCATTTAACTACTGTCTAATTCTCCTTTCCAGGATTACTTATGAACTTGCTAACAATCGCAACGATGTGAGCTATATCCAACCTCACGCACACCATGACATACGTCAAACTTCCTCGAAGCATAAAGCACCTTTTTTTATCTCTTTCTTATCTTCATCACTTGTAGGACACTGACAGGAACTTAATTTCATATAGCCTTCAAGTGGAGAACTCACGAGTTTAGCCTTGTCCATATTAAACTTTTGTAGTACTTTCTAGATGTATCTTTCCTGTGATAGCCATAGATTCTTTTTCTTCCTACCATAGGAAATTTTCATGCCTAAAATTTGCTTTGCAGGGCCAAGGTCCTTCATTGCAAAGGACTTACTCAATGCCTTCTTCAAACTAGCAATCTTCATGGTATCATGACCAACAATCAATATATCATCAGTATATAAAAAGTGAATGAAAAAATCATCTCTGACATAATTCCTCCCAAACACACAATGATCAACATGTGTTTGTGGAAACCATGGTCCAATATGAAGGACTTGAACATTTTATACCATTGTCGAGGTGCCTACTTTAAACCATACAAGCTCTTCTTCAAGCGACACAAAAGTTTCTCACTTCTTTTGACCTCAAAGCCTTCAAATTGCTCCATATAAATTTCATCCTTAAGATCACCATGAAAGAATGCAATTTTCAAATCAAGTTGTTCAATTTCCAAATCCATGCTTGTAGCCAAACTAAGAACAACCCAGATTGAAGGCATTTTCACAACTAGATAGAAAATCTGATCCAAGTCAACACCCTTCTTCTGGTAACTATTATTGCCTTATACTTAAATGGTGTACCATCTTCTCTATTCTTCAATTTGAGCACTCACTTGTTCTTGAGTTCTCTATTGTCCTTTTTGACAAAGTCGTAAGTGTAGTTCCCATGTAAGGACTTCATCTCTTTGTGCATGGCATCATACACCACCTTACTGTGCACATCTAATCTAGCCTCCTCGTAGCTCTATGGCTCTTCCCCATCACTCAGTAATCTAAACTCACTGGCTGGATATCTGGAGGAAGGTTGTCTCTGTCTAGTGGACCTCTTCAATTAAGGTTTCGATGGTGTAATGGATTGTACAACTAGTGGCTCTTCATTTTCATCATCACCTTCACTATCATCATGGCCATCTTCATGGACATCTTGCTATTGTTATCTCTAAACATCCTTGGAAAATATTAAATCTTGGTTGATTGTGGAAGGAGGGAAAGACTTTGGATATTGTGATTTCATATAGTCTTCAATTGTCTTGTCTTCCATAAGCACAACATCTCAACTTTTGACCACTTTCTTGCCAATTAGATCCCACAACTTATGCCCAAATTCATCTCTGGACTAGCTAAGAAAGATGCATGGCTTGAATTTGCTATCAAGTCTGGGCCTCTCATCCTTTGGAATATGAACATATGCTAAGGCACCCAAAGACTCTTAAGTGCTTGTAGGAAACATCTCTCCTAATCCTCACTCTCTCTAGAATATCACCATCAAGAGGAATGAAAGGAGACCAATTGATCAAGTAGACTGTTGTAAACATTTCCTCCACCTATTAGGAATTTGGCAACTTTGCAAGAGAGAGCATACATCGAACCCTTTCTTAAATTGTTCTGTTCATTCTTTCTGCCAATCCATTCAATATTCTTTAAATGGCCCTCTGTATCACCACCATTATTAGCTCCGACACACTTGAGCTTCCTACTTGGTTCTCTCTCAACTCTAGCCTGGAACTCCTTAAATGTTAATAATACTCGATCTTTGGTTTTCAACACAAAAGCTCACATTTTTTTAGAAAAATAATCAATAAAAATGACAAATTAAAGTGCACCAAAATGTGATTTGGCATCCATACACAAACATCAGTATGAACAAGATCTAAAGGATGTTTTCTTCTAAATAAAGGATGGCATTTAAATAACACCTTGTGTTGTTTTCCAGCTAAACAATCAACATAAGATCTTAAAGACTTACCTTGTAGTTCAGGAAGGAATTGTTTCTTTCCAAGGACTTGCATACCTCTTTCATTCATGTGACCAAGTCTCTTGTGGCACAACTCACAGGAGGAATCATTAATCACATTAACATCTCCATGGAAAAACTTAGCTTGCAATGCATATAAAGACATCTACTTAATAGCCCTTAGTGAACTTCCATTTTTCCTAACTAAATTTCCTAAAGAAGCCATCATTATCCTCGAGCACACCCACTAAAATTAAATTCAACCTGATGTTGGGCATATGTTTGACATCTCTCATCACCAATTAGCAACCAGTGGATGATTCTAAACACAACGTACTTATGCCTACAATCTTAGATGAGCTCTCATTTCCCATCCTCACACAGCCACAATCTCCACTAGTGTAAGACAAGAAGTATTCCCTATGTGAAGTAAAATCATATGAGGCACTTGAATCAATCACGCAAGTGCAATCATCATAAGCAAGGTTCAAACAACCTTGATCACTAATCAAAAATAAGTCTTCCTCACTAGTAGAAATTGTGGTGGTGTCTTTCTCTTTTTTTTTTATGCTTGAATTTTTCACCCTTTTCTTTCTTCTCCTTGGCCAAATCATTTTTTTATTTTTCTACAATATCTTTAGATGTGTCTGGGCTCGTAACAATAGTGGCAAACGATCTTGCTTTTGGACTTTGATCTCCCCATGGACTTGTCTCTGTTGTGGGGCTTTCTACTTTTACTTTTACCTCTATTAGATTCTTGGGTTACATTAGCCTTTGATTGGTGGAAGTTACCTATAACATCCCGTCACCATAATAAGGGTTAGGACCCAAAATTTCAGTATATGTGACCTCAAAAAGAGATTAAGGAAATGCATTTTCTTGCTCATGCATAATGTTAGCATATATGCACATAAACATTGAATCTCTGCACAAAAATAAGTGTACATGCATTCATTGACAACT